>DF239193.1:0-143168 GCA_000507305.1 Breviolum minutum Mf 1.05b.01 | reverse complement strand
AACATATGGGGGTTTCCTAAAATGGTGGTACCCCAAAATGGATGATTTATAATGGAAATCCCTATTAAAATGGATGATTTGGGGGTACCACCATTTAAGGAAACACCCATATGTGTGAACTGGATGAAAAAAAGTACCATTTTCAGGTTTCCCGGCAGCTGGGTTCCCTATGGGTACCTGTCCTCTTTGGTGGAATCAGCACCGGGATCCGGACCACAAACCTGTCCTATTTGGGTTTCTTGGTGATATTGGATCAAGATCCACGCAAAACTCAATGAAATCATAAAGATTGATTCAAGTTGTTTTGTTCAGTAGAAAACAAGGCATTCATGCCCTGCATCTTTGACGGAAGCTGAGCCAGGAAGCTCCAAAATTCACTTTCACCAAGGCTTGAACTTCTTCGCTCAACAATACACAGATTTGAGGCAAGGATTTGGGACGACCTATGTTGGCAGGCAGTTTGGGGGTTGCATACTCTATTGTTTCCTGCAGCCATGGTCATCTTCCACCAGAGCCTCTGCAAGGCCAGCATATATACACTGTGAGGACACTCCGGAAGCTGCCTACTGCCAGGTCTGGACACCTAGAGATTTGCCGTTTTGTGACTCCTGTTGTTTGGTTAGAAGTCTAGCCTGCATTTCTATATGGTAGGGGCAGAGGAGAAAGCAACTTAGTCATGTAACTTGTGGAGTTGTTTTGTTGGGTTTTGGAAGGCGGCCATCAATGACAACCTGTTCTGGGTCACCACCATAGGTGTCGCGGGCATGGTACTGTACTGGCAGGGCTACGGATATGTTTTTATTTGTAGCTCATGCTCTCATGCTAAGGACACTAGAATGCTAGAGAGAAACCCCAAATATAGCAGCATTTGTGATACCATGGTAGTGCTGGTGCATAGTGGTAGCTATCCATGATTATCCAATAACTTTTTGTTTTACTCATAGCCTAAGCGATACCATGGGATTGCCATGCTTTCAGGTGCCATTGGCTCAGTACTTCACTTTGTCTTGGGGCCCTTCCTGGGTGCGTTAAGTGATGCCATTGGACGACGACCGGTCATTCTGCTGCTTGGATTCAGTAGAAAGTGAGATGAGAGTATGTGGGTTACGGTGAGTTACGATGACTTCCTTAAGTTTGCAGCGTATTGAAAGTCTCTGGCTGGAAAGACTCATAGAATTACTAATATTCTATATGATATATTAGTATATATTAATATGACATCACCTCCACTTTAGCAGGATTTTTCCGCATTCTGAAGATCAAGGAACCTTAAGATACTTCACTCGCCTGGCAGATTTTCAAAAACTCCAAGGCTTTGCAGTCTCCTTGGCTATCCATCCTTAATATCCTTGGCCCTCTTTGTTTACAGATTCCTAGCAGCACTGGGATTTTGAGACAAAGAATGCCTGAGCCTCTGAAGCCCTGAACCATTGAATAAGGAAATGTGAGTATGTACATTACCTTTGCTCTGATGCCCTTTGGAGGTGCAAACTTGTTCATTCAAAAAATAAATTGTGATGAACTTGACGGAGAAAAACCTTAGGGGTGGTGGAAAGTAGGGGAATCCCCAGTCAAACTGGTCGAACATTTCTGGAATTTGGAGCTTTGTTAAAAAAATGTTCGACTCAGTCTGAGCCGACTTAGTTTTGCACATTTTGCCCATGGAATTTTGAAAAGCCAGTGGACACACTCATGGCTGCCAGAACTGCCTGTGCTTGCCATTTGGTTTGCATATATAGTGGACCTGATCGAGGACTGAAGCAGCTTGAGCGGGAACAGGTTGTAATCTTGCTTGCAGTGTCAATCGTGTCAAGCAGTGAGGCTTTGATCAAAAGTGGCATTGAATTCAGTTTGAAATCAGAATGTTTGAAGCTGTAGAAGGGCAATGTTTCTTCCTTGCTGCTGCAGGCTTTAGTGAGTCAGAACACAACTTTGTGTTGCAACATTGAAAGCTGTTTAAATTCCAAGCATAATCAAATTCTCAAATCCTTAGGAACACAATGCCACACGATGCCGCAGTCAGAGATTTACAAAGAAACTTCTCAAAGGGTACCTGCTGACATCTGCTGAGTCTCAGTCTGTTAAAAGTCTTCCTTTCTAGTTGGACAGCCGAAAACCTCAAAGTTTTGGCAAAATATCATCCCAACTATTACATCCGGAGACCAGTACATACAGAGCAATCCAACGTCTTGTGATGGCCGTTTTCGTTCTTGCCATGGTTTTGAATTCATGGGCATGTTGAAGCAAGTCCTTGACTGGGTGCAAGGCACCCTATGGGGTTGCAGTTGGATTGAGACAGAGGCTTGTGACTCCGTGGACGAACGAGTTCTGGTGGTCAGATCAAAGGATGAGGTTCATCTGCAACAATATGTTCTCCGATGTTGTATTCGCTCTGGAGTTAATCTGCCCCGTTCATGCTTTGTTGAGGTTGTATGGAACAAGGGCTCCCGCAAAGAACGTCGATTTGAAAGCAAAGAGAGTCAGCCTGCCAATGACGCGGGGAAAGATGTGGGCCCCGTGTGGAACTGCATATTTCAGGCCACTGGAGTAAACATCCACAATCTTCCCAACATCGATTTTCGAATTATGGAATCTTGTCATTTAGGGCCTATGCACCTTGGTTCTGCCTTTTTGCACCTAGACACCATTGTTGATGGAGTGGTTTTGGAAGAACTTCCTGTAGAGACCACACCCATCTTTCATTCACAGCAGCCTCCTTTATTGGTGGTGGCTTACCAAATGTGTTTGCCTCACACTCAGCATATTGACCTCACTGCATGACAAAAAACTTGGTGTAAAAAGATGGCGGCTTTAGCAACCAGCCAAGTCAAACCTCGAAGGATCCCCCGCCTTTGACTAGCAAGTTGTTGTGATAGTTGTTGTGCACATGACATCATTCATTTTGCTTACGGATATCTATAGATATATATTTATATCTGTTTGTTTTCATCCAGACTCTTTAACATTCTTTAGCCATAGAACCTGCTCACGGCAGGACAATCGTGACAGTAGTGTTGCTTTTGGTCTCGTGAGCGCCGTGGCTGTACTCTCCACGTCAGCGACTGAAAACTGAGAAGTGAGATGAGCATGGCGGTAGTTTCCAGTTTCCATCATAAGCCAGTTGCCAAACCAGGGATTCATTAGGAACTCAGGCTGAGCCATCCTTTCACAGTGAAATCCTTGTGTTGAATCATATCAGAAAGGATATCAATGGCATGCATAGCTGCATAGCTCCAGGATGTAAGTTGACGTCTGAGGATGATTGGAGCGGCAGTTGGTGCAGTCTTGTCAATAGAATCAGGCACTGCTACATGAAGTTTTCAGGATGGTTGCTGCTAGCGCTGTAGAGCCCTAGAATCTTTCAACATTATGAGACATAACACTGAATATAGTTGGAATCTATTTGTAATATGTAGCCTTTTTGCAATCCTTTCTGTATATTATTTGGTATCATAGGAATTCTTTGCCCTATCATCTGCTGAACTCTTTTTGGCTTTTTCCCTGTTTTGGTGCAGGTGTAGCTGCAATGATGGTGTTTGACATTGGTATCCTATTGCCTTATCTGGTTAGGGACCTCAGAAACACAGGTTTCGGCAGGATAGATCGAGAAACATCGTTGGAATTCAGGATCTGTGAAGCCCAATGGGCCCATGAGGTTTGCTTTCTTCCAGAGTCGGGAGCTGAGAGGTTGAAACTTTGGAAGATAAGCAGCTCCATCCTCGCTTTTTTTTTGATTGGTAGAAAATAAAATCACGTCCCATCCCAAAGAAGGGGGTGAACTACCACATGAAATTGTGATCTTTGATGAATTTCAGTGAAAAAGGGATGAAAAGCCGCCACAATCCGACAGAATCCGACCATCCTTTTCTGGTTTGACCAATTTGTTTCACCTTCAAAAGCCCTGAAGCCTGCAGGACATTGCCAGTCTCAAAGCGCCAAGCCCTCCAATGGCGGGCGGCAGCACCCGGCCTTGGTTTAAGCACCTCGGTAGAGTCGTCATGAAACGAGTGGGAAACTCTCCTGCTGATGGTGGAAGTCTAGGAAAAGTGACTCTACTGAATTGCTCACACGGTACATTATCACTTAAAACCATATTTGTGTACATCATTTATGGATGATGGAAACTATGTGGTAGCATCCTAAGGAAAATTTTGCATTATGCTCTATTCAATTCCGCGTTTCATATTGGCATTCTGAAAACTGCAGCCAAGGTATCCTTGCCAGTCTGGTAGCCCAGGGTGGCTGAGTTGCCAATCACGATGCTGATTCTTCGAACGTAAATGGAATGATTCCGAAGGATAACAATTGAAACTAAGACAGGGCTCACGCGATTTTGAGTCCGAGGACTATGACTTTCTTACAATCCAACTAGATATGCTAGGAAGGCTCCAGAATTCATTACGATTGCCAAGATTGACAGAGATGACAATGTACATCACTGTATTGTTTTCTACAGACTACCAACCCAAGCTGCACAGATCTGATTGCCAAACATAGGAAGGGGAGATGGAAGGGTTTTCACTCGCAGGAAATCAACTCTTTGTGCAGCTGTCGACTTTGGTTCCTTGGCATCAAAGGTTTGGCATTGGATAAAGAGGACTCAGAAAGACAAACCATGTGATGTTTCTGTCCAATGTGAAGGATTTGGGATTCAAAATCTTTGCTTGCTTTTCTTGATCTGCTTAATCATTGCATTCTTGTCGTCGACCCCTTTTCCTTACGGATCCTTAGTCACCCAAGAGATGTTAGAGTCCTGGGTACAAGATGTGAGTACTCTTCACACCTTATGTCTTTGAGATTGTCGTCAAAGATATGTGGAAAAAAACGCGTCACAAACTATCACAAACTGAGGTCATAGGGAGTACATTCATTGGCACAGGATTCCAGCGAGTTAGTGCCAGCTTCCTACAGATGCTTGGCTCCATTGGTCCTACAGATGGCTGGCCAAAAAACCATTGCACCCATCATCGCCAAGCCAAGCAGCAAAGCCACACCCTCCGAGGAAGTACATTCGTTGGCCAAAGAGTTCCAACAATCTTGCGATCATTCTGGGTGGCACATCCTCCATTCTTTGGTCCGGAGTGGGTCTTTCGATCACGCACAAGCTCATGGGCGATGTTGGATCATTAGGCCTGGGCAGTTGGAGCATGAGATTGTTTTGAGCATGTTCGAACAGTTTGGATGGTGATGATGATGATGATGATGATGATGATGATGATGATGTTGTTGTTGTTGTTGTTGTTGTTGTTGGATTCTGATTCTGTAGAACTGTGAGACTGCCTTTCTGGTGGAGAAGAGGAATTTCGGGTTGACACAATTATCACTGATTGTCCTCACATGGCAGCTCGTTTCTCTTCAGTGGGTTTAAGTAGAATGTACAGTCTGTAAACCCTTGACCTTTCCTGGTCCAACCAGTTGTTGCAGTTTTAAAGTCTCTCTAATGTCAGACGTTTCGTTCCAGGTTTTGCTCTGTGGGCTGGTGCGATGTACATGCTTTGTTTCGCTTTTATCACGCAGTCGTGGCAAGTCTATGTCTTGAATGCAGTGCCGGGGCTGGAAACTGGATCAGCTTGTGGCTATGAAATGTATACAAGTATGCAAAAGTCGAGATCTTGTTCTCTTAAAAGCATTTTTGCATGCTTTCCATATCTTTTAATACACTTTCTCACGACTCACGCAGTGTGTTCCTTCAGAAACCTGCATAGCTTCATGGATTGAGTCACAAGAGTTGAAGGTGGTGCCAAGTCCGAAGAGCATTTTGGACATCATGACGAGACCTGTTTGAATATCGACCCCAAACAATGCAAGTGACCAACCAATATCCAGGTACTTCTGGGCCCACAAGCCTTGTCTTTCCCAGCAATTTCTGCCATCAAGAGTCGACTCGTTGATGAACATGAGCCACTTGTAGGCAACAGTGTCTATGTTTGAATATTTTCCAGGTTCCTTCTTGATCCTTTTTTTGGTACTGGGATGGGGCTGAATATCCATTTGTCTATTTATATCTACTTTTATGCTGTTAAAGTCATTCAAGTAATCGTGTGTGCCACATGGTTGGGGTCCACAGAAGTCAATATCACTCCATTTGCGTTGGTCATAGTGCTGGATTATTCTGTGCTGCGGAAACTTAATGGTCATTGTTGGCCAATGTTGCATGGCCCATCAATGCAGACAAATGCATAACAACAAGCAAACAAACTAAACGAAGTATGCGAAGCAAACTAAATGGTAAGTAAAGTGATCCTCATGTACAGTCGAACGCACACTTCACAAGCTGACTGTCCTGGGACAATTCCAGTGGTTGGAGAGATCAACGCTAATGAACAGGGAACTGAATATGTACTGTCCGGGTCAAGACTCACACCATGGATCAACATGGTACAAAATATCAACGTGGGCCACAACCATGGTATCAACTGTTCTGTCTTCACCAAGGCAAGGACTGCTGCAAGGCTTGTATCTTTACTTGAGGGATTACAGCATCGCACAGAGTTTTTGAAATAACTTGTTTTTTTTGGTTGGCAAGCTGCTTGCAAGGTGCTTTGACAACGGGAAAGAGCATAGCTGAGTGCATTGGTCCTATCTTGTTTGGCTTCTTATTCGAGGCTCCGGATGCCCCAAAGGTGTGCAGGTGACCTGCTTGATCCACCGGCTGTTTCAAAGCGGGAAAAAAACGAGGCCTTCAGCGGGCATTCTCATGGCAACTCTGAGCCTTCAGATAATCAGTTTGCTTCAAGGACGGTTCCAAGATGCAATGGGGATTTTCCATGGGGCAGTTGTTTTTCAACAGGTTTTTAACATGTTTTGGTTGTTTCGAAGTTGTAAATTTGGCATTTTTTTCACATAGTTTCGAAGGATTCCTATCCTGATCGCGTTCCTCCTTTGCTTGCCACTTCTTTGTCTTTGTGCGATGATTCCGCAGAAGTTGGCTGGTGACTTGGCAAATTAGGTCAACTTCAGCAGAGTCAGCTGAGCATTGTTTTGCGTTTTTACTATCTTTTTTTACCTTTGAACGACCAACCCTGTGTATTCGAGGGAACTCCTTTTGAAGCTGCGTCTGTTTTTCGCCGATATTTCCCAGTCCGCGTCCGCGTAGGCCGTGTAGGTAGCCAGAACCCCCAAAAAATAGCCACCCTCCCAAGTCTGCCTATGCATGCGAAGGCCCTTGTGTAGGCATGTTGCTAAAGGGTATAAGGGAAGATACTGCTCCGCTCCAACTGTGGATCTGGGGCTTGCCCGAAAAATATGTGCGATGGATATGGATATGGAACATGCCAATGACAAAGCTATTGCTATTGTATTACATATGTAGTTATTCATATGATTGGTATGAATATATGATATAATTTATACGTATCTGTATATATGGGTTGGAAATCTAGTGTAACTTCCAGTCCGCGGTATGTGTATGTATATATATATATATATTTATATTTAAATAAGTGTGAGCTATGCATAAAGATATCAATCTTGATCAAGAGACTCTGACTCAGACTTTGAACAACAACTTCTCAATGCTGAACGCAGCATCAACATCGAAATGGAAAATCTCGAGGTGGGTTTGTTGCTTGGTTTCCCGTTGCCAAGGGGGATCATGACATCATAGAAATATTTCCTGAAAGAATCATCAGGATGTTGTTCATCATTAATCCCCAGCAACCCAATAATTACTTGATAGCCATCCAGGCCAGCAATAAAAGCAACACAATTTCTCCAAGGGAGATGATTTATGGTGCAAGAAAATGTGATGTTTCACCCCCTACCCTACATCTACAAGCCCCCCCAAAAAAAAAGCTCCAAAAAAGGCCGAGGATGTCAGCTTGCTGGATCCAAGCCAGAGGTTGGGATTTCGCCAGCAATTTTGTTTTCCAGTTGGAACTTGTGGATGGCCATCACCACAACGAGCAACGGACAGCGGATCACCTCAGGGACAAGCTGCTCTAATGGTGCTGATGGTGGCGGACCAGCGGCAGCAAAAATCTTTACATGCAGTTGGAGGTAAGGTGGAGGGGAGAATTTTGATTTGGAAAATGGTTTTCTGACCATGCTGTTCAAGCTTCCCAGTTGATGTCATTTGATAAGGCCTGTTGGACGTTAGACAATTTTGTTTTTGGTCAGAATTTAGCACTGTCACTAGCATGGGTTCAAAAGAGCGTTGGACAGGTTCGAGTGCTGAGCAGGCACATGTGAGTGTATCCTTTTTTCCAGACGCGGTGTCTGCAGTTTCACATCATCAAAGGAAGCCAGAAACACACAGTTTCTGTCAGCGCCAAATCTAGGTAGTACAGACAGGTGCCCTACCTGAAGCATTGTTTGAACAGAAAAAAGATGCCAACTCCTTTGAGCGCTTCAGAATTTGTTGCTTGCTTTGTGGCTCTTTGTTGCTCGCCTTTTTGACTGCTCTCAGAAAACATGTCGAAAAACGACTCTGCTCTGTGAACCGTGATCGTTCATGTGCATCACAGTACTTTCGTCATTGACTTGTCATGCAGAAACAGTTTGAAATATGTACTGCCTTCACTTTTTCCTGGTATTTGCAAGGCCCCGCATTTGGACTTTGGCAGTGAAAGGAAATATGGAAGGGTCATGTGCCCGGAAGTGTTATTGAAGCTTGCAAGTTTTGTTTTGAAACGCAAGCAAAACTGCAACAAGGGTAGCGAACTTTTGTGAATTCGATGTATTCCGTAGTGATTTTTCGGCGATATTTGTGTACGTACGCATATTATACAATTATAATAACCTGGAGTTCTCGCTGTTGATTTGCTGATGCATTCATGGACACATGGTCCACTTTGTGTTTGTCGTCGCTGCCACGTGGCCAACTTTTTCATCAGCTAACGTCTCAGGTTTCATCTCGCAGGCCAAGGCCGACTCTTTGATATTACCCAGGCGCGTACCCATCACAGCTCAGGAATCATGAGGAATCATCGAGATATCTCTAACTGTATGCAAAGGAAAGGATTGAGACCGTATTTTTTAGTTAGTTTTGGACAGATATTGCGCCGCAAAGAGACCTTATTGAACTACAAAGCAATGCACGACATTGTTTCACAAGACTGTAGAAATTTACATATATATATATATATCTAATTGCAGTATCTGACACTATATGGTGAAGATTTCTTATGTTCCATAGTGCAAGTAACATCAATTCCTATCATTATTGGTGCTCTACAGTCTTTCATGAAACCCTGTAGGCAGAGGTGCACACGCCTGCTGCCAGCTTTGACCAGCTGTCCTTAAGGAGGGATGTGGCGGCTGGTTGATGGCGCAGCATCACTGCAGATCAGCTGAAAACAGGGGGTCAGTTGTTCAAGCTCCTTGTTAGATTATTGCAAGTGGCCAGGATCAGTGGCACCTTGCAACCACAAGCCACCAAGGGGAGGACCATTGCTCCGTAATCAATATGTTTGTGATTTGTCTTGTATTTGTATCTCCTCTTGGCCAGAGAAGCGTGATTGATAAGAAGCGTCAGGGGCACCACGCCACGCGACGAAGGGTATTTTTACCAAATTAAACTGCAGGCAAGTGAAATATGACTTCTAGGCCCATTCGACTGCAGCCCCTTCCACCCCCTATCTTCTACACTTGGTGGTTCATTGTGTAGTTCAGATTGTGACCCTGAGCATCCGGATACTTGCAGAATGGTGTTTTTCAATGGGTAGTTTGTGTACCTTGGAAAGGATTAATGCTTCGTGATGCTTCATGTTGTATCCGACTGAAACATCAGGCTCTAGAGTGCTACGAAGCAATTGCTTTGGACCCAACTCTTCACATTCTTCGCTTCGACTTGAACAAGTCAAAGAACTTGTCACTGCAGTTGCAATGGCTGCTCCTACTGTAATTTCAATGGTATCTACACCTCCACGTGCCACCAATCAGGCAGCACGAGAGCATCTTGTCGGATCATCTCAGGCACTAGTGAACAGCAGAAGCTTACGGATGTTCATACAGAGTATCGCCGGATGTATTAGCAGCTCAACAGGTGTCTTACTATCTGCTTTTGATATCTGCAGATACTGAAGTATTCATTCTCAAGATATTCAGACAGGATAGGTTTTCGTCAGCATTTGATTGAATGTCTAATGATTCCCAGTGTTCAAGTGGATTTTTTTAAAGGGCAGTTTCTCTGTGTCAATTTTGGTGGAAAGGCAATCCTGATATTCTGAGCAAACAACCAAGGACAGTCACTCTGTCAAGCACATCCCCGGGGATTGGATACCACTTCGGCGCAATTCCAACGGCCGTCGCAGTTGCTACTGGTCCTGTCACTATGACCACCAACACTGTGATGGCTCCCAACACTGTCACGCTTGCACCCAAAGTTGTGACAGTTGCCCCTGTTGCCGCTCCTGTTACGCTTGCTCCAAACCCTGTGAAGGCTCCAAATCCTGTGACGGCCGCTCCAAACTCTGCGATGGTTGCTCCAAATTCTGTTGGTGTACAACCAACCAGTTCACAGCCCGTCCCACGAGCTTCAGCTCCACCTACAAGTTTGCACTTGGACTTCACGAAAATGACTCGTGAGCAGTTAAACCTTTATGACGACATTCCGGCCCCCAATGCTGAGTTGGCGGAGCTTCTTGGCAGAATCAGTAGAGTTCGGGACGGATACGTGATACATGACACATGCATAGAATTGCAAAGACAGGCAAAGATGTTTGTAAATTCATGACATCGCTCTCTTCTGAATCTTGATTGGCATCCTGACTAATAATTACTATAGATATCTATAGAATTCTATAGATATTAAATTACTAGTGTCACTAGTAATATCAGTTGAAGATGTGTACGTTTACATCATATTTTGAACACTATTCTTCACTCATTTTCCATTGCGAACCCGAGGTGGGCTGAATCGATGAAGCTCATGTCTCCAATGTCTGGCTACGAATTCCAGGGGTTCAATATGCCAGGCTCGGGCCGTCTCAGTGTACCAGACACATCGGAGTCGAACATCGCAACAGTCACACCGAATCCTGGTGGTGTTGCTCTCCGCAATGTCACGGTTGTTCCAAAATCTGTCCCGGCTGCTCCAAACCCTGTGACACTTGCACCCACCCACTCAGTCCCGGTTGCTGCGAACCCTGCTACGGTCGCTACCGGTCCTGTCGCGTTTGCACCCCACACTGTGACGGTCGCTCCAAACTCTGTGACGCTTGCCCCCACCCACTCAGTCCCGGTTGCTGCGAACCCTGCTACGATTGCTACCGGTCCTGTTGCGTTTGCTCCTCACACTGTCACCGTTGCTCCAAACTCTGTGACGCTTGCTCCCACTCCTCTCACATTTGCTCCCCACTCAGTCCCGGTTGCTCCAAACCCTGCAAACCTTGTCATGGTTGCTCCAAACTCTGCGATGGTTGCTCCAAATTTTGTTGGTGTACAACCAACCAGTTCACAGCCCGTCCCACGAGCTTCAGCTCCACCTACAAATTTGCACTTGGACGACATTCCGGCCCCCAATGCTGAGTTGGCGGAGCTTCTTGGCAGAATCAGTAGAGTTCGGCACGGAAGAATTGCAAAGACATGCAAATATGTTTCAAATATGTCTGTAAATTCATGACATCCCTCTCTTCTGAATCTTGATTGGCATCCTGACTAATAATTACTATAGATATCTATAGAATTCTATAGATATTAAATTACTAGTGTCACTAGTAATATCAGTTGAAGATGTGTACGTTTACATCATATTTTGAACACTATTCTTCACTCATTTTCCATTGCGAACCCGAGGTGGGCTGAATCGATGAAGCTCATGTCTCCAATGTCTGGCTACGAATTCCAGGGGTTCAATATGCCCGGCTCGGGCCGTCTCAGTGTACCAGACACATCGGAGTCGAACAACCTCTTCAATTTGAATTCACAGAAGCGGCTTGGCTGACATTTGGTGATTCGGAGAAGACCTTAAGACACGATGAACATGAACCAACATGTTGTTTTTGGGTTTGCGTGTGAACCCTCCAAAATACCCAAGAAGCCAATCTATAAGCCTATAGGCACAGCTTAGTCAATTCCCACCGTCACGATCAGCAGCTTTAAGGGATGACCGACCTGTGCAAGCACTCCACCGTGCTGCTCTCGGCAAATGCTTCAGCCGGTTCTTTCATGAGAGACAAAAATCACAAGCTCTTCAATGTGGAAGAACTTGCCGATAGTTGTCCGTGGTTAAACACGTCTTTCAGCAAATCACGAGGTGCTTCTCATGTGGGTCCTGCACAAGTTGCAGCTTTTCATTCGGACGATGCTTTTCATGCAGAGGAGGCAGCAGTGCATGAGAACGCAGAAGCATCCAGTTTCCTTAATTAATGTGACCCTTTCAGGGCCCACAAAAATGGATGTCTTCACAAAACGTGACCTTCGATCTGGGTATCCAACCATGTCACTGAAGAAATTGCAGCAATTCACTTTTGATGGAAGAAGCTTGCTCCAGTTGATCATGGCATTTTTTGATAGGGTTTCAGAATGGCGGGAGGTGCAGGCCTTTTTTCGATTACAGGAATCGGTTTTCCTGTCAGGGTTTTTCTTGCGAGAACACCCATGGACGGACCCCTTTTTGTGCCACATCCCAACGACATGCAGGTGCAGATGTTGGCTCGGCGCAAAGCTATGGCACAGGCTGTGGGGGGTTGGGGATGTGGAGTTCAAGGCTCCGACGATTGACTTTGAAATCCTATGAAATTCTGATATAGCCGCACATACTGTTTACACACATGCAGATGCATATCATCATGTATTGAGAAGATTGCTTTCTCGTTATCTATTGACTTATCGAAGGAAGTTTAGAAGTCTAACATCCGACAATATGGACAGTTGAAAAGCAGAGTAGAGTAGTCAAGTCAGCAGAAAGAAGATGCAATCGCGCGAAAGTCAGAAGAAAGAAGATACATCCGCGCCAAATGTTAGAGAAGTTGCGAAATGCTGTGTGTTTTCAATGATTCGTGCGTTGGGTCAGTCGAAAAGTAGGCCTGTTAAAGCGGCGGGTGCGGAGGTAGGTGCTCAGCTGAGAAATCAAAAATTGCACGCCGCTGTGGCCAAAAGCACATTTGGAAGTGAAAATGTACAAAGCACGTCAGCTCCGAAGCACTTTTTGAAGTTGCGATGTCGAAAAATTGCACGCCGCTGTGGCGAGAAGCACATTTGGAAGTGAAAATGCACAAAACGCGTCAGCTCCGAAGCACTTCTTGCTGTTCTGATGTCGAAAAATTGCACGCCGCTGTGGCGAGAAGCGCATTTGGAAGTGACGGAGCACTTTTGAGGTTCTGATGTCGAAAAATTGCACGCCGCTGTAGCGCGAAGCACATTTGCAAGTGAAAATGTACAAAATACCTGTGTTTTGGCACACTTTTTGAACTTCAGATGTCGAAAAATCAGTCAGTTAGAAAGTTCGTCAGTCAATCAATCAGTCAGGTAGTCAATTAGTCAGTCACTCAATTAGTCAGGTAGTCACTTAAGCAATCAATGAATTAGTCAGTTAGACAGTTCGTCAAGTAGTCAGTTAGTCAGGTAGTCAAGTGGTCAGTTAGTCAGTTAGCTAGTTAGTCAGGTTAGTCAGTTAATCTGTTAGAAACACCTACTTAGTCAGTCAGGAAGTCAATTAGTCAGGTACTTCATAAGTTAGTCAGCCATCTAGTTAGTCAGTCAGTCAGTCAGTAAGTCAATTAGTCAGTTAGTCAGTTCATCAATCAGTTAGTCAAGTAGTCAGTCAGTCAGTCAGTCAGTCAGCCAGCCAGTCAGTCAGTCAGTCAGTCAGAGAGTCAGTCAGTCAGAGTGAGTCAGTCACACAGTCAGTCAGTCAGTCAGTCAGTCAGTCAGTCAGTCAGTCAGTCAGTCAGTCAGTCAGTCAGTCAGTCAGTCAGTCAGTCAATAAGGCAGTCAATGAGTCAGGTAGTCAGGATTTCTCAGTTAGTCAATTGGTCAGTTAGTCAGTTAGTCATGTTAGTCAGTCAATCAATTAGTCAAGTAGCTACTTAGTCAGTTACGAAGTAAATCAGTCAGTTACCTAATGAGTCAGTTAGTCAGTCAGCTAGGTAGTCAGTTAGTCAAGTAGTCAGTGGGTCAGTTAGTCAGTCAGCTAGTTAGTTAGTTAGGTGAATTAGTCTGTTCGTCAGCTAATCAATTAGTCAATCACTTAGTCAGTTAGCTAGTCAGTCAGTCAGTAAGTCAATAAGTCAGTTCCTCACTTAGGCAATTAGTCAGTTAATCAGGCACGTAGTCAGTTAGCTAGTTAGTCAGTTGGTCAGTGTTTTTGCTCTGACATCCACGACTCACAACAAGCAATCTCTCCTATACTTTTCCTATTCTTGAAACTTGCGCCACCGCCTTGTGCGGTACTACTGGTAAGTATCAGGTAATCAGGTCATGAATGATATGTTTTCTAGCTACAGTACATGAGTCATCTCAAATCCGATTCAATTTCCATCACACGTTTGGAAACCCGTCAGGCTGTGGCATCTGCCACTCCTGAGCGAGTGATGTCCGCAGAGGAGGCAGCAGTGCATCAGAACGCAGAAGCATCCAGTTTCCTTAATTAATGGGACCCTTTCAGGGCCCACAAAAATGGATGTCTTCACAAAACGTGACCCTCGATCTGGGTATCCAACCATGTGCAATTCACTTTTGATGGAAGAAGCTTGCTCCAGTTGATCATGGCATTTTTTGATAGGGTCTCAGAATGGCGGGAGGTGCAGGCCTTTTTTCGATTACAGGAATCGGTTTTCCTGTCAAGGTTTTTTCTTGCGAGAACACCCATGAACAGACCCCTTTTTGTGCCACATCCCAACGACATGCAGATGGAGATGTTGGCTCGGCGCGAAGCTATGGCACAGGCTGTGGGGGGTTGGGGATGTGGAGTTCAAGGCTCCGACGATTGACTTTGAAATTCTATAAAATTCTGATGTCGTAGCCGCACATACTGTTTACACACATTGAGAAGATTGCTTTCTCGTTATCTATTGACTTAAGTATCAGGTCATCAGGTCATGAATGATATGTTTTCTAGCTACAGTACATGAGTCATCTCAAATCCGATTCAATTTCCATCACACGTTTGGCAACCCGTCAGGCTGTGGCATCTGCCACTCCTGAGCGAGTGATGTCCGCAGAGGAGGCAGCAGTGCATGAGAACGCAGAAGCATCCAGTTTCCTTACTGGGACCCTTTCAGGGCCCACAAAAATGGATGTCTTCACAAAACGTGACCTTCGATCTGGGTATCCAACCATGTGCAATTCACTTTTGATGGAAGAAGCTTGCTCCAGTTGATCATGGCATTTTTTGATAGGGTTTCAGAATGGCGGGAGGTGCAGGCCTTTTTTCGATTACAGGAATCGGTTTTCCTGTCAAGGTTTTTTCTTGCGAGAACACCCATGAACAGACCCCTTTTTGTGCCACATCCCAACGACATGCAGATGGAGATGTTGGCTCGGCGCGAAGCTATGGCACAGGCTGTGGGTGGTTGGGGATGTGGAGTTCAAGGCTCCGACGATTGACTTTGAAATTCTATGAAATTCTGATATAGCCGCACATACTGTTTACACACATGCATATCATATCATCATGTATTGACAAGATTGCTTTCTTGCTATCTTCACTATGAAACAGTGATTGACTTAAGTATCAGGTCATTAATGATATGTTTTCCAGCTACAGTACATGAGTCATCTCAAATCCGATTCAACTTTCCATCACACGTTTGGAAACCCGTCAGGCCGTGGCATCTGCCACTCCTGAGCGACTGATGTCCACAATGAGCCAGTTCTCTGAGGCCGATTTGGCTATTTGACCCATCAATATGCTTTCAACAATTCTGATTTACATACCGGTCCACCAGGTTCTGAAACATCTTTTCCCGTGGTTTTCTGTAGCTATTGTTGATGTGAATTCTGCCAATTATATGTGTATATATATATTTATATATATATATACAGAGATGTGTAGAGCTATATATATGGAATCAACGGCGGGTCTCAAAACTTTCGCGCAGGTTATGCCTGGGACACCGGCACTTTCTTCCAACCTGATGGCTGCTCAGGTGTGGATGGGGGGGAACATGTGTTAAACCTCCATTTTGGAGCTGATCATTTAATGCCCTTCCCCGTGCCGATCGGCCCCATCCAACCCATCCACACCAGCCAGGCCCCTTGTTTGCAAATTCCGCAAGTTCCGTGCTCGAAGTCCAACTTCCTTCGGACGGCAAGGGTGCCCAAAAATTGGAAAGCCAAATGAGAGACATGAAGTGCCAAAATTTTCGTGCCCAAAAGGTCATGAGGAATCATGAGTCATCATTTGGAAATCACCACCATGTACTTGTGCCATGACATACCACTTGTCACATCTACATCATGTGCCATCACATTGATTACCTGATACAACCCAATAACATCCAATAACATCATTTACTCCATGGGGTTCTTTGTTGCAATTTTTCGCAATGTGTTTGTGCTCTTAGCTACTGGCCTTTTAGAATTGTTTGGGTGTTTTAGATGAATTTGTGGCTATTGGCCAGTGCAGGCTTTCCGAGCCTTAGTTTTCCCTTAGCCTTTCATAAAGCTTTGTCAAGAGGTGTGGATCTTCAGAAGTCTCAAAAGGGTTTCATCTTGTTTCTATGTTTTTTTGATGTCATTTTGTTCTCCAGCATTTTTCAATCTCTCCGTGCAGCAGCATGAAATCTTCGCTGCAGGTCCCATCCAGCCCGAGTGAACCTGATCCCTTGATGTGGTCAGATGGGGTGAAGACACTTGGATGCTACATGGCAGCCAAGGTGCCTAAGATTTGATGAATGCATGGAAGTTGACCTAAAAATCTGTTGACATTTGTTGAAGATGGTTGATCCTTTTTCCCCATTTTTGTTCCTTTTTTCAAGAGATCATGTCTTGGATTTAGAGGCCATGGGGAATTTGCCTTCGGCGTATCAATCAATGCCACCACCATCAACGCTACTGGCCCTTCCAACGACTTTCTTCGATGTTGACGTGGAGAAGGCGCATAGTAACTAGTGACAAACGGTGCGCGCTCTGCTTCCAGTACTTCAAAGTAGAGATGCCAAGCAGGGAGATGTAGGATAGAAATGCATACAGCAAATCAATGTGAATCTCATGAAGATAAGCAGTACGCTAAAGTCCAAAAACCTTTGCCAGAAAACTCAGGGTGTCGCGATTTTTTGCCACGGGTTTTTTTCTGCCAACCAGGTAGGTTTGGGATCGCCCCTACCACTTCCGGATGCTGACACTGACCTCTCTCAGGAGTTCAACCAGCCTTGGAAAACCAACAGCAACTGAATCTTCTTGTTCCAGAGACGTGAATCTCCATTTTTCACTCAGTGATGGACTATGGAGGTTTTAATTATTGGGTCTCTTAAAGGTAGCAAATGCTCAGCACCCTTGGTTTCTTGTAAAATCATAGAGCATTTGGTGGCTGAGAGGATGAGTGTCGCAAGTCCCGTGGATACTGTCCTTTTTTTTCGCCGCTCGGAAAGCAGGAGTTTCCCATCGCGCCGCCCATGCCGGGCACTTTGACGGCAGGCCTGGAAGATGAAGTCAAGCCCTGCACAGTGTAGTTTCAGATGGATGATGTTGGATGTAACGTTTGAGTAAATGCAAATACGGTGAACACCGATGACGCCCAACTTGTATCAAAAGTCGAATTTTTGCGCGGTTTGGCACAGACGATAAATCAGGCTAGACACTTTGATGCCATTTAATCATCCATATCTGTATATACTACATTATGATATACTGCTGTATGGAACTGCATTTATCTGGAGTGTTTGTAGACTTTCTTTACTTCATGAAAACACTCTACACGCATCAATTTCCAAAAAAGCTGGAAAAACCAACCCTGCACTGTTTTTTGGTCCAGAAACAGCAGTTTGAAACAGCTGAAGGTTTGGTAGAACCAGAAGTGGTGGAGAGATGCCGAGACAACTACAACATGGAGTTGGATCAACAACTTCAAGAAGCTATTAGGAGCCGACTTTCGTAGGCAAAATTTCAAGGCTTGAAGGCTTACCCCAAAAAATTGCGGCAAAGGTCCTTATTCCCAAAAAAGCCACCCAAAAAAGGTGATTTTTTGGGGGGGCAGTCATCCAAATAAATAGTCGGGCTATTTTTTGAAGCACCCACAAATTGTATCAAATCATATAGAATAGGTGCCGTGCCATGACAACGACAATGAAAGATGCATCGTTCATCATTTTGACTACTCAGGCCATGCTTAGTTTCGTTTGCCTTTTTTGAGAAGTTTCTGATCTATTCTTCCACACAATCGAATGATACCGCCTGCTTAGACTTTGCAGGAGCTTGGAGCAAAAAAATGCAGAGAAGAAGATGCGCTTGCGACAAGAGGTTTGGAAGCGCAAGCAGCAGTACAACGATGAGGTGCACAAATTATCACAAATTCAGGAATGACAAGTGGATTCTATATGAGGAGCTTCTTTTCCGTGGGTTTGTGATATCTTTGTGCTTCGATTCAGACGACGCGTCTATGCTTCAGCTGTCAGGTGGAGAATCAACTGTTGGAGCAAGCGCGAGTGGTGGTGGAGCAATTCTCTGACAGGTGGGCTTGGGAGACGTTTGGGTTCAGAGAGAAACCAGCCAAGCAATTGACCCAAAAATGCCTATAACATCAATATAACCCTTGGTACCAACACGTAAATGTGGATGGAGAGATGGGGTTGCACTTTTATTTGAGAGTAAATGCACCCCATGGGAAGCATTAAATGCACCAATAAAAGGCTTGCTTGACTACTTGCTTTGGATCATTTCGTTGCTGACATTGGAGTAATGAGCCTGTACTTTGATTCATTCCTATGGTTTCATCACGAATTATTCGTAAGTACGGAGCATGCAAGCTGCAAACTGCCCGGGCCTTGCTTGACATTCCTTTAGCTTTAATGGTTGCGGGTTTTGCATTCACGATGCGAAGCGGCGCTTCAAATTCGTGCTGAACATTTTCTGTGGCTTAAAATCGGCCCCCAAAATTGACAGTTGGAACATGATCCAACATGACATGATGGAATCGGTGCATTGGGTTTCTTCCTAATTTGTGCAGAACCATGAAACCCAGAGGTTTTTTGGCGACCCACGATGGTTTTTTTCCCCTGTAAAAACGGTCAGGATGGCAGTGTTGCAGGGTGAAGCTGAGCGTCAACGACAACGTTTGGAAAGAGAGGTGCCATAAACATCCATAAACGTCGAACGTCCACGACCTGAGTTCCTGGAGCTAAGCTGAGATTTGGATGGATGGCTGTCAGGCTCAGGAGTTGCTACATGAGTCACAACGCTATTACCATTTCAAGGCTGGGTGGCAGATTGGTTCAGGGTGAAACTCTAGCAAATTGATGCAAATTGAAGATTGTATCAGAAATCTTACTGGTGATAAACAAAAAACATCATAAACATCAACAGTCCCCAAAACACCTGAAAAACATTGAATTGACATCGTAAAGCTGATGTATCGCCCACCCCGGGAGTGTGGTGACATGACAGGCTGAAGCACGACGATTGTTGGGTTCGAGTGCCTCTGTGATGCCCTCCTTTCAAAGGGCTTTTCAATCAGGCAGCACCTTGCACGGTTTCAGCAAGTGATGATGCCGGATGAAGCCAGCCTGATGAAACCACCTTAGCATCACCTAGCGGACCTGTGGATTGGAAACAACAATTTTCGAATCACCAAAAACAATCACATTCTGGGCGGAAAACAAAAGGATCGATTTCTGCAATGCAATGTTTTTTTTCGAGTTGCTGGCTAACCCCCCAGCCTTGCTGCTAGGCTATGATGCGCCAATGCCGCGCTTCGAACGTGATGCTCCAGTGCTTCCGACTTTGCTGTCACAAGGATCACCCAACATTCATGATCTTCTCAATGGAGTTCAGATCTCAGGTTTTAGGAGTTGGAGAGTTCTTCTTGCTTAGGCTACCTGACAACCTTTCATTTCTTGCTTTTGATGTGTTGGATCATTTCTAAGGTGCCAAATCTTGGTGTGCCACCAGTGGCCCCTCCACCACCTCCACCCAAACGCACCGTGCCACGTGCTTCGAGCAACTCCATTGGCCGCCAATGTGGAGCCATGGCCTACCATTCATCCAACCCAACAGCTCAAGCTGTACCAATGATGCCGCCGCCTCGCACGCAGTCCACGGTGTCAGCTGGCGTAAGTCCCATGTCAGCGACGAGGCGAGATGGGACCGTTACACCTGGGGATGTTTGACATGAATGAGTGCATTTTGCTGATATTTATTGGAATCAAATTGGGCAAATTGGCTCATCAAGCTGTGCTTCAGCAACCAATTTTTGTTGCCTATGGGATGGAGTGACAAAAATTCAGGGCTGGGACCCGGGACCTGTTAAACGAAGGTTCTTGCAGACGGTGAATCGGGGCATTCAAGCAGGAAGTCCCCCCGGAGGCTTGGATGGTTAGTTGTTGGCGCTGGCGTTTCGCATGAGAAAATACGGGGAAACTTCACGAAACGAAGACTTGATGCCATGAGTTTATGAAGAACGACCACTGTAAATGGTACTGTACGAATCTGTATGACACAAACATGATGGACTTATTTTTGCGGCTCACTGGTCACTGGTTTTTGGTGGATGCTCAGGTCCATCACCGGTGGGCACTTTCGCAACAGTCCCTGAGCCGGGGACCTAGGGAAAAGTGGATGAAACATGAGGATATATTGTGTAGGATTACAAAAGGGTGTATGAAAGGGCATAGAGTGACCCTTACTAGCAAGCCTTTGGGAGGTGCTTCATCTACTTTCAGCTTTGTGTAACCACAAATCCTGTAGCTTTTGGGCGCAAGATAGAGATGTCGCGTGATTGTATGTCATGTACTGTACATAACGTGATGTCATGGTATGCAATGTTACGTTATGTGACGTAAAGTGATGCTATGCTATGCTACTTTTTCTGTTATGCAACGTTTTGTTGTGGTATGCTATGCACTGATGTCAGGTTATGTTATGTTACGTCAAGTTGTATGATATCATATAAAGTAAGCTATGTTATGTTGTGTGACGTTGCGTTATGTTACTGTACATTACGTTGCATTATATTGTGTTATGTTCTGTTGTGTTCTGTTGTGCGATGTCACGGTATGTTACGTAATGTAATGCAGTGTTATAGTGTTATAGTCTTAGGTATGTCTGTTTGATTGTTTGTCTGTCTGTCTGTCTGTCTGTCTGTCTGTCTGTCTGTCTGTGTGTTTGTATATATTTATGCATGTATGCATATCTGTATCGATCACTATCATATTATCTATCTATCAGTTGACGTACGTGTGCATGCATGCTTTCACGATGTATGCATGTAAACACACCATTTTTCTTGCTTGTCACACACACACACACATATATGTAGCAGCATAGCATCCTCTAGATATTCCAAAGTACCTGTATGGATATGGCATGAGAATAGACGTCAACGCCTCTACCAACCGGTAGCAGCACTTTCCAAGGTGGACTCCACCTGAGACGCCACGCCCATGCCCTCCTACCGTGGCCAACCCTGCGGTGCCGCCCAATCCATTTCCAAGCCAGTCCCCATTGGGCCTGCCGATGCAAGGCCAGTTTTGGGTAACCACGAGATCCATAAATTGGAGTGAACATTTTCTGAGTCAACCATCAGTTCAGGAAGTAACTTGAAGACTCAAGATGACACATTTTTGTAGTTCCTACACTTGTCTTCAAACAAGGAGGCATGAAGAACACTTATCGACTTTGGAGAAATTGGTTCACTGATATGAATACAACAATACACAAAGACAGTTGTACCAGCTGGAGGCTTAGCTGCTCCAAAGACGGTTTGGCATCCAGCACCGCGTGGAGTGAGTCAAATGTTCCCCGAGGACTTCTTCATGCCAGGCCATGACTTCCAATGTCGCATTATCAAGAAAGTGTAAGGTGATTGCTGTATAGTCTGTATAGTGACTTTAATTGTTTCATCCAACAATCTAAATCTACAGCAAAACACGAATTTGGCAAGATTCAATGATTCGGGGTGCTTCAATGATTCTGTGGAGTCTAGAGCCATTTCTTTGTATACGCACGGCATTCTCCTTACTTGTTTCTTTATAAAATAGGGAGTCCTTCTCTCTACAAATAACCGTTCCAGGGTATATTTTATAAAACAAATCTGGAGGTACATCAGCAAAACTGTAAGAAAGCTCAGAATATATGCTGGCGTTTCTATTCAAAGGCATCACCTTTCTATTTTGTAAAACTCCAGGTTGTTACGGGGAACATCTTGAATAGCTTGGGCCTCGTATTCTTGTAGAATTTGGTCCTTCCTGGGAGCTTTGAGAGAAAGAGATTGGTTTGGATAGATCTCTATTCGATAAGCATTTTTTAATCCAACATAAGTGGAAAGATATCGAAACTGATTGAAACATCGTACTGATTGAAACATCGTAGGTTTTGCATCTTGAAAGGGGATCCCACGGCAACATGAACTAAACAATGGCCTTTGGAACTTTTCGTTGCAGGTGATGTCGCAGCAGCCAACTCAACGCCGTAGCTTTGCTGCCGTTGTGGGCATTTCTGTTATGGGAGGGTAGGAAAGGCAAGGGTATCTAAGGTGTTTAATTGGCACAGTGATGGGTATTGTTTACCCTTGGCAGCTATTTGGTGAATCTCTCGTAACCTTCCCCCTTGAAGCAATTTTTTGTATTTTACAGATTGATCAAGGCAAAGGGGTTCATTCTCGAAATTTAAGATTCTTTCAGTTTGCCAGGCTTGATGAGATTGTGATTAGAAGGTGTGACATGGGGCCATGAATCTAAATTGAGTGAAACTCACTTGGCTCAACTTTGATCAAGCAATAAGAGCTTAGGTCGAAGACTGTGTTGCACCCCTAGCATTCATACTGCGGCTGATTTCTTTGATCTTCACTCGTTCCTCAAGTAGGGTAGCACGTATGATCATAGCAGAAATAAGATGTTTGCATTTGGATGACTTTGCCGGTTCAATTTGTTCATATGAGTATCGGACAAAATTCAGGTCTGTCCAAAGTAGTATTGAGAGGGTCGTGGGGTTGGCATCACTGCAAAAGCGATAGGGGCCCCTACTTTAGGATGTCCCTTCGCCATGTACCAAAATTTGTCCATAACTCATATTAGTGGAGAGTGATTTTTTATCAATTCCAGCACCTTGGCTTTTTGTCACATTTAATGCCACGATTTGATGCAAGATACAGCCTGAACCCCAAGCAGTGCGCCAAGATGTCGTTTGGCAAGCTTCCCTCAGGACACCATGCCTGACCGGCATGACAGAGTTCAGTGACAACAAAGTCACTTCGATGTAATTCTATGAGGGAAAGTAGTTCCACATTGGCATCAGTCTGACAGATGCAATCTCAGCCAAATGTGTCCTTGCAACGCTGCAAAAAATACCGAGAAGTCAGTGCCGATTGATATGGATGACTCACATATGCCGATCATGCATCAAAATCTAAATAAGTTGATACAACTTGATCATTTGATATAACTTGATATAACTTGATCTAATTTGATATTCATGATTTGATTCTTCAAGTCCGATCCGTTGGGGACATTCTCCCAGCCCCAAGTCTCGGCACTGACCAACAGATATAGCTCGGCATGCGGCGGACCTGACAGATTGTATGATTCGTAGTGCTGCGAAGCATGTGGGTGTGAATCCAGAAACTATCGAGAAAAATGAGACATCTCACTTATCCCTAGCAATTATTGAAATAAGGTACGCAGGTACACAAGTGTCAAACAAGATTGCCAAAAACACAAGTGTTCAAACTTTTCATGCTTCTCTGCTATCGCAAGAAATCTCTCCTGTTTACCAAATGTTCAGGGTGCTGAACACCAGCCTTGCACAGAGGAAACAGGTGGCTCCTGACCAAAGATTGTTTGGAGCAAATTGAGTCACTCATTTGCAGAGCAGCACTCGAGTTCAAAAAGCATTGAGTGATGATTTCCGAATCAAATTCCGAATCAAACATGCTTAGTCAAAAACATGGTCTCTTGTACCAGGGCTTCATAGTCATGTTCAAAGAAAGGTATTAGATTCTAATATGGAGAGACGCGATCATATTCAAATTTCCCAAAACGTCTGAAGCCTTTATTGCACCGCAGCCTGCAGGAAGAGGAAGAGTGATATGGAAAGCTTGGATGATGACTGAAAAAGCAAAAAACGCGCAACAGCAAAACCATTGCTTTATGATAATATATCAATCCCCCTTCGAGTTCCCCTAATTTGAAGGGGGATATATATCATATTATATTTTATAACATGTTTTAATAACATTTCAATACTTTTTGTAACATTATCTATAAGACTATACGATAGTACCGTAGACCACACTATATCATACGATACTTTTTTTGATATTACATCATATTGTATCAATATTGTGTTGTATTGTATTGTGTTGTATTGCATTATTTGTGTTGTATTACAATATATTATTGTATTGTATTATCACCATTGCTATAGCATACTATAGCACTTATTGGAACCTGAATGATCAACATCCGATGTAGCTTATGGGCCCAAAAACCCCCTTGGAGTTCTCAACAAGCCACAATCCACTTGCAAAGGTTTCAGGTCCGGTACGGTGAAATGATATGTGATACAAGACATGACAGTCAGATAGTGGAAGCTAAAAGGAGGTATGATAAGATGAGACAAGGCAGGAAAAGATCAGGTAGGAAAAGGGAAGCTTCTATTATAATAAGCAGACACAGACACCCGCAAGTACATGCAAATACTATGGTTTCCGAACCCTACCTTTCAAAATGCTGCAAAACTCACGATCCCAAGACCATACCAAACGTAGTGGGGCTGGCGACATATACTCAATCGTGCAAAGACATGAATGAGTTCACACAGCACACATATCATATCTACTATGTAAATAGAGAGGTATATACATCGATGCAGAGAGATAGATAGACACCCAATAGATGTACCTGGACAAGGGCATATACAATACCAGGGTGTATACTCACACTGACACAGAGATGCAGACATAGATGCAAAAAAGCATGTTTGCAGACATAAAGATAGCATGATTTGCTTGTCCGTTAATTTGAATCACATCAGCTCCCGTCTTTTTTTGTGGTTTTCGGGTTGCTTCAGGTGGCTCTTTTGACGATTGAACATTTTGTTGTTCTCTGATTTTGAACTATTAAGAGATATGATTCCCTTAATACTGGTAGGAATAGATGTTTCATTTGACTTCAAAAATTACCAGCCCGGGTACTTTTGTACGCATGATGAGTTGTTGCATTTTGCACAAAGTATGGTCAAGAACCCATTTTCCTCACACACGTTATGTAGAAGTATGAGGGTTGTCTTGTCGTTTTGACAAGCTATGACCCAAAGAAGAACTTACTACACATGATTTGCATTGATTTGCTATCTAATGTGTTGGTGCATCCTTGTTGACATTGGTGGAAGATAGGGTCAGGAGTGTTGAACTCACTACATAGTTGTCATCTTGTTTCCAGCATGTATGTTGCGAAAAGGTGCAAGCGGACGGTTTATGGTGTCCTTGTGTTCGTGTTTAAACTTGCGCACGTCATTATTATGGATTCCCAGTTTTACATCACAAGGGCCAAGAGTTGAAGGCAAATAGGCATGACAGCACAGATTGGAGCTGCACATCCTACAGCTGCAAAAAAAGACACCTTGAGTTCTGCAACACTCACATGTTACATAGTCAAACAGCCACAATTCACAGAGTGTAGGACAATATATGATTTTCAGACAGATTTTTTGCAAACATAATCCATCACATAGCTACATACCTTCAATAGGAGACTGATTCACTCGCAATGCTCTGAAAAATATGTTGGGAACTCAGACGGCCTTGCTGCCTTGGTGACGAGAACTCAGTGTCTTGGGTTTTCTGTGAGGCCCATTGATCAATTCCGCTTGCGCACGGTGTCGGAACGCAATGACAAGGTTGGAAAATGGGTTCTTGCAAGTGATGAAACTGTTGTTGTTTTCATGACAAAATTGCACCCTTAGAGTTGCAATCTTTCTCCAAATGAGGAAATTTTTCCAAGCGACAAAATTTTTGGTCCGTTTCCAGATACACCCCTACCTTCCAGGTTACAGAAGACATTCGCTTGAAAAGCCAAGAACTGGAGAAACTGGACAACAGGTCACATCCTCAGTCTATCTCCGTGTAACAGTTTAACACACATCTTCCAGCGTTGATGTAGCTGCGAAATCTCCCCCAACGGTGTCAGGAGTGTAGCAAAGACTCCCAAAGAAGCGGAGGCAAGAGCAAATGAAGCCAAGGCGGCACCCATTCACGGGCCCTTCATCTCCTTCACTCGACCTCTCTTAGATTCTGAAAAATATGATTTTTCGGTACAAATCCAACATAGCAAGGGAACAACCACCGTGTATTATAACTTAGATGATGTAGATACGGGATACATATATATATATTTCCTCTTGGAATTTTCATGAATTTTCCAATGTTGTGTTCTTGGAGGGTCGATATTGTTCGTGGTCTCTTTGTGTGCCTTCCAAGTATTCGTTGTTTTTTCTCATTTCCCTGGCGTTTCCCTATGGCAAGGTCTGGGCGGAGAAAGTGATGGAACTGAAGGCTAGCCTTGACGAGCAAAAACAACTGGCCTCAGAGATGAGTGAAAGTGCCAGGCTCTCGGATGATCTCAGAGAACAGATTCAGATGTGTAATGTTACATAGTGTATATGGCTGTTTCCAAAAATAGGGGTACCCCCAAATCATCCATTTTAATAGGGTTTTCCATTATAAACCTTCCATTTTGGGGTACCCCTATTTTGGAAACACCCATATATGTCATCATCAGTCATCAGTTCTCCAATTCGTTTGTCTTGGAGTGTTTGTGTCTGTTGAGAAGAAAGGGAAGACATATGAGTGGAGAATCCGAAGAACGAATCTGTACTGCTGCAGTTTCAAAGTTTTGGCTCAATTTGACTGCAACACCTTTCGAAATACTGCTAATGTCACCAAAGTGAAAGCAAACACATTCAGCAGTCAACTCGCAAGGTGTGATAGAATCAAGTCATTTCTACAGCAATGCCCTTTTTCCTCCTCTGGCCATTGTGCCCCTAATCTATCCACACCTCAACACCCATCGATGAATGTGATGCCATGATATCAGCTCCATCAGTTCGAGTGCTGGGTGTGCACAAGGTGCCTTTGTTTGTTGGAAGTGTTCCCAAGTGGAAACCGGTCATCCATCCCCCATGTAGCATCCCTTACTGTAGCGCACCGCAATATCTTCATGACAAGGTGATCCTGTGGCTACGTCATGGGCACTCCCAGGTTGGCAAATGGTCGCTTTTGAGTCAATGGCCTCGGCAGCTTGAAAAACGGGGGGGCACGGGAGGTGAATGCAGCAACGGAAGCAGCCATTGCCGTGTGGGCTCCCGGCGTTTGGAGACGTGGATGACAGTGTGGGTGTTTGTCATTTGTCTCATTTATGAGGCCGGGAAAGACGCCCAGAAAGCTGCCAGGATCCGAGACCCTATTGGAATGAGTGTATCATATTATATGTGATTTATATATATACAATATATACGTAATTATACGTATGCTATGTTCATTTAAGTGTTCGATTTAGGTCCGTTTCTGACAAGTTTTTTCAATGTTGTCTAAAAACAGGCTAGCAGTCAGCGGCAAATCGTGTCCACTACCAAGGTGACTGGTGAGATGACCTTGGATGAGCCATTGACTGAAACAGGTCGATGGCAAGCGGAGTCTGTGAGGCAACAACTGATCGTCGGGAGCTTACTGGTCACGCCAGAATAAAAAATTCAGATTCTACTACCCAGGATGCAAGGATGCCAAACAATTTTGTGATGATACTGCATATTCATTTAGGATTCTGCTGAAAATTAATCAAACACTAATAATCATTTATATAATAAATACCTTTCAGTACGATTATATTATATATGTATATACACATATTCTGCTAGATGTGTGCATATTATATTTTGGATGTGTTTTGACTACCTGTGCGGTGCGGTGCTGGGTGCTGTTGGCATTGAATTCTGGAAGACTATCCACGTGAAGTATGTAGCAGGACCGCGTTTCTCAGGTGCTTCAGCAGCAAGATGTGCTCCCAGAGGTGTCGCGGCTGGACATAGTTTGAAGGAAGTGTTGGCTGCCCTGATGGACTTGTAATAGTTTACCACTAGACTTATTACTACTCATTTTTGATACATTTTTATTAGGTTTCTCCCCACACTCGCAATCAGGGTAAATACCACCAGTTTGTCAGTCAATAGTTGGAAGTCAGTTTGCAATGCCCGGATAAAATTTGGTAAATTCTTTACCTAACAAGCAGCAAGCATGGCATTTTTTGCAACATGTTTCCTTAGTGGAAATGCATGGGCCAGGTAGACCTGGTTGTATCTTCGCCTTTAAAAAGAGCTGTTGAGACAGCAACCTTAGTTTGGCCAGACAAAGAGGCACCGTTTCAGCTTCAGAGTTCGGTGATGTGCCAGCAGTTTCTGCTGTCATTTTGGAGAAGCTGCTTGCACTACAACATGAGGGCCTTTGACTCCACTGAACGCCCTACAATATTATGTACGGTCTACTCTTAGATTGCGTCAATTTATACTCTGCCCTGCATATCTCTACATAGATGGTATGAGATATCGGCGATGTTGCGGTGATACGTTTGATAGCTAAGATTTCAACCAGGTGGAGCTGTTGGATTCCCTTTGTGAGCGTCACGTTCTGAGATCGGCAATTTGATGTTTCCAAACTGATCACGGAAGAGTGTCAGGCACAAAACGGTGAACAATGTTCACAAAGGATAAACAACACAAACACTCGGTTGTTTTTTTTCTTGATTTTGGCCCCGAATCCAAAGGTGCATCATATCAGTCGAAGATTTTTCGAAAATCTTAGGCCAGGGTGGTCATTCGGCATATCCTTCCAAGGCGGATACAATAAAATCCATTGATGTTGCTTTGTTTGGACTGTGCTTGTTAAGGTGTTCCACACATGGGAGTTGTTTGTTGATTGGGTACAAGATCTGATATGCATTTGATATACTATATGATATATAGCTGAACAAAATAACAAATAGATTATACATATAGAATGACTAAAGAGATGAATCAAATGCATCTGAAAAGTCAATGCCTTTGGTCGGAACAACCCCAACAGGCAGCGTTGCAAAGGCCAGAGTCGCTGCAGACTGCAAGGGGCCGTGCACAAAGCAGCTATGTGTCTTGGCCGAGATATCCACATGAAATGGGAAACACTGTGTGGCAGTGCGTTGTCAATCGGGCTTCAGAGCGTTCGAAGCTTGAAGAACAATTTCGAATTTGATGAAGCCTCTATGGCCCCCGTTTTTCTCAAGATTTCTTGATCTTGGGAGCTCATTTTGCCTTTCACATTTAAGGGTTCGGCTCACAGCACTCAGAAGCACTTGTAGTGAAGGGTTCCAAGGAGTGGCTTCTCAGACGACCAGAGATGACCATAGCAACTTGGCATTGTTCATGATTTGTTTGAAGTGATTGGATCACAAATTCATTGATATAGCCCACAGCAAAGGAATGCAATCATAGATGATCACTTGATTTCAATGAGCTACTCTGCACTGCTGAAATGTGATCAATCATATTCGTGGCTTCTCCGCCTTCTAAATTTGCCTCACAGTCCCTTCTGCCTTTTCAAGATCACATTGGATTATATTATATGATATTGAATTGCATATCAGGCAGTGGTGAGTGTGGAGCCCCATCCTTCAAACTCATCCAAAGCAGGCGAGCTAAAAGTTCAACCAAGCTAACTCTTTTCGGTTTGATATGCATGTTTGGCGAGTGCTCAGGTCATAAATGGATCTTGCGGGAGTTGCTAGACCCTTCAAAGAATCGAGCTTTGCGCTTTAGCAAAAGCTCCATGCAAAGAGCTGAGATGGGCAAAGTTTTACTTGGTTTTCGATGCTTTCCACAGTGATATGTGTTTCCACAATTGATTTTATTCAAAAAGCCAGCTCAAGTGCCATTCATTGTGTACAAATTTGTTAGTGCAAATGTTGCTCTTGAAAAGGTCACTGAAGGACCCAAAAAGGATCACTTGGAAGAAACTGTTCTACTGGTAAAAAGGAGGCTTGAAGTTTGAAGTGATCTCACTTCGATAATCTTCAATAGTCTTCATCATCTTCAATTCTGAGGTGGAATCAGCCTTTTGAATCCTTTGCGAATTGCGAATTGCGCGCGTGGGCCATGGACGCCTCGAAAGTCCCAGGTAGTGCCGGCCAGTTTGCTTCGTCAAAAGCGTTGAATTCAGGAGGTTACAGCAGAAGTGTTCCTAGGGGATGATCATGAACGATGGAAGCATCTGGTTTTATCTTTCATTTTGTCAGCCATTGATTAGTTTGCCAGTATTCCTTTCATCGTTTCTATTATGTAGCAAACCACCATAGCACCAACTTTCACCACCAGCTACCGTAACCAATGACGGATGTTGTGCCAGGTTCTGAGAGCTTGATCAACTCTTTTCTGCGCGTGCGTCCATTAAAAAACAACCGGCGGCGTCTCTCCGGTTGGCTCGTTTCGCTACAACTCCAAACAGATGAATGCCTGAAGTCATGGCTTTTAAAGGCTATCAGGCAACGGCCTTTTAATGCATTTTAGTCTTACATTGAAAGTCAACGAATGATAGTTAATGATAACAAATGATAGTTACATGAGTTGGTGATAGGATCCGTTATTACTCTTAAAACAAGCCGTTAAACCCACCGATCCAACCACCGAGCGATTTCTCCGCCATCTCAAAATCCGAGGCCAAAGATCCAGACCAAGAGCAAGCAGAAGCTTTTCATGAACAGTATCGCTTCCTCGTTGAGACCTTGAAGGCATTTGGCTGAAGCGAGCCCGCTTCGGAAAAGAAACACATGAACTGCAGGAAATATGGCGGAAATGATGAGTAGAATAGAATCCGATGATCCAGAAGATCCCTTTTTACTACCAAGTCTTTGGTGCTGCTCGATTGGGACCTGGTTTCTCCTGTGCTTTTTTCCGGTTCAAACTCTGTAGCTTTTGAAGAAATCACTCTTGCATTTGTTGGGTGCATCATAGACACACACACACACACCTGCGAGCATCCAGGACTTTGAAGCGACTTGTTAAAAAGAAATCCAATACTGATGCACAAAAGAAACGCTCCACTCACCATGAGCTGTGGGTCCCCATTGCATTAATTTGGCAGCCTTTCTTCTGGGGAAAGTTTTCAATGAATTGTTTGCCATGCTTCAGACGTGTCCGTCACAGACGTTGGACGTCCACGGCGGTGCTTCTTTTGCTTGGGCTTTTTGGTTTCAGATGCAGCTTTGCAGATCTTGGTATTTGTGAAAGTCTGAGCCCCCCTGTGATGCCTGCAGTCGCAGATTTGCGGCCTTTGGGCACAGTCCTATCCGTCCCAACCTCTGATGTAGTAGCAGATCCAGTCGCAAGCTTTGCGTTGGGAACTTTCGTCGGAGCTCTGATGGGATTTTTTTCACTCTTTCTGGTTCTTCGGAGCTTTGTGCGAAACTTACAGACAGATGAATTAGATGGAGCCAAATGGGGTTCTTTTGGTGGTTTGGTCATGCCATCCTTCTTTTTTCAAGGAGCTGCGGACATTTACAATAATGTTCGGATCGGAGCAGATGAAGCTCGCAAGACTTTTCAAGAAACAGGACGTTTTGAAGATATCTATCAAGGCATCGGAGAAGCACAAAAGGAACAAGTCCTTCAAGGTTTAGATGCTTTATGCGAACGCTTTCCACCCAGTAAATCCCGCGAACGGATCTTTGAGCGCTTGAAAGGCATTGCAAATAATAGCCGTTTTGCTGCCTCTGTTTATGATTTAGCCTTACGTCTACAACCTCCCATGCCAGCAGTGAATGACATTGGCAGTGAGCTGTGGTTGTTGGATGAGAATCGTTGCACTGTTAGTGGACGCCAACCAGGTGAAGGGAAAAGACCCTGGGCCAATGGAAATGCACAGATTCTGATTGACCCTCAGGCGCCAAAAAAGTCCAAAATTATTCTGAAATTCTCCTCGAAAACCTCGGAAAGGTACTGAACAGCGATTGATAAAAAGGGATTATATATAGTTTGATGTATAGTTGAGAAAGTTGACAGGACCGTGGACTTGTACCACAAATCCCATAGGGTCCACCATACTTTCACAACTAACCTTGACAGGTACCAGCATCTCGATTGACAGATGCAACCATGGCTCATAGGCCACTCTTTGCACGTGTGGCTCCAGAAATTTTGGCAAAGCCCACTTTGTTGTGCTTGGTGAAACTCTTTGACGTGTTTCAACATTTGGATAATGGTCGTCATGATCAATCAACATTTAGTAAGGTGGAGGAAGACACAGTCGATGACTTCATCAAAATTGTAGCAAGGACTGCTGTGATGCGAAGGGCTTTTAGATATGCAGTGGATAGCCTCGGCCTGGATTTGGATGAATCAGAGGATTCATCTGAGGATTCTTCTCGGAGCTGGCAAAAGCAAATTCGCAGCATTTGGTTTACTCGCAAAAATGGCCGGCCCTGCGCCTTTGAACACATCTTTATTGGGAATCTATCAGAAGATTCGGATGGACATCCTGTGGCTGGAGGTTTGCATTGCTGGCTCAAATTCTATTTGGAAGAGTTGCGTGGGACCGCTAGGTATTTGGGATATGTTTACAATCGTAGCCCGAAAGAAGCCTTGCAAGATCATCGCTACATCTCCGGCAAATTCACATGGGAACATGCCGGGCGGAAACTAGTTAAGGAAGGTGGAGGCTTTTTCGTGGGGGTCTCTCCTGAATGGCTCTTGGCAGATGGTACCATTGCCTTTTTGGAAACAAGAGATCCTTACTTGAAGCCTTCACGCTTTGACTTAACCTGGCTTTTTTTTGGCTTGGAATGAAGAGCTAATAAAACATGTCTTTTTTTATCTTGTTTCTATTCTTTTTTGATTTCTTTTCCCGTTCGTTTTTTTGGTTTATATACAGTAGATTCACGGATGATTCATGACTTTCCAGAGTTTTAAAGGGCCCCTAAACGTTCCCTGTGGCAAACCCCAGGATCCGCAGAAGGCTGATTTGTATGGTTGGCAGAGTTGGTTGGGAGCTCGAGATCGAGGCTATGTGAAAGATGTGGTCTATGAGGGCTTTCGCTACCGCAAGGTGTGGATGAACAGCAAAAAAAACCCACAGGAACCATGATAGCCAAGGTATTTTGAATATGAATTACAGTAATATTACTTTCGGGTTGAACTTTGTACAACAGCAACATGAAGTAACAAACAGTCAAAGTCAAAATGCATCTTCCATACATCGATGAGACTTTCTCCAAAAACGTCCGCCCTGCCAAGGTTGTTTGCCACAGTGAAGAAGCTTTGAGCACCGTTTTCTCTTCCTTTTTGGGTGTGGGTTTTGTTGATGAATCCGAATATACCGCCCATTTGGATCGAATTCTATCAGAGAATGATTTGGCCACGGAACTTCCAGGAATTTTGGTCTCCGAGGGCCTGGCCCAAGCTGAAGATTCAGAGTTATGTACTGCCAGCGTCCGCTTTTGTGCCTCAAGGCATTGCCATAGTTTAGGTGAAGCCTTACGGGAAATTCGTGATATCTTTGGATTTTCCTTGGAAACTACAGTCCAAGAGGCTGAAACAGATTCCAATCTCAAAGAGGTCGTCTTAGATGCAGCTGAAATGGTGGAGCGTTTATCGGCCGAGAAAATGTCTCTCTCCAGCGTCAACTTATCGTTTTTGGTGGATCATTTGAAACGCTCAGGGCGCTCCGGTGCCAGACTGCATAGGCCCCTGAGGATGTTGTTGACCGGCCATCCCAATGGAGCGAAGGTGGCAGATCTGATTCGCTTGTTGGAATTGGCAGAAAGGGAAGGAGGTGATGAGACCGGCCCAAGCTTATCAGAACGCCTTGGCATCGCGAAGCAAATCTTTGCAGAGATGAAAATTGGTGTGTTGTGATGCTGTGATGTGGGGGTGCAGAATTGGATTTGATGTGATGACTTCCATGTCAGCTTGTTTCGCATTTGGAATTCGGAGGCGAGTCCTTTTCAACTATAGTACTGGTATTAATGATGATGACAATGATAACATGATGATGTTTACCAATAGGTATTCTCAGAGATGTCTGGAATGTTGACCGTATTGTTTGGAATCCTCCTAGATCCACTTCGTTTGGCCACCCTGCGAAGCTATGCAAGGCCGATGTGCGAAAGCTCTTTGGATGGCTAGAAGATTACGTAGATTTGCCAAATCAAAGAAGCAGGACTGCATTTGAGCTTGAAATCTATTTCATTTCTTTCATTTTCTTTCTAGTGTGTTGTTTTTTGCATTTTTGTTGTTGATATTAGCCACAGGCCCGCATTTGCCTTTCCGGACAGTTTTGGAAGGACCTGGGAAGACCTTTTGTACGACCTTGAAATGGATTTGCTTGGGCCTTTGGAGATGTCTTTGAAACTGGGCTTTTGGGCGCTTTGGTTGTGTTGGTCTCTTGATTTTACAAAGGAAGGGTCTTTCAGCCGTGAATGCTGGTAAAGACCTTCCGAGCGAAGACCTCAGTGGCGTCAGTCGTTCTCAACTACTGCTATGATAGAAGTGGACTGTCCATGGTTGAATAGAAAACACCGGGAAACCCATAGACTTTTCATGGAGCAAACCCATCGCAAACAGCTTTCACTTCTCTTGCTTTGTCTTAACACCATACCTTACATGTTTTTGTTCGTCTCCAGCGAATTTTCTCCACATCTAAACAGCAGAAGATTCTAGGTGTTGAACCGGTGGCACGCTTGATGAACTTTCGAGATGCGGTGCGGCAGACTTTGGGGGAGTCCACAGTTGGGAGGGATGAGGGATGCTGGTGTCGAATTGGTGGTCAAGTATCTTCCTGTTGTGCCAGATCATCTCCTTGATGCTGCAGAGCCTGCTGTTTAAAAAGGTTGGGGTGATTTGGCGACTCGGTGACTCCAGGGATACAACAAAATCAACTCCAAACACTCGAAAAAAATCATAGAACTTCTGAAATTGATGATGAACTTTTTGAAATAGGTAAATAGGATATAGGGATGTCTTGATTGTCTTTTCTTCCTAATGGGGTGAAGGACTTCTATCAACAGCTGCATTTCTGGCGAAGGCTGTTTTGGACTGGGACCTCAAGAGTGAACGTGCTTATGCAGATGGGCCAATGGATCTAAACTGAGATCGGATCATCCGGACAAAACAACACACAGTCAGTGGATTACGATGATTTTGAAGAAAATTTATATCGCAACTGAAGGTCGCGATGTCTGAGCTTGCTGTGAATATCTTCTCCAAAACCGAAAGCCGATGGCTCAACGAAAAAATCCTGGAACAACTTGAAACGACCTCTCAGCGGTTTGTTATCCCAGCTTTCACCAAAAAAAACACCCAGGTCTGCCATACAAATATCGCCCTACTGCCCTGCCACAGATCAATGGGCTGGAGCCTATGGCAGGGACATGGGATCACTTCCACTGGAAAACGTCATGCCTTATGCCAGGAATTTTCCTGTTAAGGCCTGGACCATTTACAAAACGACCAGATGAGAAAAGTTTGCTTCCCAGTTACTCTGAAGAGCGCCAAAGAATGTCTTGGTTTGCTTGATGAAGATGATTTTCGAGGTGAAGAGGCAATATGCGCTAGTATGATACAGTATGTGAATGTATGGATGTTTCCGAAAATAGTGGTACCCCCAAATCATCCATTTTCATAGGGATTTTCCATTATAAATCATCCATTTTGGGGTACCATTATTTTTGGAAACACCCATTTGTAGCTACTGTTGCATGTTGTTTTTCCAGAACTCCTCCAGAGGTCATAGATCAACTGCTGCTTTGACTATGCTTCAGTGCCAACTTTTGGCTGTGTTGAGGGTGAGCTGTTTGGGCTTTCAGGGTTTGGGTCTCGTTGTGTTTGATTTTACGATATCAGAAAGCCAATGTGATGATATGTATATCAGATATCATGCATCATATGTTCTTCATAGTATCATATTTGAGACAGCACATGAGATTTGGTGCTGTCCACAATAGTCAGAAAACCCTTTCAATTTGTCGATATCTTGTCCGGCAATCCTTTGCAGCTTTGCGCACGATGCCAGCAGCATAGCGCAGGAAATGCAGTCCATGGGGAAGGGCCTTCGCAACATGGACTTTGCAGAGAAGGCGTCTGTTTCATCCTTTTTTTCCTCTTATTTCGACCTGTGAAGAGATGGTCCCCACGTCAAAGCCGGACACCAAGATAATCTGTGTAACTTCTTCAAGAAAAGACGGTGAACTATGCTTGACCAGAAATAGGAAGCAACAACTGCAGTACGGGAAATGGTTTTAAACCTGCGAAAATACCTGCCATTCTTTGGAGTGGAGAGTTTCTCAAGTTGCTACCGACTTGTGGCAAACGCTTCTCTTCCTGGTCAGGTTCACATGTCTGGAGATGAAACCGGACAGAATCCTTGGGCTGATGAGCTTGGACAAGAAATGGCCAAGTGGTTCCAACCTCGGGGAGTCCGTACCAGCCAAAGCAGGCAAGACACGAAGAGAGCCTTTAAATAGCAAGCCGAAAAATCCAAGGTTTGAACGTTGCACGCAACTGGAGAGAGAGCTTCACAGCAACAAGGTTGGACAGAGAACAATCATTGAGAACACTTATAATATATCTTAATATATAAATATATTGTTACTATGGATTCGTGTGCACCGATGCAGATATATCCAGTTTGAAGCCACGACCTGATCCGTATCTGGTCCGTGACAGACGTTGTTTATCCAGACCTATATATCCCAAATCGGGTTCTCGCTGTCAGGGAGAGAGGGAAAACCAGATGGAAAACAAAGTTGGAGAATTAGAGAGATCTGTGGCTGTCAAGGTGGCTCGGACCAGCTATTGACGTTTGCAAGAATACTGTTGGAAGGTTCTGATTCAAGATCAAATCGTTTGCCTCATTAGTTCAGTTTTGCATTGTTTTACAAATTGATATTCAATCTCAAGTAATTACCTGACAATGAGTTAAAAAAACTCACGTTTGAGAAGCCTGCTGATTCTTGTTTCATTTCAAACCCTCTACCTTTTTTTCGAATTCCAAGGAAACTGCCAACAAGAAGTTGGTGACCAGCATCCATAAATTGGAAGGTGATGTGCAGAGCCTCAGGCGCCGGGATCCGAAACGATCCCGTTGAGGTGCCCAGCAGATGTTGAGGTGCCCATCTTTCCGGCTCTTGGGGGGGCAGGTATGAATTCGTGGCCTTACAGCGAGAACGATCCGAGGTCACGGAACAGATCTGCCCTCAGTGACATTGAATGGTGAGTCAGATTATAGATTCGTATCATTTGGAATCAGAGTATAATATTTTTTTCCGTAATACATGAGTTCTCAATTTATTAAATTATTGTATGTGATGGATTGCGGAAGTGAAATCTTAAGTTTGATTCTTACAATGGAATATTATATAAAAGAAAATATAGACGATAAAGAGATGCCACAAGCCATAACAGCAGAGAAACAAATGATTGGTAAAATCGAGACTTGACGGATGGAGTTAGGGGTAATGCTTCATATGTTCTTCATCACATATTGAAGACGTCCCCACAACACAGCGCTGCAGCCAAGGAACAATCGCATTGCCAAAGAAAGCCTTCCAGTGTTCGTTGCTCAGGGCGTTATATGGCAGGACCATTGTCCCATGGGTCAATTCAAGTCCAAGTCCATTTTGGTACTCAAGGATTGAGAAGATGAGGACCTTGGTCGACAGGTCCAAGGAGGCAACGATCGGATCGGGTGCAATTGTAATGTGGAGTTCGCTTTGTTATTGGGAAGCTTCCAAATTTGTGAAACCGAAGCTTCCGTATTGCTTCGAAACTTTTTCTGCCAGCCAGCCAAATGAAATTGCCAAACCATGCCAGCCTATGGTTTGGAGTTTCCTTTTCTTCCAAAAATCCTTTGTTCAGAGGCCACGGAGAGGCTGACAAAGGATTCAGCAATACTCTCGCGAACCTTTCGAAGACAGGCCTCGGTCTCAGAATAGAGATCTCTGTCGTTATTGATGCTGATGCTGATTTTTGGCGGCGGATCTGGATCGTGAGGTCCAAGAAACTGAACGAATTCTGGAAGAGAAAGAAAACATCAGCAAGGAGCTTGAAAGAGCAAAGAGGTGAGATATTATGTTTGACGTATCTTTTGTCAACCGTGCACCCATTGGACATCATCTATTTTTCAATGTTTTTCTTGATATTTCTAGGATACCGCTAGAGTTGTGCCAGCTATGCTTGATTTACTCACATGCCAGTCGGGTTCAAAGCAAGCCTGCTGACCTTGACCCAAAACAATCGCGCACTGTATCATACTCATGTGTGCTCAAAGTTGCTGAAATTTCAACTCTGTGAGTGAAATAAATACAAGTCTCAATTTGCATGGACAGTGGTAAACCAATCGGACCTTTCATTCAAGTTTATTCTCCACACTATCACATGTGAAGCTGATGGGAAAGTTGCAATGACCGGCGTGCCTGCGCAAAGTCCGCTGGCAAAGACACAACCAGACCCTGCAGATTTGGACCAGCCACGACCAGTATCTTGACTTTTGGGATGGTTATGAGTTGAAGGGAAAGGGTCCGAAAGGTTGCCAAGTTCTCATTGCACATGGCAGATAGATCTCTTTGTTCAAAAAGTATGTTAACAATCTGCTTTTTTGCTGCAGTTTTTTTCAGTAGCCAAATACTGCTGGACAAAATGTGTTTTTCCATCACAATTTTACCCAATCATCAAACACCAGGAAGTCTCAGAAATCAATGGAAAATCCGGAGTTGCTTCCCATCAGTTTCCGGATTTCCCAGGTCCTTGGAATGGCTTTAGTCCTTGCAGCCCTGGTGGCATGGGTTTCAGCCATCCGAGCCGGGAATCCTCAGGAAGATAAGATGCTAAGGCTGTTGGAAGAATCTGAATTAGTTTCCACAAGTTTTTGGATGCAAATGGTGGAAAAACATGGAGACACTATGAAAAACTGTCATATATAAGTGTATATATATATACATGTATTCCTCAAGATTTGTGGATCATTTCCTGATTTACAATGTAGGTGGTTTCAATGACCTTTTTCATTCACCGCCCTTTGGGTAGATGTCCAATTGGATGAACATTCAGATGGCTTGAAGTCACCAGCTGGATTGCCAATGGCAAAGATATCACCAATAGTAAATGTAAATGTAACCATACAAATTGCAAAGATTTTTCGCATGATTGAAATGCGTTCTACAATAGACTTTGGGGCAAGGCCATCTTTGTTTTATTTGGCAGACATGCTAAGGTTCAGTTTCATGGCTTCGAGGTCACGACATTTCACACTTCCAGCTGTAAGTCACCCTTGGATTTTTTTCCAAGTGGATGTTATAAGGTCGCCAATGCAGATGACCTGACTGCGCAAGTACCTTTGGCAATCCTGCCCACCTTTGTCATCTACAGGTGGGGATGCATGACAATTTGAAATGCCTATATGGGTGTTTCCAAAAATAGGGGTACCCCAAAATGGATGATTTACAATGGAAATCCCTATTAAGATGGATGATTTGGGGGTACCACCATTTTAGGAAACACCCATATAATCATTATTGTTACAGGATGTTCCTGCTTTTAATCGCTGGAATACCCTAGCTAGAGGGCTTGCAGAGGATGGTGAAAAGTGTGGAGGTACTGGAGTTGGTTCTCCATGGAGCTCTTCAAAAGTGCATGATGCTTCAACGTTCCTGCCACTGGGGGACCCTATCCCTTCATCCCTTCGTGGAGCTGGCCTTCTGAGACGAACTCCTGCTTGCCCAGAAAAAGATGACACCCAGCAAATCTCCAAAGCGAGTGGCCAATGATGCCAAGGAGAACATGGAACATCGTGACAGCGTCTTGGGCTGTCATCTACACTCCGGCGCCCCTGGAAAAAAGAGAGGACAGTTGGTTTCTGCCGAGGAACTTTGGTATCAGATGCAGAGTAATGTTATGCAACCGTTCAGCAGTTTGGGATTCTTAGGGATCAGCTGATTCAGGCAGTTGCAAACAGAAAAGGAAAGGAATGAGATCAAGGAAGTAGAGCTTCAGAAGCAAGAGACCTTGTCGTGCCGGCACAGCTTCAGCCATTTGGTTGGTCGGCTTCTGCCTTGAGAAGGGCATATCTGAATGATTTTGCATGCTTCTAACACCATTTTACGAAATTTTCCAAAAAAAAATCAAGCCAGGTATCTTCGAACAATGGCTGCAAGAAAGTCCATCCAGGATTTTCCACCACTTCTGGATTGAGATGGATTCCTGCCAGTTGTTCTTTTTTGTGGGAGGGGGGATGTTAGCATCTTTTCTACAAGCCTCATTGAAAACACTAAAAGGCTGTCGCACACTTGCCCAAGTATCTCTAGGACAGCGTCAACGAGCAACTGGAAAAGATTGCGAAGGTGGTGGAGGGGGTTGGTCAAATAAAGTCATAAAGGTCGATGTTTTTGCAATCACGGCAGTGTAAATTTTTTTGTTCTATTTTTTTGGGGAGTTTTCTTTTGACTCATGATCCGAATCATGGATTTTAAATGGATCTAAGCCGACTGTCCGAACTGTCCAACTGTTTTTCGAGGTGGAAGCTAGTATGGAACGTATGGAGCTGGACCGTCAGGAGTTGTTGAAGGTGATGCAGGAGTCCCCGGGGACGAAATGGGGAACGTTGGGGGGTATCACTGGGCGCCATTTCCAGGTTGGTGAAATTATGGTGAAGTGTGATTCACACAGATTTGTGTGCTGAATGATCTGTTAAGATTTGTCTGAACATGGAGTCTTTATTGTAAGATTTGCAACTTCTTAGAAGTTGCATCACTTCGCGTTGTTTGTTTGATAGCAGGGCAAGGACGGCCACATCAGAGAGCTTGAGGAAGACTTGAGACGAGTGGCATTCTGAGCAGGGATTAGGTGACGGATGCAAATCCTTCAGGATTTTTGATGGAAGTTCCACGATTTCCATCGATTTCCACCGATCCAAGAATTTCAGTGCTCGTCACCACTGTTGCCTTCTCCCCACAACTTGTTAGATTCATTTGGAGCATTGGGATTTTCCATGCTTCGAGGCCAAGAAACGCATCGCTGAAATGGAGCAGCAACGTGATATGGCACTTCAGGCCATAAAAAGTTTGTTTTGAAATTTCCATGAATTTCCCGTGATCCTCCTTGCTTCTGTTGGAACTTCTTGTGGCAAGATAGAGAGGAATGGATCAGGCTTCACTAGTGTGCACTCGAATCCGGTGGATTCACGGTGGATTTGCATCTCTCTCCATCCCAGCGGTCGTGGCCCAGGAATTTCGTCGATTGACTGGTCGAATCCTTGATCTCTCAAGCTTTACAATGGCCCGGTCTTCAGTCCTCTGAGAGGGAAAAATGGGTTGATGGAAAACCGATCTATGCGGGTTGGATTGATCTTGCAGTGGTAGTAGTGGTAGATAGACGTAGATTCTTTGACAGAGTTTAGTTAAGTTTTGTGTTGCTCGGTATCTGAAAATACATGCATTTACACCATTTTTGCATAACTAAGAACACAAGAATGAGGAGTTGTTCCCAATTCACTGCTCCTGTACGTACGAAAACGCCCCCAATTTTTCCAGCACCCGGGTATCTTGAGTTTTTTTCCACCACAGGTTCCAACCATCACCTGAGAATCAGAAGGCTGCTGGGCCCGCCATGTCAAGGGGATCGTTCAGAAAAATTGGAACGATCCCTTGACCATGGTGATGTACATATGACCTTCCAGAGCCCAAAAAGATTGGTTGTTTGATGTTGTTTGTCCTTGTTTTAAGCCATGGGTCCATGGTGGAAATCCATGGACCCGTAAGTTGTTGAATCCGTTTTCATGGGCGTGGCCACGAAATTGTTGTACGAGACATGTCGCAGCCGCCAAGTCTCGTAGCTGAAGGTAGGACTTGAAAACAGGATGACAAGCTGAGCACTAGAACTACAACCAAGGGATTTCCCGCAGACCTCCTTTATTTGCCACAGGGTCAGATTTGAAACTTCAACAGGCACAACATGGCAGAGCAAACAGCCTCTGACCATCACCTCTCTAATTTGTTCCTTAACACCATCTGAATCTCAGAATGAAAGCTAGCAGATCACGTCATCCTTAATGGCGAATCATGCAGAGCTGCTCAGTCGGGAGGTTCCCAACGTGTTTTTATTGATGCATTGTGTGCTAATGGACCTGTTTTCGAAGCTTTTAATCACTTTTCGCAACGATTTCAAAACCTTCCACCCTGTTTGAACGGTTCAGGTGAAGATCAAATATCGAACCTCCACGAATTTGATCTTGCGAAAAGGCACCTTGTTTTACAATGAAGATATGCAGACGGTGGAGGTGGAGTCTAGTGGAAGTGATGAGTCGATGCTTGGCCGATTTCAAGGGTGCTTGCGAGTTGATACTCTTGTCGTGTCCAGTTGCTCTCAGACAGCTGACAGCTACTGGCCATTTTGCATACTAAGGAATACAAAGGTCATCAAGCTGAGTTGCCTCAGCACAGTGAAGGCGATATATATATATATATGTCACGATAGAAATTGAATGTGTGAAATGCTCGTTGTTTGGTTGTGTTTGGGGATTTGAGGCCATGGACTACATCGAAGGCACACGTGTGAACTGTGTCAGAAGCTGATCGTTCTCATTGCCACTGTTTCAGTACCAAACATTGAGAGTCGGAAGGTTTCATATACCCAAATCATCCCGAATCCATGAACGTTGAAGATGAACAATTTAGATCATGGTGGAATCTGATTTTTGAGGTTCTGATCTTGCGTCACAAGTTGGACACTGCGGAGGAAAGACAGCAGACAAACTAGACAAGCATCTTAATCAAATTTGCAAGTGCTATACCGGCTTTTACCTGCTATTTTGAAGTATGTTCATGTACGTTCTGATGTTTTTTCGTAATATATGAAGTTAATATATAATATATATATATATAATATATCGTCTAATTTATGCACAATCTATGTATTCCACAGATTGTTTCTTGGATTAAATGAGGAGAGCTCGCTGGCCAACGACGTACCTCAACCCGAGGAGAGCATGATGAAATTCATCATTGCACGATTGGAAACCGACAGCCATTTCTCACTTCCGATAAGCAGCTGATGAAAATGCTATGCTGGCTATGCTCTTGAATCTTTTTTTTTGGGGTATCAGGGTACCATGTTTGTGACATGTATCAATATGATATAGTGAAGCTTATCATTTGAGCAAACAAGCTTCCTTGGCATGTCTTGTCAAGTTTCCATCGCCATTGCTACGCATGAGCATATTTCCACAAGCTGGAGTTCAGCAGCTTTCTTGATCACCAGTTAAGCTGGAATGGCTTGCTTCAACAAGCGCCAAACCCCATCGATGGGTTTGTGCACTCACACTCAAGAAATCTTACAACCAGCAACCACGTCATGTGTGCAAGTTCAAGGAACACCAACATCCCACCCCGCCGAACCCCCAACCCCCCATCATGTACAAATATCGGATCGATTATGATCGATTGAAAAGGGCAAATTCGTCACCTTGCTTGCACACTTCGAAAACTATATGAATTTCATTTGTAAGGAATTTGGTGATGAGTTTGATTCACTCAATCCATGAGAAGACCGAAGACTTGGATGAGACTATCTGCTATATCCATCCACTCCCTCATGGATGGAGTTTCCCAAAGTCAGGAAGAGGAGATCATCATCCAATTCACGCGCGTGGAGGCAGGTGGAGAAATATGGAGAAATGGTGGTGTTTTCTGTGTGAAAAAAATGCACCCCTTTGGTCTGGAATGACGGGAATGAGATCCCTGTTGACATGTTTTCATCTCATTTTGATTTCGAAGAAACGGTTCGGAAGTTGGCATTCACACGCCTTGTGAGTTCAAAATTTGCATGCTCACCTGAAGGATCGTGACAACTGGGATACAGGTTTGAGGTGCGCGGGGTTCTTGACTCATTGACAGTTTGGGTTTTGGAAAGGCTGCAACTAAAACCTGCGACACGACACAAGGATTGGATTGAATCTGTGTTTTGTGTACAGTACAACTGATTGGCCATGTCTTGTCAATTAGGTTTAGAAAAGCTTTAGGAAGGTGGGAAAATTGAAGCATTCTGACTTCCGAGAGGGATTGTCCATTTCATTGGGGAAAACCAACCTAAGATAGGAGGTCACAAGGCTGCTTCGGAGTATAATCCGTTTTTTTTTCGCGATGTTTTTTTGAATGTTTCATCTTGGCTCCCGATTTCATCGGATTCCATGGGATTTCGTCATGTTACGGGATGGTATTCCATTTGGCAGGTACATGATGAATGCATTGGAAGTCACTGTGGCCAAGGATCAAGTTGAGGCAGCTTGCTTGGGAATAGAATTGATACACGACTCACATGACAAATGCAAACTCATGTAGATGCATACCGCAGTAGAATGTGTACATGTATATGTTAGTAGTGTTTTGTCCTAGGCCATTGCATGGTCATAATGTGTGCATACTACTACGCAGTATGTATGATGTCCATCGATGTCCTTTTCATACGTAATGATTTCGAATAACTCAGCATTCAGCGAAGTCCACATTCACCTCCAACCTGAAGCGCTGGAAAAGGAATCTCCTTAGTGGTTCATCGTGCGACGTTGGTTGATATTAAGCACAAATGGGATGCCTGCCTGTGCCTTCAGGGTCCAACAAAGAGCTTCAGCCGAATCAAAAAGGCACAGACTAACTTGTGGAGAGCCTGGGGAAGTGTAAACACCTATAGGAAACTTCAGTTGCTCAGTGAGATTGTTTAAAATAAAAGCTTTTCGTGACATTTGATTCTGAATCTAATCTTGTCATACTTGGTCCTATATGGGTGTTTCCTTAAATGGTGGTACCCCCAAAACACCCCAAAGTGATCATTGATTATCAATGCATACAAAGATGGCTTGAGGTACCACAGTTAGGCAAACCCAAAGGTCGTTGCTGGTGCAGGTTCGGCTCGAGGAACCGAGGGTCTTTGCCTTAGCAAAGTGGAAATGGTATGGTTGGAGGCGCAGATAAAACTCAAAAATATTGATCAACTGCATATGATTTTGAGGGGAACAGACTTCCCAACTGGAAACCATCGGAAACTGACCCCAACAAGGCAGGCAAGGCAGGCAAATCAAGGAACATGCCAAAAGCAAGCAACCTTTTGAGCGGCAAAATTGAGGCTGGTGTCTTGGTCCACGCCCGTTTTGAACTGGCCAGCGGGGAGGAGATTGAGATTTACTGATGGCTTGTGGTGGTAAGAGTTGCTTTCTTTTTTCTTTTTAATTTTGTTGGATAAACTTTACAGATATGGGTGTGAAATTGAATTACGTAGATACATATACGCAAACATCATCATACAACAATACACTTGAATCACTTTCATATCGAGCTATTTTACATTTGGATCATCTCATCTCTGTTTACCCTAAGTGCATCATGGGGTCTATATCTGTGTCGCTGGATTTTTTTTGTTTGTTCCAGGAGGCAATCCTAGAGATTCCAGAGCATAAGGCTGATGCCAAGAATCTTAACAACGAGATTGTGAAGTGGGTGCAAGACAATTGTGCGGGGATCCCAAGTCATGAGCTTGATGAGCTTGATAGATTCACCGGCATTCCGGTGGTTTTTGTGTCCGATGAGAACAGGAGTAAAAGCTGGAAAATAGTTGAAAGCTCAATGAGGTACAGCCGAGTGAGACCACATCTCTGTACCGCCTAGCTGGGAGCTTAGAAGCTATAATATGAAGCTATAATTACAAACCCATGTCAGCGTGGCCTGTTCGAGTTGGAAAAGGGACAGTGTCGAGTGGCCTGAAAATGACTTGACGTCGTAAGGTCAAGTCTCTGGTGCATCGAACAACATTGGAGTCCAAGGTGCAATTTGCAACACAATTTGCAACACAATTTGTGGCATACTTGGCAGAAATGTCATACGCAGACAGGGAGAAATAGACTCATCAGTGGTGATTCGTTTGATCATTGATGGGCTTTGATGGGATGAATTTTTTGAGTTTGCTTGTCCATCAGAAAGTTCAGTTAGTCTCTTTTGCCGACATCTTCTCCCAGACTGCGGATGTGATTCAACGGATCAATGACTGCAACTTCGACAAAATGCTGAAGGCCAGTTCTTCCAGTTTTGACACTGCTAACCCCCCTTGTCAGACCACTGGATACTATCCTTTATGCATTTCACATTCTTTGAAATGTTGAGTGACAGAAATCCCTGGTTCTAGAAGGGGATCATATAATATGGGGATTTACATCCTTTTACTATGGATATCATATGGATGTCACATATCACCATAGTGCCCTGATGTTGGATGTTTCCATTGAATCTTCAACAACAACGGGTGGATTGGTAAGCAAAAAAACATCAGGCACAAGGAGCTTCTGTAGAAGATCAAGGTATGGCTGTCTTGGAACTTACAAAGGCCGAGTTCGTTTGGTTGCAGAGGGCAAAATGGATGGACAACAGAGATGTGATTCTGATGGTTGGTGGGGATTTTTTCACGTGTTTTTTTGGAATTTGAAGATGCTTTAATAAGACACGTTTGTAAGACTTTCAGATATGTTTTATTATGTGTTTATGATGGTTTTTATTCATCTTTCATTGTATTTCAACATGTTTCAATATGGCATACCCTTTTGCGTGCGTTGTGACACATGACTCTTGATTCTGAAATGAATTGCAGGCCCATTTGAGGGAGATCGAGAATGATATCCCCACCTTCATTGGCCAGCAGGGGACAGACTCACAGAGTTTGAAGCACATGGTTGTCCTTATGCAGAAATGACCATGAAATATTACTTGTAGTATACCATTGTACTCGTTTCCTTGGGAAACATCGAAGATGTGCACGAGGTTTATATTTTCGCCATTTTAGCTACACAAAAAAAAAATCCGGATATTTTGCGAAGGACTGCAGCTACAATGATTACGCAAATCCTACGAAGAAATGTGGAAAAGATGAAGGTCTGAATCTTGAATCTCCATGAATCTCGTTGTTGTGACGCAGCGGCTCGGTGGTGTCAACTCAACAAGTGTCGCTTTGCCACCAGGTCATTAACGACTTGGCATACAAGCTGTGCTGGCTTGATTGATTGTAGCCGCATAGCCTTTTGTGGCTACATGTTCATGAGTCTAACTCCGCCAAATCTAGAGCTTTCGTTTTGGCGGCCTTTGATGATTCTCAGATAAACATGTCAGTCAGCGTTTATCTCTTTTATCGATCTCTCATCAATCGCTTCTTGATGTCTCATAGATCTCCTAGATAATCCTGTGATGATCACACATCATTAAAAAACAAATGTCCTTCACCTGCAACACGTTCCTGTCCATTTGGGGCCAGGATATATGCCAGCAGCCATCGGCAAACTGCGGCTTGAAGTGAGCTGACAAGTTGCCCGTGGCCTCTGACAGAGACCGGCTCTGATGAGTTGAGCCATCAACGTCTCAAAGTGAGCTCATTGCTGCAAAGCAGCCATGCTGTATCGAAAAAGATGCGGGGAATTTGGCAACAAGTTGAGGTCTTTCAATTCCTTTTGGAAGCGGGGGGTAGAAAATTGTATTGTATGAATGTGTGCCCATTTTTTCAATGCGATTTCTTCATGAAGCTACACAGCTATCTTGAAGAAGCAGGCAGATGTGACTTGACCAGATGGGTACAGCAGCTTTTTGGCTGCACGGGTAGGTGTTCAGATCCATTTCTGAGAATCTTGAGACAACTACAGTAAGTAGAGTCAAATTAAGCTTTGTAAGAAAAAGTGGCACAGCACTGACCCAAATAGACCCCCAAAAAAATGGTTTGATGCCTTTTTGTTTCATCAAACTCCAGCTTAGATGTCTAGATTGCACCTTGGCTGACATTTTGACATCCAGTCATGAAACGATGGGAATGAGCAGGCCAAGGTGTCATGTCTGGTGGCAAAGCTTATGCGGCTCGGCATCAGATCCAAGCTGTGTGGGTTTCGATTCGTTTCCAACTCAGCTCCCCCGGGAGAATCCTGAGGTCCGAATATCTCTATGGATGTTTCTCAACAAGTTGCTGACAGTTGCGGGAGGTAACGGTCCCCCAGAAGGTCGCTGGCAGCCATGAAGCCATCAGATCCCTGTTTGAATCAGATTCAACTGTGAGGCGACATGCCCATGGATCTTGGGAGTCAACCAGTGGGCTGGGCAATCAGTTCAGAGCTCCTACCAGGTGGACGGACCAGCGTTATTTTGGGTCTGAAATTTGCAGGGAATAGGAGCTTTGTAGCACGACTTGAGATCTATCAGGTGTTTGTAGTTTGTACCACGTATTTACTTTTTTAAAATATATTTTTCATAGAAAAATTGATCCCCAACTATCAGAATGCATACTGACTGTACAAAATGATGCTTAGATAGACGATAAACAAGGGTTAGACTGTTCAACCATTAGTACATTTAGGGGCTTACTCTTACTAGTAAGGTTTCTGGGGTAATGTCCTTGATTGTTCAAGCATCTTCATCCCTCCTACTTGTATATCAATACTTGTTGTTGTTGGTTGTTGTTTGTTTGTTTGTCTGTTTGTCTGTTTGTTTGTTGGTTGGTTGGTTGTTTGTTTGTTTGTTTGCTTGTTTCTTTGTTTCTTTGTTTGTTTGTTTGTTTGTTTGTTTGTTTGTTTGTTTGTTTGTTTCTGTTTCACCCTTCACCCTTCACCATGTTTTACGCCAGGCACCGTGGTGGGCCAGGGCCGTTACGTTTTAGCCGAGAAGCTCTGCGACGTTTGTCGCCTGCCCAGCTCCACACGGCAACCACAGCAGTTGGCCTTGCCATCACCGAGCCAAAGGCGTTGGGACCTGGGTGTTTTCCGGTGATTCCTGTTCCAAAATGGATGATTGATGGACCCATTGATGGATTGAAATCATTGAACCTTGATGATTGGAGTGAAATGGAGTGAAAATGTGGATGTTTCCGAAAATAGGGGGAACCCCCCCCCCAAATCATCCATTTCAATAGGGTTTTTCCATTATAAATTATAAACCATCCATTTTGGGGTGTTTCCCTTTTTTTTGGAAACTCCCATGTGGCTATGTACAGGTTAGGGGCTTGTTTTTTAGTAGCATACCCTTCAAGGGGCCGGAAGCTGATTGTATATAAAAGTGGATGATAGATAGCATGGAATTTTATGAGTGTCTATAGAGGTCTAGAGGTAAATTTATTGTTGATTGTATTGTGCAAACGGCTGGGCTGCTTTTAAGGACATGAGATCACATGGGACTTTTGCCAGCTTACTGCCAGGTTGCTTCTGGATGATGGCCAAGGACAAGGACAGGTGGTGCCTTACGAGGTGCCAATTCTCATAATGTTTGATTTCATTTGAGCAGGTTTAAAAGCCTTCATAGCTTGATTCAATGGAAAGGTGAATGCGCCCAAAAAATATGGGATTCACCATTTGATGGTTGAACATTAAAAAAACCTATTAAAGATCCATGTTGTGAATCCCTTTGCTTGATACTACTGATCCCGTTTTTGGTATTGAATATCAGCAATGCTTCACGATGCTAGCCCCGGTTCAGGGCCTGGCAGCTGCGATTGCAAGTGACCTTCCACAAGCTCCACAATTGTCACGCTTGGGCTTTCTGCCTGCAGTGCATGATACTCGTTCGCCTTGAGACTTCTGTATGGTGTACCCATGACTTTCAAATGAGATCAATGATGCCAAGGTGTCGAAGTCATATTCACTCATCTAAACTCAATGAACCACCAAAATTCCTGTACTACACCAGCTGTCATCACAAACAAATGATAGTGACCAAGGAATACGCAGTCTCTCATTTACAGCGGCATGAGCTCTACCATGATGCTTTTCTGCTGCAGATCAGATTCGTTGATTGTCAGTGTTTTCCGCACACATTCGACTTTAGACATTGGAGAACTGTTGACACAGTTGACTCATGAACTGAGTCCACTTTTCGATACAACTTTGGACAACGCTTGGGAAAAGGCTCCTTCGGAGAGGCATCAAATGTAGCACCTGGACGTGTGACTGAGGGTGCTTCATTCCTTCGCATGTTCGTTGATTGACGCAAACGCTGATTGTTTCGCCAGGCATGGCGTGCCGTCACGCTGGACGGTTCAATGAAGGAAGTGGTTTTGAAGCGTCTTTTTGTTGAAAAGGGCGAGCACGTTCGAAGGAGCACAATTTGAGAATTCTGGGCTGAAGGGTGTAAATATGACAGACAAATGAATGCTTCAATGACAAAGACACTAGGGAATCGCATCCTTGATCTAGGAGTGGTGAAAGAGAGATCTACTTTGGCTCCATCTTGCAGCACCGACACCACATTGCAAGGTGGCATACAAGATGCACACCTGATACAGATGTGGCTAGCCTTTTCTTTGGGCCCCAAAACCAAAGCTTTTGCCAGGTTTTTGGAGTCCTTCGAAGAAGTAAACCTGCCTACAGACAGCAAGCGACAAGTAGCCGCATGCCTAGCGTTTCGTGGCATTTATGGCATATGAAAATGGCATCGGGTATTTTTCGGAATTCTCCAAGCTGAGGAGCTGTGGTTGGTCTTTGAGAATGAAGGCTTTTCTTTGACTCACTTCTTGTTCAAGACACAACCAGGCTCTCAGGTGCGGAGAATCACATGAATCACCTCCAGCAGTTGAAATGTTTGAAGCGCTTGGAAAACGCCACCCACCAAGTGTCAGGTGGTCGAGCGGTCTACTTTTTGGTGGCTAGTGAAGCAGGGTCTGCCGTGGGGTGGACAAGTCATCAAGAACTTTGCCTACCAGCTCTTGCAGGGTCCTTTGGTATGAGACTTGTGGGATCTTGTGGGTATGTCCAAGTATTTTCCTTGAAATTTGATTTGGTAAATTAGACGGATTGCCGTAGCTGAGATGGATGTGGCCGTCACTCAGATCCCATTGCGTGCGCAAGTCCAGAAATCTTTGACCCATGATCCCATGAGCACCAAATCCATAGCAGCTTGGCCCCGTAAGGTTTGGCCGTGGCTCATGCTGCAAACATCACCCACCGAGACATCAAAGGCTCCTTGGGACGATCTTGGACTCCTTGCCTTTTGGAAATTGGTTTCTAGGACTTTCAGGTCTTTCAGGTGTCATTCTTATACGTTAGTCACAGCTAATATCACAGCTAATATCACAGATAATAACAATAGACAGACATGGCCTATCTCCCATGGTCACAGGTTCCAATGTTTTCGTCACGGACACATGGCCTCCAATCGTCCGTCTGGGAGACTTCGGTAGCGCCTTGAAGACACCACCTACGAAGGTCTGGGAGTTGCAGTAGGGATGTGGGTGAATTTTTGGAAGATTTGAAGCATCCCTTGTTTTGAGAGTTTCAGTTTACACAGTTTCAGTTTGAAAGCTATGGCAGGACGTGAGGAAATTGTATGGTGACGATCCTTGACAAAGAAATTGCACAGTGAAAAGTTGTTCTGCGTTTTCAGTTTCTTGGACCGTCTGGCCAACATGGCATCTTCGGTGACTGACAATCAGGAAGGACCCACGGATGACGATGAAACTAGTGAATACACACCTCCAGAAGCAGGCGGATTCAAGTGCGATCTTTCGTGCTTAGAGGTTCAGATTGATGTTTTTGCGTTGGAATGAGCCCAGTGCTCTTGAAATTTGTCACCTAAGCTCAAGGTTCAGTCAAGAGATCTACTTAGTCACCAAAGACTACCAACTGTCGGGATAGTAAAAATGAAACCTAAAGTCACCGAGTTTGCAAACGCCACCATAATACTCATCATATCCCATCATACATGATTATCATGACCATGTTTTTTCCCCCATGTTTGCCCTTTCTCTTGCCATGTCTATCTTCCTCTCTTTGTCAGGTCTTTTTGACGAGATACTGCTTCGTCGAGTGGGTCTTCCTAGTGCTGGTCCTTGGCGGAATCGCAGCTACGACATGTGGAGCCTGGGCATTCTGCTCTTGGAGTTAGTCCTCGGCACCCGGGACACCGATGCTGAAATGGTGTTGGAGGGCTTGCTTTTGTGTGCGGTGATTCTTGTTGGTTTCGAAATGCCTGGAAAAATGGGAGGTAGTTTACACAATTTGATACAAGTTACAGTTGCTAAGTTAAGATGAGTCATCAATGTCACCGTGCTTGAGGTCTTTTTTCCCATCAGAAAGCGTCCTGTGCTGATTTTCAGTGCCCGCAGGATTTGTATCATGTGGATGACCGCAGATGGTTGAAAGAAGAATTCCAGTGTCTGGGCTGAACAAGGGAAGCTCCATTTTCGTTGCGGTCCTATCGGGGTGGAATGGCAGAACTGATTATCTCTGAGGCTTGGAAAGGGTCATGTTCCGGAAGAGCGTATGGCACAAGGTGTGACGCCACATGGCGTTATTCAGCTGGAGAGCCTGCAAGGTTTTCCTGAGAATATACCACAGCCAGATGCAAGTGTCAATATAGTCTAAATACTATATAATGACTCTACGAGAAAATTGGGTTTCAAACTTCTTTTATTTTCACCCCTACCTGGGGAAATGATTCAATTTGACTAATAATTTTCAAAAGGGTTGAAACCACTAACTATAATTACTCGTAATAAAGTGTATACTCTACAATTGCAAGATGCACTCCAAGAATCAGAAACACCACCAGCCATGAGTCATGCCGGATGTGTGCTCGGCATGGAATTTATTTATGGGAAGGCCAAGTCACAGGTCCCAACAGTTTCTCCATTGGTGCCTGGGAAGGCCGACTGCTACTAGCCTTGCTTGATCTTTGTTTGGGGCCGCCCAGCGCACCGCTTCCGGCATCCCTGCTGTGGTTCTTCAAGGAGGAAGTGGAAATTTCAGTACCCATTGTTTCTGGGCAAAGACAGGAAAGATCATTGGAGAGGATTGAACAATCTGAGCAAGCCATGAAGTACTCCTAACTGAGTTGTGGGCCAAGATTTCAGAGCTTCATGGCTGTAGCTATTTCTGATATTCTTGAAATGTGAAGCCTTCAGCTCCGGATGTTGGTGACCTGAACTCGAGAGAGGTCTTCAAACATTGTGCTCCCTGTAAGGCTGGTGAACAGAGATGCTCGGATGCGGAGTTTGCAGAACGACTTCGTCAGCAGGATATCCCGAACGCGAAAGTTTTGGGAGGTCCATGATGCATGGAAAAAGAATTGAACGACAACCACGGAACTGAAATGCATTTATACTGCACTGGATGATTACTAGTTAATAATGATCTACGAATGTATACCTTCGCAGGAGGTAGCAACAACTAAAGACCTTCTTAAACCCTTCTGTCACTACCTTATATCTCATCTAAGATGCACTGACAGATATGCCCTAGCGCTGAGGGAGCATAGCGAGATTTGTGGAGACAAACCTAGCTGGTGGTTTCAAACATGTTTTATCTTCCCCCTTGGAGAAGATTTCCATTTCCAATGATATTTTTCACATGGATTCCAAACACTACATGGTTTTCCGTCATGTTCTGCTTCAATCTCGTAGGACGTAGCTGGTGTTGGCTTGCCCAATGCAGCTGGGCGCGACCTCCTGCGACGCTTATTGCAATGGGATCCCAACGAACGCATTCAGGCGCAGGCGAGACAGAGCAGATGATGCAGAAGATGATTTGCTGCTTCACCCGCTAGATTGCCTACTTGGAACAACTCTGAACAGAAAAGAACCAACATCAAATCTGGCAAGTGATTTGTGGCAATTTTCTGAAAGTGTGGATTTCTGAATGATGTCTCTGACGCTGGCTGGAGGATGCCCTAAAGCATCCGTGGTTTGATGATGGCGTTGATCTTCCTCCACTTCGAGTCTTCAAATCGGCAGAAGCTACCTCCGGTGGCCTCTCTGCAAAGGCCCCGCAGTAAAGTCATTGAGCGACGGCTTGCGTTATTGCCAGACTGATGTGGGGATCAGGCCGGAAGCCAAGAGGAGGTGCAGGTGAGGAAAATTCCCTGATTTTTCGATGGATTTTTCCGCCGTTTTTCCATGTTGAGAAAATTCAATCAGAGATGGGTCCTGTGGATCATGAATTGGATATCCAGGTGGATGAGGAGACTACGGAAGGTGGGTGAAACATGGTTTAGCAGCACGTAAAACCATGTAAGCACTTTGTTCAAATCTTGCAACTCATTTTTCAATGCCAGATCTGCAGCAGCAAGATATTCTGCTCCTTTGTTGGTCGCAGAAAATTGGTTTCTGCCATTGCAGGTGAACTCAGTGAGTGGTCCTGGAGTGACGATGAGGTATCGACTCGTAGCAACCCGCGGGTGTCGATGCAAATGGGGATTTTTCGGCGTCGTTTTCCACGCAGAAGTGGACCCCTCAACAAAAAGTGTTTCTCAAATCGCAGGATTTGAAGGAAAGTGACAGAGCGCTGGCTAAATGGGAAGCTGATGCAGGTACTGTACAGTTTGGACAGATTTTTCACAATTCATGTCATTCACAAAGCTGTGCTTATCCAAAGTATTAAACTAAACTGGCGCCTCCATCGACAGGTGAAGTGGAAACCTTCGCCGGAGAATATGTCATCACATCATCTTGTCCAGGTGATTAAGAAATGGTGGATGGTATGTGGATTGTTGATGAGATGGTTGTGGATACTCTTTGCTGATCGCGGTCTATGCCGCGCCAGGGCGTTTTGCTCACGTGGCATCGGATGATGATGTTGGGCGGCGCCAAGCCATGGAGGAGTCGTATACATTGAAAACAGGTGAAAAGATAGATCAATGGTAAGGTGAAACAGGAAAACAGGAAACCAGGTAGCTTTTTCTTCAACTCAGCTAATCTAAGCAAGAATTAGCATGACAGGAACGATGAATTGAGAGTTGGGTGCAGGACAGGCACTCAATTCACAACATCTCAGCCTCCTGTTTCGATGGAAAGGTCCTTGATTCTTGGGAAACATTTGGGTTGGTCGTCTTTTTTGGTGATGCCACTGATGCAACCAGAAATTATTTTGCAATTGTCTAGGTCGCTGGACTTCGCTTCTTGCCCCATGAAATATTTATCAGCCTCCGGCTAATCCCGCCGGCCTTTCCTGGGCCTGAGATTGCAAGCAGCATGGCCAGAAGCACCACCAAACCAACAGCAGCAACAACAGCAACAACAACAGCAGCAACAACAGCAACAACAGCAACCACAGCAACAGCAGGAAGCCAACAGCCAACAGCTCACAGCCAACGGCCAACAAGAATAACAGCACCGGAGAGGACGCAGGGGGAATCGAGCCTGAGACCTTTTGGATATGGGGTGGTTTTGGTGGTCGTGGTGCTTGTGCTTGTGCTTGTGGCTTCCGTGGGAGGGGTGTTTTTAGGCGAAGCAAAAGCAAGACCGGCGGATTCCTGGAAGCACGCTGACTTACTTGATCTAGTAATCCATTAGTCAATCCCTCTTCATTCACTTTGCCGCAATGGGTCTGTCAGCATCATGCGTTTTCCTATCAGCATCCCCATGTGTAGGCGGGCTATTTGGCCATTTTCGATGGCCATGGGGGTGATTGGACAGCAAGCTGGTTGGCCAGATCCCTCCACCGGCGCCTGGAGCTTCGATCCAATCAGATGCTTTGCTGTGTTGGTTTCAGCCTCCCAGCGATCCATCCATTCGTATCCACTCCATATATTTCTTTCTATGACATTTTGAAAAGCTTCAGACTTGGAGAAGATTTCAATGACAATTTGGACGATGTTCTGTGATCTAAGGAGCGTGCCTTCAGACCTTGAAGCAGCCTTTGGGGCCTTCGACAAGGAGTCCATTCCCTCCAATCTTATTCGGATGTTGAGTGAGACTGTCCATAGTGAAATAAATTATCATTTATGAAAGTTATGAAATTGCTCGCATCTCGCGTTTGAGCTTTTTCAATACCTTCAATCACCAAAGACCTCTTCACAGTATTTTAAGAGTATCGGATGTATTTTGAAACAATTAGACGACCTCACTTCGTGGACCATGACATGCTGACATGCTATGGCCACGTGTTCCAGGAACAGTTGATCTACCGAAACCTCACTGGTGATACTGCTGCTGGGAGCACGGCTCTGGTGGTCCGAGCCCAAGAACCCGGCAGAGTTTGTCTTGGGACAGGTGAAAACAACCCTCGTCCGCCTATCCTTGACGAAGAATTTGACATGACCTTGTTTTCGATGTGCTGAAAGCGCAATATTGAAGGCAATGTCATCGCAGATTTGTGATTGCATCGGACAACTGCCCTTTGCCCAGGGTGTGCTTTGCAATTGCACTTTACACTTGGCCAATCTTGGAGATTGCAGAGCTGTGGGGGCATTTCGTACAGTCCTCAGTCCTCAGACTACGTGGATAGGACCCCCCAAACAGCTTCCTACCAAAACGAAAAAGCAGAAAGTCCGCATTCAATACGCAAGTTCGTGGACAGGACAACAGCAACCAATGGCCGCAATGGCCCAGAGACCAGCACTTTCAAATCTCAAGTCAGTCATGAGTCATGACCAACCATTTGATATCGGTTCTGTGTCTTCCATTACCAGCGTGGACATGCAGATTTTATATATATATATATATGTATATACAGCCGAAGTCTTCAACTTGCTTCCATCATGGGGGCAGCTCAGGTGGTATTGCGGAAGATACCTCGGAAGATGCCTCGGAGGCCCTAGCTCGGAGCAAGGATGGATGAGGATGAGGATGAGGATGAGGATGAGGATGAGGATGAGGATGAGNATGACGATGATGACGATGATGACGATGATGACGATGATGACGATGATGACGATGATGACGATGATGACGATGATGACGATGATGACGATGATGACGATGATGACGATGATGACGACGATGACGATGACGACGATGATGACGATGATGACGATGATGACGATGATGACGATGATGACGATGATGATGATGATGATGATGATGATGATGATGATGATGATGATGATGATGATGATGATGATGATGATGATGATGATGCGCCGGGGAGGAGGCATTCAGAACACATCTGATGGCTTGCTGTACATAGTTTACCATGGTTTACATGTGAACGATATCCACTTGTGTGGGCCCAGTGTGGGCACCTTCAATTTGAGCACTTCCAGAGTCATAAGCAGGATTGTCAAAAAGCAACGCCTTCCAGGTCAATATGTGACAACTGACCAAACGTGTTGTAGTTGCAGTTGGTTGTATCATATTGTGGTACGAAGGCCCACAACCCACACATTTCACATTTTCCGTTAGCTATTCTGACCGGTTATAATTCACGTTCACCTGGCAGCCAGATTGAAGGCTCAGATGTGGCCACGTGGTGCAAGGGTGGAGGTGAGAAGCTCATGCGTTTGATGGTTTTGGAGATGTGATTTGGAAGGGTTCGAACCAGATCAATCACTGAAAGAATGACTGGTTCAGATCCTTCCACTTGAAGAGATATTTTTTTCATAGGTTCATGTCATATAGGTTCTAATGATGGTCGGTTCACAAAGAACTTAAATATCAGCCATTCTGCTCCGCTTCCATGGAATGCTTCCCAAAACAGGTGCAGGAGGCCCGCAGTGATGAGTTGAGAGGACAGCGGGGTACAGTGGTGGAGGCGCGGGGTGCCGCTCTCCATTTCTATTTTGGAAAGAGATAAATTGCAATGAGGCAAGTGTCAAACAGGGCTCTTTATTGCCCTTTCGCAAAAAAAAAACAGACAAAATTGCATCCACAGTCGATTGAACAGGTGAGAGTGGCTGGATGCTCAGTGACCATGCTATTTGTTGAGTGAGCTGAGCTGACAGTTCTCACACCGAATACGTCTTCATAAATCATGAATCTATTCTGAACTTTAACAAGCCCACATGTTCCATTAGACTTAAGGAACTCTGTTTTCCCACAGGGTTTTTTCCTTAATTACCCAAGGCTGATGCTGGACCCGGCCGGCCCCGGCGGCTCTTTTGCGTGGTCCGCTTACTGCGTGATGGCACCTTGAGACCCTTTCGATCGCAGGGAAACTCAAGGGATGGACCGAGGCATACCTTTGGCATCATTTTGGCGACCTTGGAAATTATGGCCTTGGGATTTAGTAGTCAGATCGATGTATGATCGATGAATATTAGAAGAAATAAACATGCATCATTTATGAAATTTTAGGAGCCAGAGACTCATGTTGTCAGACTTCTTTATTTTTGTGTTGTCTTTGCGACTTTTTTTGCAGTCAGATTTTGCGTTCCCAATTATTTTCACCTCTTGTGTCCCCAGAAACTGACTTACAGTGCCATCGATCCAGACGGCCGGACATCATTCCTCCCATCATTTCGTATTTGCTTACTGTATTCGCATTCTCGCTTAGGTAAGCTCACTCACTTACCTTGCTTCATTCTTGCATTTCTTGCCTTGCCAAATTGAAATCGCCATGATTTTGACAAAAAAGGACAAAAAACAGGATTATACCTGCATGACGATCGTGTATTTCAAATTGATTCAAATTGTATCGTTGCAACATCTTTTTCAACTAATCCACGAAGGCAGTCTCTGCGGCTTCTGAGTGAACTCCGTGCCGTTCGCCTCACGAAGGCTTTTGGACGATTCTGGGGGGGGACGGTGGTGATTCGGGTGCGGTACGTGATTCGGGAAGGGGCACAAATTTGAGACGATTGGTCGACATACCCAAATGGGAGTTTCCTAAAATGATGGTACCCAACAACCATGGGTTTTCCTTCTAAAAATGATCATTTTGGGGGGTCTTGGGGGTACCACCATTTAAGGAAACCCCCAAATGGAGCTTGCACTTCTTGGAGATCCTGTCACCTGGCTGGACACCAAGGATCACAAGCCTGGTACTCCTGAAGAGAAGCAGCGCATCGAGGAGATTTGATTTCAGACCTTTCTGGGGATTGGTCACGACATGGATTGACCAAGCTGAGCTTACCAACGTCGCAGGCTTTGGGTGGAAAGATTGAGTTCAAGTCCCAGGCTCCCACGATTTCAGACGTGTGAATCTTGTGTTTTTTTCATAAATGCAGTATATAATCGGATCCCATCGGATGACACACCGATGACAGATACGGTCAGGGAGATACAGCAGAGGATGGTGTCCTCCGCTCTGCTCGTGTTGCTGGCCTGGCCACCTCCAGGAGAAACTTCAGAGTGACACTGCTTAAATGATATGACACTGATACTGCTTGTTCTCGTATATTTAGGACTACAGAAAAGTAGCAAAAAAACTAAGATCTACCAGGTACGTTTTATTTTTTCAGATCAAAGGGTGATTTTGAAGAAGCTCCAAAATTGCTTTTCCCATGTTGTCTCTTTTTATCCTTTTTTGCTTGCTTTTGGACAGGGCATCTTGGCATGTTCCAGTTGAATATAATATGCACACTTTCAGAAGTGAGCTGTAATAAACACCACACTTTTGCTGGACATCGTCCTCTATCTTCAGACTCCAAGTCACAGATGTCTCTAAAATCACTTTGTTTCAAGACACCAGTGCTTATGTTCATCATGTTTATAGTTGTGTTCCACAGGAGTTTCACGGGAATAGAGCGAAGACCGCTTGTCAGTGCTGAACCAGAGTTGCTTGGTTGACTTATCTGTGAAGTGACGTTAGACCCAGTCCCGACATCATGTTTGATGCATCCGGTGTTTGGTTGATTCCGGAACACAGGACCAAGCACTCGGAGTGCTTGATCAAACTTGGCGTTCGGATTCTCTGTATTTAATTGAATCAGTGAATCTTCAACTATACTGAAGGCGGGAAGGCTACCATTTTTTTGAAAGAACCCATCTCTTTTGTTTCCTTGTTTCCTATACCCACGGTTTTTCACCCCATCCTTTTTTTTTGGAAACCGTTACCTTTGAGGTTTCAAACCGTGCCTTTGAAGCCGTGTGCTTCCGGTAAAGGTGGATGTGAGGCTGCATGACTGCAAATACCCGATACCCTCCTTCCTAAGTAGTGAAGTCGATTCATAAGGATTTTTCCAGGAAGGAAAAATGGTGATCATCCTTTAATTTGGCAGACATAGACAACCTGTTGTTGTAGATTCCGTTCGGCAATATATATTTTTTAGGCGGTTTGTTGAATCAGAAAAGCGCTTCCAGAAAGTTTCGCACTGATCAAACTTGAAGCCTGGAGCAGGTGAGTTAGGATGGAACTTTCTATCAGGTTGCTGCTTTGACCTGGAAGATGAAGATAGATCCTGATTGGAAGAGGAAATATATGCATATGGGATCATATGGGAGGGTTTCCTAAAATGGTGGTACCCAACAACCATGGGTTTTCCTATACTAGAAATGATCATTTTCGGGGTGTGAAATGGGGATACCACCATTTAAGGAAACACCCATATAGGAAACATTCCTGCGACAGGCTGAAAATTCCTATGGCCGTGAGACGCCCAACTCTGAGTTCAAATTCTTCATGGTTTGATGAAGCAACGAAGCGCTTACGGAAAGCCAGGGCTTTCCGTTTGAGGCCAGTATTTATCGTCTTGGCTAGTGCCAGGAGCTTGGCTTTGACAACACAACAAACATGAACAAAATAACAAACAAAATCAGAATGAGATACACATGTTATCAAATATGGTGTGCAGCTGATTCTGTTGATGTAAGAGCAATAGGATTTGTAAACTCATCCAAACTATCTTGCAGTGCGCGACTCCAGCATGAACTCTGGCTGTTTGTTTGTGCTGCACACTCTGAGGATGGCGTATGGGATGTGCTTGATGATCAGATTGCAGTAGATTTGGTGTGGGACCTCCTGGGCTCTGCGCAGGACGCCTTGGTGGAAGAGACACGTCTTGGAATCTTAGTCGGCGTAACAGAACGATGATGTTTCGAAGAAACTTGTTCGATAAAAGTTGATGGTGTTAGCAGGTTTTCATGTTTCCTCCATCGATGGTGTTCCAGGATTTTATACGTGTTTTTATAATTAAGATGGTTTTCTATATTATATTGCGGGGGTAAGCTGAATCAAAGATATCATTTCACTCGCCCAAATGTGGTCCCTTCGCTGGAAAAAAACCACAGGACCCACAACGTGGTGTGGCTGGTGTGTTGCAAGAAGCGGCACAACTAGTCGTTCAGGCGGGGAATGGGAAGAGCTGGTGACTGTGAGCCATGAATTGTATCACCTCAACTAACTTTTGTTGCAGGCTGCCAAAGATCGCGGGTCTACTGACAACCTCACTTGCTTGATTTTGCTTTTGTCTTGAACATTTCTTAAAAAAGACTCTAAAGAGCAAACATGAAAAACACGATCTCTCATGGCTAGGGTGTCTATCCCTGTTTTCTAGGGACAGGATACTGATCCAATGAAGTCCAACCTGTTGGTTACTCAAGTTTACAGTACATGATTGTTTTCTGGGTGTACAGCACATGCAACACTTCTGTAGAGCAGTAGTTCCGGCAGTGGCCTGCACGTTAGTTGAAAAAGTTGAAAGCTGCCACATCTTAAACGCATATAGCCAGTCAAACATGTGCAAAATATTTGAATTTATCCGGAATCCAGTTCAGACTTGATTGAAACTCGTCTACTTGTCCGACTTGTCCTTGTTTCAGTCAATCTTTTGGGATCTTTGGGCTCAACTCTTACTGCTTTTGAGTCTGGGTTTTGACGTCAGAGGAGCCACGGATTTGTTGAACACTTTCCTATCTGTAGCAGCATTGTGCAGCTGTTTCTTCAGCAAAGTGAATCTGTGCTGTGTACACCGTACAGTTTGCAAAGAGATTGAAATTTCAAAAGTGACCCCGTTGAAGTGGGATGCGTTGAATTTCATTAAATCAACTTCAATCATTCGGGAAATGTTTCTAAGCAAAGCTGTAGAGTCATTGCCATTGAAAGGCATGGGATGGTTGGTTTTCAGGGGTTGGGGCCCAACAAAGTCACTGGCCATTCCGAAAGGACCAAATTGATGGTCGAGGCGAGTGTCCAGGATTGATCATGACAAATGGCTGGTGGATGTTCGTGGTGTTCTTATTTGAATTATTAAACAAATGCCTTGTGAGTTTTTCTATGTGTAATTTATTGGATTTTGTTCTTCATGTTCTTCTTGTGTTGAGGATTTATCAATTGCATAAGCCAACAAACAAACATGAAGTGATCATGAATTGATATGGTTTGAAAGTTCCATGTTTTCGCACCTTGCCCGCTGTTGCTCAAACTGGTTTCAGAGCTCGCCTTGAACTTCCCAGAAAAAGCAGAACCTGAAACCCTCGTTCACAATGGGAGCCGGTGGATCTGTTGACGCAGCGGAGGCAGCCAAGAATGCATCAGATGAAGATATCCAGAAGGCTTTGGAGAACATGCCTGAAGAGAAGAAGGCTAAGGCAGTAGCTGCCCTTGCAGCTAAGAAGGCTGGCCCGAAAGCAGAGAAGAAAGCCTCTGGAGATCAAACTGTTGCCATCATCTATTACTCCATGTATGGACATATTGAAGGCATGGCACAGGAAATCAAGAAGGGCTTGGAGAAAGGTGGTGTTTCTGTGGACATGTTCCAAGTACCCGAAACCCTTCCAGACGATGCCTTGTCCAAAATGGGTGCACCTCCCAAGAATGCGGAAGTGCCCACCTTGGACTTTGAAATGGTGTCGAAATTGAATGAGTATGATGGAGTCTTACCTCAATCCTTAACTGACAAGTTTTTTGGGGGGGCACAGGAATACTGATTGTCATAATATATGCTTGACAGCCAAAAAAGATCAAAAAGAGTCTGAAGTTTGAACAGCTTTTTTGCCGGAGCCAACTCAATAGCTAAGGATTCATCTTCGGCATTCCAACACGCTTTGGTGTGATGTGTGCCCAAATGAAAGCCTTCTTCGACATGACCGGTGGCCACTGGATGAAGCAATCTCTTGCTGGGAAACCAGCTGCCACATTCGTGAGTACCGGCACCCAAAACGGTGGTCAGGAGATCACTCATATGCAAACTCTCAGTTGCTTGGCTCATCATGGCTTGATGTATGTGCCCTTGGGCTATCAAGGAGGAGGACCTATGTTCTCAGTGGGTGAGATTCATGGTGCCAGCCCATGGGGATCAAGTACCCTGGCAGGGGGTGATGGCAGCCGTAAGCCTTCAGAAATGGAATTATCTATGGCCAATCTCCAGGGTGAAAAGTTTGCCGAAGTGGTGAAGCGCACCAAAACTGCCGAGGTGACCCGAAAGTGTAAGGTGGGTTTGGTGTATTATTCAACCTATGGTCATATTAAGAAGATGGCAGATGAGATTGCTAAGGCAATGGAAGCTGAGGGTGTTGAGGTGGTGAAGTATCAAGCAAAAGAGACTCTTGAGGAAGGGGTGCTCACGGCCATGGGAGCACCCCCGAAGTCCGAGGACAAGGTCATTGAGCACAGCAACTTGGAAGAGTTGGTGTCTTGTGATGGGATTATGTTTGGCCTCCCTACACGTTTTGGGCAACCTGCTACGCAGATCAAGAACTTTTGGGATTCCACAGGTGGACTTTGGCAAGCTGGCAAATTAGTAGGAAAATTGGCTGCATCCTTTGTGAGCACCGGAACACCGCAAGGAGGTCAGGAATCGACACATCTCACCCATGTCACCAATTTGGTACACCATGGCATGATCTATGTACCCTTGGGCTATGCTGATGCTAGCCTTTTGAGCATGGATGAGTTACATGGAGGAAGTCCTTGGGGAGCTAGCACCTATGCTGCTGCAGATGGAAGTCGTCAACCTTCAGAGGTTGAATTGAAAATTGCCGCTGTTCAGGGCAAGAACTTTGCAGCCAGAGTGAAGTTGATGGCCATTTAAATTGGCTTCCTTCCGAGACTTAAGTAATGGGTGGTTTTCCTGAGAGTTTGAGTTAAGTTTGAGCTTTTGGAGCCACTCATAGGTCTTGGTACTCTGAGCTGATGCAGCAACGTCTGCGCACTGCTGGCAACAGGACAGATTTAGTACAAAATCAACCCCCACTCACAATATGTGTGTTTTTCACATTTTCATCATTTTCACAACAAAAGTCATTCGCATTGTTTGTAGTCACTTGAAAGCTTCAAAAAAACTCTGTCTGTCCGAGAGGCGGGTATGTGCTAATTTGTAACTGTTGCCGGGCCACTTTTCTCTTGCACCCGAATGAATGGTGCTGGAGCAGAAACCCAAACCAGCTGTCCGAGCTAAAGAGAGGCGAATTCTCCGCTTCCCAGACTGGAGAGGATTTTCCATGTCGGCTGACAGCTTGCGGTTCCAAGCTGTACATACAAAGGTGGCACATGACGTAGCATGACGTAACCAATCTGTTCGGAGATGCTGTCATACGCTGTCAGAGAGCTCTGTGGCAGGTGCTATCCTTGCTTACGTTGGAGGCCAACGTGGATGGAAGAAGGGTGCACCTGTGTGTTTGGTACGGGTATCAAGACTGCATCATGGCACATCATGGTATCACAATACACAAAGCATAAACTCGAGAGTTGGAGGCAACGTGCCCCAAGTGCCATGCCAATCATGACACTTTAAACCTCTGGTCGTTTTTAGTCTCCAAAGACTATTGTCATACCAGTCACGGTCCCACGGTTTTGCCTGTACAAGTCGGTGGTACCACTCATCAGTTCAGGTCAGACGCCACACATGACCTGAAGTGGAACTTCATTTTGAGGGTCAACTGAAATGATACGTGCTGATCTAGAACCAATCAAAGCATGTTAGTGGGTGAAGCATACTTCTATAGTCTGATTTGACCCAGGTCAATGTGTGCACAAAGAGCAGGAACACGACCACATTTACAGTATACAGCTGCATGAATTTGATTTTCGAAACAGCAAAGCCAACAACCATCAACAACCCAAGCCGAGTACGAAACCCTAGATTCCCTGAATATCTCTTGAGACTGCAGGTTTCATTGCTCAAATAAGATTGTTCGTCATGGCTCTTCGTTGTGTTTTCCTTGCCTTCCTTTGGACATCTTGGGCTTCTGGCCCAATTAGTCTGAGGGATGTCCAACGAGCCAGGAACAAGAGGCCAAGTGCAGCCTATCGGGGCCACAGCCAAGCTGTGATGAGTCGGAAATTGAACGATCACTTGATTCGTGCCGAGGAGAGGTCAGCAACTCGCACCTTGCCATGCGAGAAGTGGTCCTTAGAGGAACTGCAGACATTTATGGCGATTGTGGCGGAGCATCGCAGCCATGAGCTGCAACAGATCTACAAATCCTCCATGGATCGTCGAAGCATCCGTTCGGAGTCGGTGGAGGAGTTTCAATCCCAGTGGAGGAGTTTTAATCAGCTGATTGACCAACATCCTCATTTACATGCTCCGCAGCAAGAAGCGCATTGTAGAGAGGCCGTGATGTGGTGGGTACATCATTTGGCTGAAGAAAAACGACAAGAGCTTCGTTCTCGGCCCAACTTTTCTGTGCCACTTCTGCCAGAAGGACCAAAGAAGCCCTGCAGGCTGAAGCAACTGAACAGCGATGGCCATCGCATTCAAACCAACGAGACGCTGAAGGTCCATGTTCCAGTGGTTGAGTATGTTGAGTGGTGCCAGTCTCCCTAGAGGTTCACCATGGTTCACCTAAATCTAGAGATCCACCTGAATCCAGAGTTCAGTGGGGCCAGTCGCGCGGTTACGGCCTGGTCATGCCTGGTCAAAGGCTATCAAGTAAATCATAGAGTAAGTCAGAATATGATCAATAGATATACCAAGTAACAAGCTTCATTTACCGGTAGTATCCTGTAATTACATCACCTATAGTTACTAGTCATCACTTTCTCAACATTCACAATTCAATCATTAGACTAATATCTTAACCTCCATTTGTTTCCCCCCATCCTTTGCCCTTTCAAGTTCCCTGAAGGATGAAGAGTTTCTATGTGCCAAAGTCAACGAGGCCAACTCCTGCGATTGGTGTCACTCTACTCAAGCAGATCATGATCGCGGGCTGCCTGGGACCACGGTACCTGCTGCCTTGAAGAAGTTCACAGGCCCAGATGATGGCAACCCACAAGGATGGAATCGAACACGTCGTTGTGATCAAGATCAAATGCCACGGTGTCAACTGTGTGAGGCTGGAGGATGTTGGTAATGTTGGATGGGAAAAACTGCATGAAACAATGAAATTTAAATGGAAGTCATTGAAGATTCGTCAGTCGAATTAGCTTCATTATTTGGTAAAGCTTTTAGAGCATTACAAAGTTCAAAGAATGAAATCATGGTCACGGTCTTGGATGAAAAGGGATGGTAGTTGGTAGGCAGCATTCAAACATTGAACACATTTGCGCATCACAACTCCGCATAAGTGTGTTCGCCAATTTTGCAGGGCATTGGTGGCATGGCATACGGCGATCGCAATGACGATATTATTATCACGTTGCTTGATAAAATCTAGTGGGTTAATTGGTCCCTGCGGATAGCAAGTCATGAAGCCATTTTTGGAGGTAGTTATATATTTGATGTTATTTATTACAATACGTCACGTATTATTTGGTATTTTGTGATGCTTATGATGATTGTTCTATACTTGTGAATATATATTGCCATCTTTCCCAAGATTGTAAAAAAAACCATGCTAGCAGTATATAAATCATTCTTGATCGCTATGAAGCCGATGGGAGGTTCCAAGGGCTGCTGCCATCGTTTCTGAAAGTTCCCAAGGCCCTGTGAGATTGTGGCGAATGCCAGCGAGGTTGACCCTAAGACGGTAGCGATGCTTGGACCCAAAAAAAAATCCAATGGGTTTGGTTTCCACAAGTCAGTTGTGGTAGATGGGGGTCCACAGGGTTTTGATGGGTTTTTCTTTCATGATCTGAATATAGTTGCAAGTTTTTTTCCATGCAGCCTTGAATTGAAATTACCTGAGTATGCGTTTTTCAAAACCATCCGCTGCCGAGATATTGATTTGGCAAAAAGGCCATGTGGCTCCCTGATTTTGATTATGTCCAGCCAGCTCCTCCAGGAAACCGTTGTATCCAAAACAATTCACCATCAAGCGCAAGGATGGCAAGCAGGGCGGATATTCTGATACATTGATTGGAGCCTTGTCTTGATGAATGTTCCCATGGAATTCCACCAAAGCTTCGAAAAAATCGCTGATTCTGCATTGATGGGCCGACCGGTCGACCCTTCGTCCTTTGAGATAGGCCAATTGCATGAAATTATGGTATCAAGTCTTGTCCACTCAGACGGAATCTTAAGCCTGCGACAGCTTATCTTCTGGATGACTTGATTTGGAGTCTCCTTGCAAATGATATTGATATTACATTGATATTACAGTACATGACATATTGTGTTCTTCGTATAATTGTATACAATTTTAGACATGATCCCAAATAGACCCATTGTTCATGATTCATATCCATGCTGCTTATTGCAGGTCCGTAGCCGAGCCCCTTCCCCCAATACCAGCCAAGTCTCAGGGTGGAAGACTGACCCTTTCTGCTTCGGATTCTTTCCGCAAAACGATTCCACGAGTCTCGGTGGGAAAGATTCGTAACTTGCGCTCGGTTTTTTCCACGGGTTGATGGCCCGGATGCAAGGGTTTCATAGGGGTAGGTGGGTAAGGGTGTTGGGTTGAAACATTCATATTCTTCGTGAAGTTCATGATGATTTCGATTTTGGAAAGCCGAGCTCAAAGGACAGGATGATGGCATGGGGCCACCATGCAGCCACCATGCATGGCCAAAAAAAATCTGAGGAAACCAATGTGCTACAGAAGTGAGGACTCCATGTGTTGGGCGGTTTGGGAACAGCTTTGCATCAGCTCATTCTAGTAAAGGCCTATTGGCCCCGTTGATGCAGGATGCATTTATCAAATACTACGACATTCAGAGAGAGGCACAGCGTGCAGACTACACCATTCACAACGGAGGGTTGCAACCTGATTGCAAGAATTCACCTGCTGTTTCCAGTTGTTGGAACATGCAACACACCTGAGGTTTGCAGCATTTCCAAATATCACCTCGTCGATTTTACATGTCCAAGATCAAATGTGGATCCAAAATGATGCCTGGCTGAAGCACCTGCGAAAAATCAAATGATCAGAGATCATCCAGCTGGACATCATGAGTATATCTCAGCACAGGTTTTTTTTTTTCGGACTAAGGATTTGTGGGGCATAAAGCAATGCATTTGTGCCAACCCTTCGGGCAATCACTGCACCAAGCCTCCATGCAAGGCTTATGTCACTTAGCTTTTCCATTATGGCTGGCAGAACTGGCCCAAGAATTGACAGTTCTTATCCCAAGATAGAGAATTTTCCAAGTCTACCTTTGGATGCACGTTGCAAAAAGTTTATGAGGTTCAACACTGGGACACTTTTGCCTGCGACTTAGTCACACTTAGTTAAGCTCAGAACTTCTAGATTCTAAGTTTAGTCGTTTCCAATGGTCAAAAGGTCGACGAATGGCAGTGACTTTGCAACAAGATGCTGACTGATATCATGTTTGTTTGCCTTGGCAAGGCCACTGCACAATATCTTGGTCGAGAGCGACTTGGTGTGGTACCTTGCTGAAGATAAATGGTTTGGCAGATTTCCATAGGAGTTTTTATGGTGAGCACAAACAATGCACACAGGAATGGATCCAAGATCATGGAGTAGGACAGTCTGCCAAGATCATGGAGCAACTTGGTGAAGATTTTGTTTCAAAAATTCGGTGGAGATGTCAGCAGTTGGCTGGTTGTCGAATAATCAGCAATCAGCAAGCACATTGACATGCAATCAGCAGGTGTAGATTGGATCAAACATCTCAGAACACTTGAACTGCAAAAGGTTGCGGAAGCATTTCATTTCGGGTCTGAGGCTTGATCACTTCATCCTCTGGGCACATCATGTTTGGACAGGAGCTCAGCAGCCGAGTGAGAAAAACAGCAACAGTCTTGCAGGACATGTAGATCATGCAGTGTTTTTTGTAAGATACACTTGATAATTCGGAGGCAAAAGTTGAACATGAAAGGCATGATGAAGAAGTATGTACTGTGAGAAGTACATTAAGACTCAGATATCGGCATATCAAAGCATCAACATAACGACATGGGTTGCCTTGGTGCTCCAACCTTCGGAAGTGTTCGTTTTTATTGGCATAAACCAAGGACGGACCCAGTGTCAAAACGCCTCGTCCGCGCATGGAAACCCTTCAACGGATTGCAGCTTTATGATCCTCAGGCAAGGATTCCGATCACTGGGAATCATTGTGGAGGAAGATCCCAGGGTAGTCATTTTGCCTCATTTTGAGGATCACTTGAATTGAACGTCTCGGGCAAAACATGGCAAATCTGGATAGATGTGGATAGATGATAGACTTACCAAAGATTTAAAGATGACGTTTTGCATACCTCAAAGAATCATGTGCTTAGATAATGTTGCTTTGATACTCAAGTCTGAATGATCGACGTCAACTTCATGGGCAGATCTGCAGATTTTAACAAGTAAATGACAGAAGAGTAGATGCGATCACCTTGAGTCAGCTTCTCACATTGGCTGCAAGATGAATGAGGGGTGGATTCGAGCCTAGAAAATTTTAGGACGCGTTGCATACAACTCCAACTTGGTTGATCCTAAAATATCCTAAAGTTCCTATCATAGATGATGCTTTTGCTCGGCATGGAAGGCCTGGGAAGACAAGGTTGAGGATCCGAGCGTTTTCGACTCGCAAGTGCCTGAGTGTCATACCACTTCGGTGAAAGTAGAAAGCTGTCGTAGATTTAGAGCAAAGCAATGATGCTACCCAACCATGCTATTCTGCGACTACGTTGTTCGTTCGACTTCAAAACTAGTCTTAAGTGTGTCAGTGTCTCACATCAAGATATTTCAATCACTTTAGACGAGGGCAAGATTTCAGCAAGATGTTCTTCATCTTCTTTGGAAAAGTTTTTTTTTGAGGCCTCCGGAGGTCTGCAAGAAGGGACACCGATCAGTGCGAATCAATTGTGACGACGAAGGCTTGATAGCTGCATACATTATCAATACTGTGACTGTCTTGCAGCATCAAAAGAATATATACCGTTTCTGTAGCATGCTTCTTGCATGTAGCAGATGTGACCATGGAAGATATGGAAGATGTTCAGTTGACAGGCAACTACCATCCAAAGCAATCTGCAAACACCCACATCTTAGAGGCACTTTTCGAGAGGCCCATTGGGTTTTTGCCATGGCGTTTAACGCATCCTTCACATCAACCATGGATCCAAAGGCATGGAGCTCCATCTCCATATCTCAACCATTCGGCAGGGCCATGTCAAAGGGAGCAGAAGGTATTCTTGACTTCACCTCGCAGCTCTGGGTTAATACCTCAGTTGAGGGGGCTCGTTTTATCACGCTGAGTCACGTCTCTGAGAGTTGCTGGCAGGGATTTTTTCGAGTTTTGTTGATCTAAAGCAGGCGTTTTTTTATTCACATTCATTAGTTTGAAATGCACCGGTGAGTGTAACGGAAAACCTTTCATTCATCTAACATCATCTAACTTTTGTAATCATAATCCAGCTGAGATAGTATATTCAGTGATATTGTGATCTGATGTCGATGTGATTTTCCAAGCCCTCTGAGTGGGCATTTGCGAAGGAGACCGCCACTGTCGTGGTTTGAAGCAGCATTTGAAGTGGCCCTTTGACAAGGTCTGACGCCTGATGGTAGGAATCCATGTCATTTTGACACTGACGATGCTTGTCAGGATGATGTCATGCGTTTTCCGTCACTGTTGGATTTAAGATAATAAAGAGTTCCATTCAAGAAACGAGCAGCCAAATGTCACTTTCCAACACAGAAGTTTCTGCCGTTTAAATCCGAGAAGCTCCAGGTTTGAGGACTTCCAGCGCAGCATTACAGACAATACAGGTCTGAGCAAAAGGGATGCTATGGTGCGGTCCTGGAGATTTGCAAGCTTAATTGGACATCATCTGGACATGACGTGTCCGTTATGTCTGGGAAAATCAGATCCCAATCTGAGCCATTTGGAGTCCAGTGTCAGTTTCATTTGTACATAGGATTGCTCGCTGATCCCGAACAGATCTGAACAGCTTGGCGAGAAAGAAATCTGCTGGTCTCTTTGCACGTCTGTGATGGGAAAAAGCCGGAAAGCCTCCATTTTGGTGACTCCTGAGGAGCCAAGAGTCTTTGCAGGGATTGCAGGGGACTATATAATGCTAGTCTGCTGAAGAGTAGCATGCCAGGAAGGAGACGTTTTTGAGTGGCATCTCAGTGCTAGGTCCGCACTACAGAGCACTACGACGCAAGTCATCGAGTGAATTGGTCCGTCTGCAGTGGTAGGCCCGGAACAATAAGTGTGGGATCTGATGGTCAGACTGATTCAGGCTGCGTTGGGGACCAACTTGAAGTTTTTAGCCCAAGGTGCTGTGCTTGGTTCAGCTGGAACACTATTGTGTGATGTGGGATGTGGTCCCAAACTCTTTCTTGCCTCGGATCCTTGTCTCCAATTTGGTGACAGAAGTTGGAAGTTCTTTTGAACACTTGTGCAGCACTGAAATGTGAATCCATTTTGTTTGCACATGCTTTGTTTTCGGGTTGGATGTTGGTTAGAGGTCTACAGTACATATATGTGACATTGAGACTTAGCCACCCTTCTGATCTCAAAGTTGCCATGTTGCAGGGGTGAGTTTCCCTATGCCTCCAAGGCAATTCACAAGAAACCACTATCGATATTGTAGATCTCACCCAGGTGAGATGGGGCTGGAAGGGGGGTACCCATGAAAATATGGGTACCGGGTAGGTACCATACTTGATGATAGTTTGTGTTTTTCATTTTCATTGACTTGAATTATGTCTTGCGACAAAATGTTGACAAAGTGTTGGACCTCGACTGTTTGGACTCGCTGTCAGTGAAGCTAGGGCTGGATTCCGTACAATGGCATCCCCCCGCATGAAATCGACAAAGTTAGTCTATGCTTAGTTTAGTTGATGTTTCAAGTGAGAAGAAGTAGCAAGGTGGCAAATTGAATGATTTGCAAAGTGATCATTGTTACTGCACAAACTGCTGGAAGGTGGTGGCCAAATGTGGTTGGCTTCGATCATGGCAGATTTGCGAGGAATCTCAAAGACGGCGACTACAACGAGACATAGTGTCCCAGCATCATTTTGGCTGCCCGCTGCCCTTGTCAGGGGAAGGATCTGAGGAATGCTTGGTTGCTTACCATGAACCACCAATGGATTATGGTAGATCCATGGCTTCCCCCTTTTGCCCATGGGCTGACCATGTCAAACACCCGACATTGGACCTTGGAGGTTCACCCCAAGTCGCTTGAGGTCTTTTGGGGCGCAGTGGCCTCTTCTCATGGCCGCTCATCTCTGTGGCAAACGACGATGCAACTACTGCAACTGCTTCCTGTACGGTGCTTGGTTCTTCACGTGAAACACCGATGTGTTTCGGAAGGTCCTGTTTATGGTGATACTGTGCCACTATGCTATAATATGCTATGCACATCACACTGTCCTGTTTGTAGTTTGTTTGTACCCATGTTTCTCTTCTTCTGGAAAGTTGCCACTGCACTAAGCCCAAATATCTCCAGCCGCGGAATCGGGTTCTCGGTTTTCTCCTGAGATGTAAGCTTTTCTCAAGCACTTTCTCCCAGATTTGTTTGACGAATTGTGCCTCTTGCGTGTGTGGCAAAGATTAAGATATAGACGAAAGGAAACCAGATGTTGAAGCGACAAGGTTGAAGCTAATTTACATAATTCATTGACGGATGACGGATGATGATTTGCAGAGCATTGTGGAACAAGGTGTTTGATCAATTCATATCCATGGTCTACCCAAAGCATGCTGTTCCAAGCATACTTTGCTTGTTAAGCTGGATCTCCACGATCCACGCCCCATGTGTTTAACCCCAGTGCCAATGCTGAGATCTATGGATTGCGACTGAATATGGTGCTTCGCAATGTGGCAGTGAACACCTCTCACTGGATCCTGGGTTGTCTCATCTTAAGTCAGGCGTGCAAATTGTGTGATTGTGGCTATCACGATTTGGAGATCAAGGGGGGAGAGATGGGAAGATACACTCATCAGTCATCCAAATGAATCTCAAGGATCCAACAAACTTGCATCGAATTTGGAGCTTCACATGTTACCCACTTTGACAGCAGATATCCTTCCAACAGCTGTTTTGGTGGAGGCTTCCAGCTCTGGTAACACTGGTGGCAATGTTGCTTGACGTGAGACGTGAGAGGGTCTGAAAGTTGGAGATCTCTGAGCCAAATGAATGCCAAATGCCTCAATGATTGTGCTGACATATCTATAAAGTGATGAACTCTTGTTTGTTTGCCTGGCTTCAATGAGTATAATGAGTTGGATCAGTTGTACCAATTTCTCAATGATCAATACTCGACTCGTAAAGTAAGCCTTCCTCTGAAGTGCTGTGGAACCCACCCTCGGGAGCCGAAGTCATCAATCCAAGATAGTAGGACCCAATACCTGTGATGTAGCGGTTATTTGTTTGTTGATCCGAACAGTAAGAGCAGCTACTAAGCATTGTTCAATCAAAAAAAAAGCTGGAAGGGTGGGAAAGTCTAGAAAGCTATGAGGTGTACAACTCTGAAGGTATCAGGTGGCGCAGGTGGTCGCTGAGTAAAGTTCCGAAGGTCATCAGTTACAGCGCTGCCATAAGTGCCTCTGGCCAAGCTGCTGACTGGCGAGCTGCTGTTGGATTGCCTCCAAGCTGAAGATGCATGAAGGGATGAGAGTAACATCATGATGTTTCATCAGGGATTGTCAGATGAAACAACTGAGTGACCTGAATGACCCGCCTCATGACTTCATATAGAATTATAATATATATCACTTTGTTTGAAGACTTGCTCCACCTTCCGTGCTGGGCATTTGAAACAGTAGGTTGTTATCTATGCAAATTGCGTTGGTAGAGACGATACCAGACTGCACTTGAGAGCGGGAGGGCGGGTGGGGACAGTGACGGAACCTCACTCCACCTAAAGCTTAGGCGATCAACTAAGTCTAAAAAGATGTCTTATGTCCCAGTTGTACAAAACATGTACGTAAGTAAGTATATGTATACTCTTCAAGACCTTTTTGGCCAGTAGCTGAAAGATGTTGATGTCTGAAAAAGGTGGGAACTCTTCATTTCCATTTAGCTTGGACAGGTGAGACATCATCCATCAAGATCCATACTTCATGAGTCCCATCGGACACATCGGACACTTAGGACTGTAATCACCTACAACGCCCTTGTGTCTTCCTTGGCAACACCAAACCAGCCACGCTGGCGGTGGGTGCTGATGTACTTGGAAGATATGCAGGTGGGATGGATATGCGGCATGGATTTGAATCAGATGCACTCATGAAGATGTTTCGATTTGAAGAGCCCTAGATGGATCCAAGCCTACTGCTTTATGTCAACACAGGTCAAACGAATTGCGACAGATATCATCACATTCAATGCGGCTATGAGTGCATGTGAAAACGAGGACGAATTGGTCCAGGGCATGGCTGTCTTTTGGGTATTTTTCTTGTAATACAAAGGTTCGCCTTGCATCCCTTAGGCCAACAGGTTGAGGTTCCTCACATTGGCAGGAGTGGGAGCTTGCTTTGGCTTTGCTTTCTTGCTTGAAGGACTCTTGCAGACACCATGGAATTTCCATGTTGACAAAGAGTGTAGCTGTGTCGCAGATGTTGAACCACATGTTTGAGATGTTTCGAGGAGAAGCGGTTGCAAGCGAATATCATCAGCTTTAATACTTGCATCAGCACCTGTGCATCCTGTGCCTTGGCTCCGAAACCTGCCGCTGCGACTGAAGGTGTTTGTCAACACAGCACTCAGGCAGTCAATGGGAGACTGCAGAGGTTTTGCTTCATGGCCTCAAAGAACATGATGGGTCCCGTGATGTTGTCAGCTTGAATGCAACAATCACTGCATGTGCAAACGCTGCTTTGTGGTCACTTGGCTAAGCATCATTTTTGCCGTTAACGGCATCAGTGTTTCAGTTGGCGTGATGTGGCGGGAGTTGCTATTCGTTTGGGTCTTTATGAAGTTTTTTACACCACTACATGAATAAGTCGATGAAGTACGAACATTTTTGTGCAAAAAGTCGACCCGCAGTCACAAAGTATCATCTCTCATCATCTCACCCTTTTAGTCTTCAAAAAGCTCCAAAAAAAAGATCCTACGTCGACCTGACATATCTTTGGTTGACAGAATTCAGAACATGGCATAAGATGTTGATCAGGCAAAGAATTTGTGGTTTGCTTTGCCGGGGCATCGAATGTGATGTGATCACATACAATGCCGCCATCAGAGCTCAAAGGCACCTGGGGAAGAGATGAACCTGCAGTGCATTTTTTTTCATGTAAAACATGATGTAATGGGAATCGAAACACGTAGGTGGTAAGAAATAAACAAACGACTATTTATTTCAAGCGGAGTGAGTGTGGATTTTAATTTGATGCATATCCGACTTTTGGCAGATCCCACGGTGTTGGCATTGTTCGTTTTAAAGACCGCAACTGTTCCAAGACAATGACGACTTGCCCACGTCAAATTGTTCATCTCCAGGGGTGATCAATGGACATTAGCTTTGGCACTAATGACTATGAGGGAACCATCAGAGCCTTGGCGCAACATATTGGCAACGAGGATGTGGAGAACTTTTCAGTAAAAATCTGCTGTTTAATGTTGTTGGTGTAAGGCTGTAAATGGGTTTCCCTGTACCGTGTAATGTTGAAACTTTGAAACACAAGACTTGAGCCCTCTATAACTCTGTAAACTTCCTACATGTCCAAGGATGAATGTATAGAAAGTACATGCGTTCTGTCTTTATTTGTATTTTCACTTGTTTTCCATGCTTCGCTTCTCAAAGATGGAGGGTTTAAGAAATTTGAAAGCATGAATCTTTTTGCTTTTGTGATATTTGTTGATCGTATCGCCAATGTTTAGTTGAATCCTTGCCTCCTGCCTCCTCATATGTAAGAAACTACCAGGACCATAAGTAAAATATAGTATGGCCCTGGCTACCGTTCCCTGTTGAAACCACTGAGGTTGTTTCCTTCAATGCAAGTATCAGTGCATGTGAGACTGCATCGGAGTGGCGGGCTGCAACACAACTGTTGCAGGATTTGGAGGTGTCCAAAGACAATGAATACTCCCCCGAAATTTAACATGGAACCTGAAAATGATGGTTTCCAAAAGGAATCTCCTGGACTCCAGGGACTTCGAACTTCAGGTTCCATGTTAAATTTCAGGGGTGTACCGGGTAAAAACTTGAAAACAAACATGAAATTACTGGATCTAGCCGCATCTAGCCAGACAGACGGATCTCGTGGTGTGAAGACGAAGAGTCAGTAGAAGGTGTTTTCATTGTGTCACCTGTCAAATCCCAATGTGTGACGACATGGGGATTATTGGAGGTTGTTGATACTATCGCATAAAGCTGAATGCATATCATTTGAATCAGATTGATCATCAAAATTGCAAAGATGTATGAGAGGTGCAAACAACACTTCAAGATTCTGTTTGTTGTCTTATGAAAAGAAGGCTTCTAGTCCCCCACAGTCGGCAACTGACCTCCATAGTTGAATTCTTTATTGAATCTCGTTTGCTCCCAGATGGCACATGGCGCAGGAACGAGAGATGCGACCAGATGTTGTAACTGCCAGCTCTATCGTTGCATGGCCTTGACTGAAATGCTGGCAGAATGTCACGTAAATGAAGTGAAAGATAGTGAAGCAGCATGTTGTAGGAGAATAAGTCATGAGGATGAATTTCCAAAATGTGTTAGTTTCAGTTGTTAGATACTTCAGGTCACTGCTGCCGCAGCCGGTAGCTGGCGACTTGCTGCTTTTGCCTTCTATCAGGGAAGAGGCGCGGTCTTAATTAGTCTTTTGGCTGCGGAGGTGGTGCAGAACTCTGTCCAAACAAGTTGTCAAACTAAGAGATGTTGACTATGCGACCATTTGCGGCCACTTTGTTGGTAGTCAATCGCCATCCAAGGCCATGCAGATAGTTTCCATGTTCAACTTGTTTACGTGATCTTACTGTATTATCTTGAAAATGCGAATCCAGATGTCATCTTTTCTGATATCAAACCGACTCTTGACACAACAACTCTTCAACCCAAACACTTCTTCGTTGGCTCGTATCATTTTCATTCAGTTTTCATTTCATTCATCAGTCCCAAACGGATTCCTGATTTTGACATGGAAAATGAAGGAAGTGTCCAATCCTTGGGTGCCTTGTTGCGTGTATGGCGAAGCTGGCCACGCAGTCTCCACCTTTTAGAGGTTTGTCAAAAACCGAGGGCAGGGGCGACCTTGACGTGGGGGGGATTTCATGACTTGTAGCAAGATCTGTGGGAATCAGGAATCAGGAGTGGAATCTTGCTTTGCCACACATGCAAACATCACACAACATTCCTATGAATCGAACATGGCCTTCGTGTTGAGGTTGCCTAGGAAGATTTCATGCCTACCTGTTGTCATTTTCCGTGGGTGGGAGCTGTGAGTTCCTTTCCAGGAGTGTAATTCCCATGGCCAGGCGCAGATGTTTGTGGACATTACCATCTATGAGGCAGTGGTCCTGACCGCATGCGATCAAGGCCTGTCCAGGGCCCAACAAAGGCATTGCATTGGACGAATGTTTCAGGGACGATTTGGTCAGAAGAGAATATGAGAATATATGAGATATATTGTCCGAACCCTTACTATACACTGTTTGCATCACGTTTGCACCCATATTTTCCGCCATATTTTGTTTGATTTTTCAATCTTAATCAACTTTCTTGGTGAATTGCTCCTCTCATGAGATTTTCAGTGGAAACAGCAGGGGCCTGTGCCACTTTCAGGTGCTACATTGCCATGTCTACAGATGTTGGGCCCCCTCCAGCGGGCTGCTGTGCCACTGTTGAAGGTGGGAATAGATCAAGGTGATCCATGTGGAAAACAGCTCATTGGGCAAAGGTAGTTTGGACATTTTTTGGGTATGTTCAGGTTCCTTTGTGGATTTGGATGGATGAGATTCAGAGTAAAATTAAAGCATGGATGTTGAAAGTATGCGAATAACTGGTAGGATCTACTGGTACCTTTTTGTTCACGAGTGGCTACTCTGCGGCCACTCCTGCATGTGAATCAATAACATTAATCACAAGGTTTTTCCAGCATTGATTGAAGCGCTGATTGTCTCATGGGCTTTCTCAGCCTCATCAGGCCTGGCATGAGCAACGTTCCTCTCAAGCATTGGGTCAAAAGGGTGTGCGCTCGTGCAACTTCGGTAGGGGGTGGTCTTCAAGTTCGATATGTTCGTTTTATATCATTTTGTATCTATCAGCTCTCAGAGATGTCAGCAGCAAGCATTTTATAGTATTTTGACAAGAATCCTTTATGTCAAGTATTAGCAGCCGTTTTTGCAGTCTTCAGAGCCACATCAAGCATGAAAGGCCACATGTAAGAAAACTGCTTCCCTTGCACAGAGACCGTGATAGGAACACCCAAGTAGCTGCTTGAACCCACCAATCGGGCCCCCTGGGCCAACTCGTTTTGCTATGACTCCATGGCTTTCCTGTGTGAGAATGATGAGGACCAGACATGGTGCAATGGGCTGTATTGGATCCGTGTGACTTTTGCACAGCAAGCACCAAGGTAATTTTTGTTCAATTGTTTCATGATGTTTCATAGAATTTTCAAAGCGCATGGCGCCAAAGTGGCAGGATGGGCATCCATGTGTATGCAGCCGACTGTGTCAAGGGCTGCAACCACACCAGAGAACAGGCCAGCGACATCCATGGATTTTCACAGATGAATTTAGTGAGTAAGGTAGAGGAGGAATATGCAGTAATACTGTGTCAATTATTCAATATAGCATGATGGCATGATGATTGTATGATCTACATATTTGCGATAGATTGTGGGTAGCATGTCCACAATAGTCAATAATCACAAGAGGTGATGGTAAGCTATGGTAAGCTTATGTAAAGTTTAAGTCTACGTGGTAGTTTGTTGTAGCGACCCCAACAAAATTCTAGATCGTAGTGCTTTTTTTCAACTGCAACTTTCCCTTCAACTTCTTGTTGCCAGTGGTTGTGGAGGGAAAAAATCTAAGGCATGTGGTGGAGATTACCAAAGCCATACGGAGACATGAGCAGCGGCCACTCGGAGCTGCATTCGAGTCATTTTGATGCCAACATCATTCCAATATATGCATCGCTTGCCCAATACCAAGAAAAATCACCAGGAAAGACTGGGCAAGTTGCCTGGGCTTGCTCTCAGATGCTCATTGCAATCTGCTACAATTGGACCTTGTGGCATACCGTCCCTCTGGTTTGCATTATGGCAACTTAATGGCGATGTTTTTCCATACCTGGTCGGAAGGAGTTGGTCACCTGGAACTACCTCGATGTGACCTCAGGAACTGCCATGTGTCCGCCTTTGTGGCGTGAAGCCCTTGGGATTCTCCAAGATGTGGAGGAAACCAAACTCCAGGTGCCCTCGGCCAAGCGTTTCAAGCAATTGGAGATGGAACTCAAGTGATCACATTTGATGTCAGTGATACCAGTTTATCAAATCCTTTATGATCTGCGGTTTTTGGAAGGAGTCTACTTGTTCATATTTGGTTTTACAATCACATGACCCCGGACATTAGCTGAAATTGTGGTTCATGTATCAGATGTTTATCTGTGTGCGGGTGCACTGCAACAAGTGTTTCTTCAGCGTCTGTTGTGACCTCAGCCATTTGCAGACTGACGTGATCGCCTTCAACCGTAGCATCACTTCTTGTGAAAAAGCAGCTGCGTGGCACGTTGCTATTGGTCTAGTGCAACATCTCACAGATGAGGAGATGAACAGACGTGGGGGTCCGTTGAGTTGCCGAATCTGAAAAGTTGACAAAGCTGCTTTGGAGGTGCCTTGACCCTGTGATGAAGTAGAAGTTAGAAAATTTGGAAAGGGACCTACTGTAAGACTTGCCGAGAAAGAGATTGGCATGAAAGGGAGTTTGGGTTTTATCGGTTCTAAGAACACCACAGATTTTGAAGCACAATTAGTTACAACCATCATGTCAAGGGGTGGTACCCTTGATCCAAATTATTTGGACCAAAAACCTACAACTTGTGGCCTCGGCCTCGGCCTCGGCCTCGAGGAGTTTCCACCGGACCTCATTTCCAACAATGCCTGCCTCAGTGCCTTGGGGCCTCGTTGGCGAAAGGCCCTAAGTCAGCAAACACAGGAGGCACTGGGGGGGAGCCATGGTGGTTGACATGGCCCACTTCTGTTTGGAAGGGAGTTGGGAAGGGAGATGACCAAGATACCTTCTTGAGAATGGAACTGTTTCAATCTGTTTCAGGTGGACCTTATCACGTATGATGCTTTGATGAGCACCTGTCAGAAAGGCTCCGGAAACATGAGGGGGAAAGAATGTTTGCAGATTTGTGGAATCTGTGTCATGTTTAGAGTTTAGGGATGGAGCCGGCTGAAATCTTCTCCAGTTTTTTTTACAAGGCTTTTAAACAACTTCCAGTTTGTCCACGCATTCCAGTCCAAGGGCATTTGTTGCACCAGACTCTCATGGATGCCAGGTGATCAATGGTTGGAAAGCCTTCATTTGCTATTCCAGCTTAAGTGGATGGCTTTACAACCGAAGGACCACATCCCAAACCAAGAGGGTTGGTTGTTAATGGACAAGTTCAAGTTTGCTTTCCAAAGTCGAAAGGTGCCCAAAACTAAAACAAGGTAAGACGAAATCAGCCATGACGGAAAAATACCACTCTTGCTTCAGGATGATGGAATAGACATCCTACTTATTCAGTGATTGTGGGCACACTGATTCCGGTTCTTTTTCCTGATAAACCGTAGCAGAACATTTTTTCAGTGTGGAAGAGATAATCTTTCTGAGAAGCGTTGAAAGTTGAAAACGCAGTTGGTTGTTTTGTGTAGGCTGTAGCACTACCCTTCGATTGTTGTCCATCAAAGAATCTTTATCAACCTACCAGTATACTGAGATTCGGATTCGGGTTTCAACACTGTAAACTCATTTGATTTCTTTGATGATAAGTACCCATTTATAATATATTTGAATCTTTCTTGACGTCAACAACATCCAGCAACAGCTTGTCTATCATTCTCAATTTCAACTATCCTATAGGAAAATGATCTGATTTTTTCTCTCAATCCAACTCAATTTGCCTCTCCCACATCCTGACTTAGCTTCCAGGCTATCACCTTTAATGTGGCCATCAGCGCATGTCGTCAACACTGGAGCAGATCTACCGACATCTTCCGGAAATCTTCAACTCCTGGCCTGCAACGAAGCATGGTGACCTATAACGCAGCACCTTGGCGTGATGAATTTAGAGGGCCTCTGTGGTTGAAAGGGCATCATGTCGATGGAAGTGAAAGGTGGATTCGAGGGAAAAACCGCCTCCAACACCTTTTTCTATAGTGACTATAGGGGTGGAGAACTGAGGTCACTGTTTGTCTTTAATGAATGACACTCCTAAAGAGGTGGTCCAGTGTATCAACCTATCAAGCCATCAGGCAATGTCAGCACTCGAAGAACACTGGCAGAGAAGTTTGTGGCATCTCATTGAGTTTCTTGGCTCCATTGTCTTGGGAAACTCGCAATCTTAGATCTGTCAATCAATGAAGTTTGTGCACACTGCGTTGGTTTTAGTTCAAGTCGCCAATCCAATTTTTACTCCCAGTGTACTATAATAGTAACTATAGTACTTGGTCCTTCACAGATTCATCAACTCACTTGGACCTTCTGTAGTGAGCAATGTCAGGAGCGCACAGGACGCCATGCAGCCAACCCTGATTACATACAGCAGCATCATCAGTGCCTGCGAGGTGCGTACAGTAGATTTTTACTTGCATTCACCCTTGAGACTACACCAATCTTAATGGATTAAAAGTTGCAAGCTAGAACACATTAAGAGATCCAGTTTTAAACCTCCTTCGTTCCAAAAGGAATCCTTTCGACCCCTAGGGGCAGTGGCTGATGGCCACACTGTTGTTGAATAAGCTGCTGGGCCGACGTCTGTGCCTTTGATGCCAGCCCTGGGGGGGGGATTCGTGGTGCAGGTTGGTTGTACGGTGACCAACATGAGGGTTTCACATGGACTTGGAGACAGTTTCAAATTTGAGAAGCAAAAATGCTAGGACTTCCATGAATCAAGATGCATATCCAGCAGAATTGGATTAGAGAACTGCAAAAGCCCTTGCATGCTCTCGAATTTTCATTTGAGGTACCCCAACCTAGTGGTCATGAATGCCTGCATGAGCGTAGCTTGGACCACAAAGAAGAGAGGGTCGGCGAACTGTGTTGGCATGGAGCCGGGTGCCGCAACTGCAAAATTACTTTCCCTGATGTTCATATCAAGACAAGTTCAGAGGCTTGCGAAAAATGCAGTCAATGGCAATGGGCCTTAAGCTCCTGGACGGCACCATAGTCGACAGCAGTTTCACACCAATGTGTTTCATTTTGATCATGGCAAACATCTCGCACTTGCTCTGCATGGAGGTAGGAATGCACAAGCAAGTCTTAGATATTTTTTGCTCAACAAAACTTCTCAAGGTCTTTTTGATGACCTCCAACGCTCTTCACTCGAAGTGGATGGTATCACTTACACTGCCATTTTGGGAGCGTTGCAGCAAGGTGGCATCGCAAACACACACTTTGAAGTTGAGGGCAGACACAACCAGAATTCGATTGGCCTTTTCCAATCGTTGTGAAAGAAATCTTCACAGATTTTAGGACAGTGAAAACTGTTGTCAATTTGTTCTCCTTTGATCTTCTCCATAAAGGCTTTACCCGCAGGTCAACAAGGGGCAAGCACGGCTTGATCGTGTCTCCTGGCGCAGGTGGAGGATGGCTTTCTGCCTTGACGATGATCAATGCTCAGTCCCTTCCTTGCCTGGAGGTGTGGATGAAGGGGATGAAGGGATGAAGGATGGCCAGGTAGAAACTTTGTGGAATGTCCTGGACATAAGATGACAACCCAGGATGTTCAAGTGCCCAGAAGCCAAAAAAGCATTGAAAAGCTAGATGCTGCTACCAAATTCTCTATCACTCCCTGAGCACGATAGATTTGGAGCAACCCAAAACCTTGAAAATGACACTGCAAACTGTTGATGTTGCCTCAGTGCCATCTTGCCAGGCAGCTGCAGGGCAAGACTTCCCATGGAATGTGGCATCGCAGATTCTGGATTTACTCACTAAGGCTTCGGGACGTTCCTGGGATCCAAGTTTCTGAATGACCTTGCAGCTGTGTACGATTTTCAGATTTCAAGTGCACGACATTCCAAAGGCTAAGTCTTCAAGGCCTCCGCAAATCCCCATTGTTAGGAAAGTTACAAGGGCTTGCCTTGACATGAGACCTGCTATAAGCAACCTAATCTTGCCACATGTTTTCTTTGGAGTCACTTTAGTATTCACGAATCAGTAGCGCCTATGTGGAGCTTGACCATTGAAGTCCATGATAGTCGACAATATTTGGCCCTCAACAACCAACACTTGTCTTATTGAAAACTTTGAATGCCTTTATGGCCTTTTATGGGCATCATTTTTGTTTATATTCAAGCAGACTATCCTGTGCCATCATCCAGTTGGATGAATCGAGGTCCCAGTATTTTGAGCACCACTCTGACGATCTCTGCCATGGCTGCAAGCTTCGCTTGGTCAGAGGCCATGCACTTAATGTCGTTACCATTTACGGGCCGTATCTTGGCACAGAAAGGAGGGCAACTTTGGGAAAATGTATGAGTTGAGCAGCCAAGATGAGTGAAACACAATGTCACCAAAGTTACCAAAGATTGAATCTTCCTTTCAACATCCTGAAACTAAACGAGCTTATAGTCAGTGCAATGCAGGTTGCTCTGTCTTATGATGCGGAGTTTTCTACTACACGTGTGATTCATGTGACCTGAGGCAATGTTATTGTCAATAATGCAGCCATGCTCGCCAATGCTCGAACCAGTCGTTGGAGGGGCGTTCTTCAATTCCTTGGGGCGGAAAGAGATGCAACGACCTACGAGGAAGCATCCTCCTCCTGTGAACGAGGCCAGATCCTTTGTGGATGGTAGAGTCTAACATGATTTGACATACGTAGTTCTTTTCAGAAAGAATAAAGCAAAAAGTGAAAGGGCTGCGGTAATGGAAGGCTATCGCAATTTTTGCTATTTGCAGCAGCAGTATTAAACTGTGGTAAGTATTTGGCAAGACTGCTGTGCCAAGTTTCATTGGCCGCAGGCTATCGCAGTCTGGTAAAGTCTGTGTTGCGGGAGTTTTTCCGTATTGTGATGTTAAGTTTCCGGATCTCGGATTCGAAGTGCTTGCTCCAAACTAAACCTGAAACGATCTGAAATGCAAGCATTCGGGCTCGACACCAATGTCCTTCCTTAGATGCTACAGTCTTTTCCAGGATAATAGTTCCCTGCTGTTGCAAGACCTTCTCCCAGTGAAAGCTGCTTTCGTTTGAGGTGATCAGTCCCTCCTTTGCTGCAGTTTGCTTTCAGACCTTCAAGACTGGACTTTGCGCAGCACTTTTGCAGGCCATGGCAGACAGGAAAAGTGGCGCAGCAGAGCCTTCAGCTTCCTTGCTGCCAGCAGCTTCGCTGTTTGTCTTGGGCACACCTGCTAGATTGGCTTGTTTGATGATGTTTGATGTGTCCCTGCCAGTTTTTAGCAGACAAAGCGGCTAAAAATCTGTCCAAGTAAACAGCTAAACACCAGAAAGGTCACAGTATCTATCTATAGTGTATGAACCTTCTTTGAAACGGTTGCGTGGTTCATAGAAGCAGGAACTTTTGTTGAAACACGATTTCAGCATATTTCCGCTACTTTGGGATGATTAAACCGGACATACATTTGCCAAAGTCACCTGGGATTTCCGCGGGAGCTGGGCGACCTGTCGCTCCAGCTGGGCGGTGGGTTCCTATGGCACCGTGCCATGGAGAAATCCAGGACAGGATTGAGGCAGCAACTTCGATGATTTCCCTTAGTTCAACAGCTGCAACTTCAAGTGCTTTTTTGGACCCACAAATCAATTTCAAAAATGCAATGATCCCAATATTTGGAGAATAGTTTTTTGTTCAAGCTCACCGGACGTTTTCCGCCGGACGTTAAGGTGGTGTTGACATTTTGTCATGCAAAGCATGGCATTCTCGTGGTTCCATCCCAGTACACCCATTGCACTGGATATCAAAGACTGTGTCCCCAATGCACATGCACAGACATGTACGAAAACAACGGACTTCAGAAACCAAACAAGGCATGAAGTAGTTCTTGTGCAAAATGGAATTTTTTTATGCACCCTCTCAGTTATAAGGATGCCCCCCTGGCAGGACACGTCCTGCACGCGACCTGCACCTGCTGACCTACAACCAAGCCATTGGAGCATGTGCGAAGAGCTGCTTGCTCAAAGAAACTGGTATGACATGTTAGGACTGAGGGAACAAATTCCTAGTTGCCATGGGTTGACACGTAACCTCCCTGAAACTAAGATAAGATGAAACCCAAACATGGAGCTGACAAGGTTGATTCTTCCGTTTTAAGGGTCTGGGAAATCCAATTCAGGGCACGGGCAGATAGGTGTTGAGGCTTTGAGATTGAATTTACCGCTCGTGGTTTTCCGGTTACTTCTGAGTTTGTGGTTGACAGCTAGTTGCAGAGTGAGCAGATAGCACTTGATATCACTTGATTCAAGATACCTTAGCTGATTTGGCTGATAGATGGTTAAAATGGTCTGAGTACCTTACCGTGAGGATTCCAATGTGTACGGATACCAACAAGTCACAAGTCTGTCCTGATATCTTGCTGACGTACCAGGTCAGAATTGGCGCAAAGTGGCTGGAATCTTGCAGGACATGAGAGAGCACACAGTAGAAGCAGATGTCATCACCTACAGTTCGGATGCTTGTTGGAGATTCAGATATTTGTTCAATGCTTTCAACCGGGACTGTTTTGAATCACTACGTACTCTGTCAGGATTTTTTGGTGACACTACATTATACATTCCAGTTTGGTTGAAGGCAAAACCTAGGTCAATGATCGATATAACTATGATTCAATGATGATCTTTGCCTTGCTGTGGGATCACGCACACCACGGCGTAAACGATTCTCCCAGTGTATTGCTTTGATTGCAAAGGTGCAGATTGGATGTAGCAGAGGGAACTGTGTCCGATTGGATCTTTTGTTACCAAACCATCTTGGCTTATCTCTCGCACAACTCACTATCACTATTGAAAAAACAAATTTTTGGCAGGCCATCGTTCCAATGTATTTGATTCCATCCAATATCTTCCTTCATCTTTATCTGTTTGTTTGTTTATCCCATGATCTCAGGCCATGAATGCTTGCAGCAAGAGTCAGCTTTGGACTCTGGCACTGCATCTTTTTCAGAACCTTGGTGCTTCGGTGCTGCAAGGTGGATAAACCAGAGCTGCATGCGTGATGCATGTAAGTGGCGTATAGACACGTATCGACAGTATCGATGACAAATGATGATAATATTTTTCTTTGATATGACTTTTTGATAATTCACTAGACGAATATACAGGACTTTCACTTGGTTCGGATTGATTCAGAAGGTTCAACATTGGCCCCAGCGTAAGATGATCAGAGCTAAATCTTGCAATACCTTGCGATAAGCCTTTTTTGAAACGCTGCTCCAGGCAATGTGATCAGCTATGGCATTGCCATCAGCGCTTGCGAAAAGGGTCAGCAGTGGCCAAGTGCCGTAGAACTGGTAGCGGAACTGCAGCAGATGAAGCTGCAAAGCAATGTGATGCTTGGAATCTAAGGGATTGGATGTGGGGTCTCAAAAGTTTGGATCTTCTCACTGAAGCAATATCCGAGCGGTTACCATGAGTTACTGAGTTACCAAAGGTCAACCCTTGATGGATCAGCTGGGAGGATGAAAGCTCATTGAGCATCCCATCTTTGAGATTGATGCCAGTTTATTTCATGTAAAGATGGTTCCGAGATTGGTCCAAGTTTGGTTGGATGCCTTAAAGAAGCTCCCATTTTTGGGCAGTTCATCTTCAACGAGCAAAGGATTGTTTACAGCGCAGCCATCAGTGCCTGCGAAAAAGCTGGAGAATGGCAAATGGCCTTGATCCTTCTGGCAGGATGCTAGATTCTCAGGTTTGTTTGACAGACATACTTTTTGCGATTTTTTGGTGCATAGGCTGCATGGTCCCAAGAGCTGTAAGATTACAGAAGCACCAATCTCGGGCCAACGTGCAGTCAATGACCCATAGATTCTGAATGCGGCATTGTTGGCAACTTTGGAACTGAGATGGATCCTAAATCCTAGGCCAAGATCAGCAGGTAGAAGCCAATGATTTTGCCTACAGTGCAGCAATAAGCGCATGTGAGACACTTGGGTCGAGCTGTAGAATTAGAGACTGGCATCGAGTGTTTTGGCTTTGCTTGTTGCATTTGGTCGCATCCAATATGTTCAAAATGACTCTTCACCAACATTTCAGATTCCTTGGTGGGATTCTAGAAACACTTGGCCTCTTCTGACCAAGCACTTGAAATCGAGAATACTTAACAACTGCTGTTTTGCTGCTCCGAGGAAGGGAAGCAGATGGCCTGAAGCCCTTCATTTGTTGCAAACCTTTGCCACAAGCAAGGGTTCAGTTGACGTGGTCATGTACAATGCAGCTCCTCGGCCACATTCATGCGTGTGGGAAGAAGGGCTAACATGGAAAGGAGTGCACAGTGCACCCGGATTTTCGCGCTGGAGCAACATCCGAGGCATCTTCAGTAGATATATTGAAGATCATCCTATATACTATATCCTATAAAAATTCATCCTAATTTTTGTTACATAGTCTGCTCAATTGTCACTTCACTTGTCACTTCTTGACACGGTACGATTCATGCCAGCCATCCAACATGATCCTTGCTGCACTAGTCTGTCGTACAATCAGGTCATTTTCCGACTTTATGATTACAGTATGGGAGGAATTCAGAGGATTGAGTCATTCTTGTAGATTTCTCCCATCCATGACCGAATCCTCATCTTGGTCATCCAAGTGCATACAGTTGAGATCAATTGAGTATATTCTCATCGTGATCATTATGAAATCCTTAAAAATGCGTATACATCATGTACTGAACATATATTATATACAGCATCTACATGTATGAAAGATTGATGACTCCTACAATCAATATATCTCAAAAAATTGACCAGCTACCTTCACTGTTGGAACCTCAGGCCATCAGTGCTATGGAAGACTGGAGAGGTGCCTTAGCCCTGCTAGCAGAGTTGCAGGAGCCATTTTTTCTACGTGGATGTGAATGGGGTTGCTACTGTTGATAAACAAAATCCAAAAGGTTGAAGTTCAAACATGTCATGATAAACTGTACCATTCATGGGTAGAGTGCAAATTTCTAATTGGCAAATGGTTTTTTACAGCAAATTCATGAGAATACAATCACAGCGTGATTGAAGAAGGACTTCAGCCTTCAGCTACTAAACATGTGATCTATGTTGCACGGGATGAGGAATGTCAAACGGCCTGAAGGGCAGTGAAACGCCTCCTTTTTCCCAGCTGTGCCATGTACTTGAACTGCATGTGTCATAGCCAACAGAGTCGAAGCCAACAGACCTTTGTCATTTGTAGTCTGTAGTTTATAGGTGAACTGTAGCTGTAGCTAATTAATGTCTCTTTCCGTTTCGATTTTCCAGGTGGTCACACTAACCACCGTTTCTTCGTGTTCACCTGAGTGGGTCGTGAGATTGGATGTGACTCAAGCATAGGAGCAGCAGCTGCTTCCGAGCGTAATCTCGTACAATGCCTGCCTTTCAGCTATCAAAGGCAGGTAGCGGAAGTGGGATCTGAAATTCATCACTGTCCCACCTACCTCCGCTGAGATGTTCACATACTTTCACTTCATGAAGCATGTCAAGGGACAGGGTGGCCCTTCACTTTTTGAGAAGTACTTCGATTAGCAGAACGGATGATACATCACTTTGATATGGCAACCCACTCAAGCCTGAAGGCTCCAGTGACCCCGTGGCAGGTGGTGCTTGGGTCAACGCATTGGAGATCTTGAGCGAGATGTTGGAAAGATCTTTAGAGGCCATGAGATCAGTGGTGAGATGATCTCCCCGTCCGTTGCATATGATTTTGTACCATTTTCTGTAAAAGTTGAATTGAATGTTGCCATCCCTGCTGGTGGATGTAAAGCTATTCCATATGGACATATTAAGCAGTTCGAGGCAAGATTGAATTTCATTTGAAGATTGAGTTGAAGAGATTTTTGATCGTTCAAGATCACGGTCCTTTCCAATCAAGCTCGAACTGCTAGTAGCTTGAAACTACATGTTTTTTTGTTACTGTAAAAGATGTGTTTTTGATTTAGCCCAGTTTCACCAGAGCTTTTAGATGTGCATTGGAGGCAACATTGATTACCTACAACACCTTGATCTCGGCCCTTGCCACATCCTACGATTCCTGGCCTTTGGGGCTAATGATCCTGGAAGCTCTACCCATCCTGACGCTAAGGTGAGAGTTGGGTCGTTTGATGCAACGTTGCCTTGCAACATTTACGACTATTGTACCTTCATGGTTGTCAGACATGTTCACTGATTCAAGATGATTCAAGTGTATATAAGTATGATATTGTATTACATACAGATACATACAGTATAGATAAACAACCCGTATGAGTGCATGTATCAGTAGGATATCAGTAGGTATAATTATGAGTTATGAGTCATGAGTGGTAAAGTATTGCTAAGCAGTAGTTCCGAGCAACTTGGTTCTGCGGATTCAGATAAACCTGACAAACCAAAATATTTTGCAAACCGATCATGTGTTCGTTCACTCCTGGTTGGAATATAGATGAACATAACATATTACGTCAAATTGCGTATTGGTGGATGCTTGCTAAACCGTGCAAAGCTATACTGCTGCTTGATGGCACATATTGCTGCTTAGCAAGGCAGTCAAGAAATCAAGGCAACACAATTAAGACTGCCTACATGGTGTAGAACCATTGAAGGCAAGTTCCGGTGGTATCCCCCAAAACACTCCTTTCAACGTCAGAACAAAAGCTGCTGGTACCAGGCCAAACAAGCTCACGTACACGGCTGCCATGAGCGCTTGTGAACAAGGCACAGTGGCCATTGTAGATTGAATCCAAAAAAAAGAAACTCTCGCCTTTTGGTCAGAAAGCCATTCAAATCTGTGAATTTGAAAATATTTGAATATTGAATCACGAAATGAATTTGGCCTTCATATATCCTTCCTTCATTTTCCAGGAGAATGCTGGGATGGTGCTTTACAGCTTTTGGCCGAGATGCCTGATCGAGACCTGACCGCCTTCGGGGCTGCAGTGAGCAGTTGCGAACGACGCTGGGTCGAAGCTTTGCAAGTATTGCATGATATGCAGCATGGAGGAGAGCTCCTGGTTGACTATGTTGACTGGAGGGGTTGGTGCTGCCAATGAATTTTTTGGTTTCAATACTGCTGGTCAAAGGGATGTTGAGTACAAGCACCTTGATGCTACAGTAGAGAACATCCCCTGAATGTTTCTTCCGAATTCTCCACATCCACTGTTGTTGGCAGGACTTCAGCCAAACCTTATCGTTTGCAGTGCTGCCATTGCTGCTTGCGAAAAAGGCAGAGGGTTTATTATGAGGTTGTTAAGAAAAAGCAGAGAGAAATTGCTGGTTTTCGAGTGGGGAGAATTTCAAAAAAGATACTACAGTAGCTCCTGCATGCAAGTGGACGACCATGAACATGCTGATTCCCACGAAATGTTGCGCCTTGTTACTCATCCACATCAGGGAAATCTATGGGAATCTCTGATATGTTATTTACAAAGGATTCATCGGTCATCGATAACACGGGGAGTCTCCGCAGCTGCAGGTGAGCAATGGCAGAGAGCCCTGCACTTGTTGAAGGAATGTATTGAAGGGAAGGATTGCCTCTCCGTGGCCACTCAGCACCACACTTATGGTAAAGGGAGGGAGGGTACAGGTACCTCAGAACAAGCTTCCCAGGGTCACAATTGACTTGAACATTGTTGTGTTATATAGATGACCGCAACTGAGTGGTTGTCAAGTATCACTGGTTGTCAGTGGAGCTAATGAGGTTCCTTTCAACTCTGCTATCAGTGCCTGTGAGAAGTGCAGCGAATGGACATGGTCATTGCACATCTTGCAGCAGTTGGAGGAATCAGGCGTCCATTTCATTCAGCAAATCAAAACCTCATCATATCTCATGAATATCCATGAAGCATCGACAAATTTGGCCAGTGTTCTTTCATACCAGCAGCTGTACTTGATTCGGTGATTCTCCTTTAAATGGTTTTAATTTGTTGATATTTAGTGTATAGCCTTGCGTCTAAAACCTTCGTGTGTGCCAGAATGGATCCGGTCCCCACTTGGTCACCCGTAGTGGCCCCTCAGCATACTGCCTCTACCCCAAGGCCTGGCAGATAGGATCACCTTGAGCGCTGCCATACGTGCTTGCAATCGATGTCCAGCACTCAGGATGACAGGGACGACAGGTGTGTGCAAAAGCGATGCTGGGCTGTCATCAAGTACTGCATATCCATGCATATCCTACATTGCATGAGATGCAGGAGTATATTAGGATCATCAAGCACCACCAAGTTGTTTCATTTCCAATGTGTTTGATGGCAAGTTTGTGTCAGAGTATATACCTCCATGGGATGATTTCAGCGGAAAGGCTCCTTCCTATCCACGGGTGTTTTTTACTTCAGGATTCAGGATATGATATAATGACATATCTTCTGCAATTAAGTATTCGCTGGATGGGATGTAGGCTCGCGATAGGCGGCATAGGCCCTTGATATTGTCCACATGTTCGTTTCGCCATGTCTGAATGTATAGAAGTGCGATACATACATACATTGTACACATATCACTCATCACACTCCTCCATAGCCCATGCAATAACTTCCCAAACCTTCACACCCTGCTCTCTCTGATCAACGTACGTTGCAATGCTCTGAGCCTGGCAGTGGCAACGCGTATTGCATCTTATGGAGCCAATGAAGAAGGGTATCATCCTTAGTCGAGCCGGGATGAATTGAAATGATTACAGTAGCGCTGGACTGGCAAATGATGATCACTTATTACATCAAACGATTTCAAGAGAATGGTATGGGAGGAAATTGTAGAGTATATATGACTTGAGAACATAGACCTAGCGGCCTATTTCTCATCTTAGCTTTTCCTTCGACCATCGTCATGTTGATTCCAGCCCACTTCTGTAGACGCCAAAATGCACAAACACTGTGTCAGTTTGCGATGGAATCAATGAGCATTGTGAATTTGTTCATATCAGAGTGGATCAGATCTGGGTCAAGTCAATCCACAAGAAACCCAAGTTGTCCACCTGCACGACAGGTCTTTGTTTCTGGTACCCGAGGTGGAGTGACATTGGATCCTGCAACCTGTGCTTCGTGTGTTGCTTCTTGTGCCCTGACACTGCACAGATGAGATGAAACCTGATCACCGGGAACTCAAGATGTCATGCTGGGTATTTGCTGGATTTCAAGATTCAGACTTCTTGCAAGTTTAGATTTTTATAGAAATGAAATAACCACAATTTGTTTTGGGGTTTGATATCATAAAAACACGATTGCCCTTCCACAACTCTACTCCTGAATCAATACTATTCCAAGGCCATGGAGTACGCCATCATAGGTGTTATGAGTAGATTCTCAACACCTGCGTCCATTCTGTTGGACTTGCAGGTCATAAGGGCAAGCGATTGCAAGACGTGGTCACATTGCTAGCAGCAGAAGATGATGTTGGCACTGAGTTGCTCCGTGGCTCCCAGATGTGAAGATGAAGGAGCCGCTGAAGTTGGGGTGGTGAATGTGTCTTCAGAGGATTGCTCCATGGAAAAGTTGTTTCTACATTGGGTTCAATTGAGTGATGGTGATTTTGCTGATATTTTCGAAGAAACGTTAGGGGCAATTAATGCAATTTGTATGCTTTGCAATAGGTTTTCTGAGCAAACTCACCATGGCAGGCGACTTGGTAAGATTTGCCCTCATTGTGATCGGTTCTCAGCTCGAAGGCGACTTGTTGGGAGCACAATGAGCCACATGATGTCGTTTGGGTGGACACAAAATGAAAATAAAATAGTTGGCAGATTTGTGGTTTGAGCCAATGATCATCGACCAAAGAGAGGGGCAAACAATATCCAAGAATACACAAAAGAAAAATGATGGGATCTGTAATCGTAGCCGAGATTTGAAGGAGCTGCCGCCAAAGGCTTGAAATGTCAGGGCACCTTCTGGTTCAGAAGTTTGGGGTGCAATAGATACTGTAACATATTTTGCTCTTTTCCTCTACTGTTGGCGGTCAAGACACGATTGTGAGGCCGACACTTGCCAAAGGTGGTGGCTCAAAGTGAGGATGAGTTAAGTAAAGGCTGTTTGTGATAGTTCCATTGGACAACTAAGCCATCCAAAAGGCCCCTGGAGGCAACTTGCTGTATTCATCCTTCAGTGTTCAAAGAAACAGACATGATTGAATAATATTCAGAAAGGGTGAAATTTCTATTGCTGGTGCAGCATGGATGATTTAACTCAACAAACATCTCAAGCGTACCGCGTACCCCTCGCTTGTCATGGCGGAGATAGCCATAAAGTACCTCGCACTCGTCGACGAGCTCGTTTCGAAAGCTTGCGAGTCCATTGACAAGGCCCTTACTTGTCTCTGCAACCAGAATGTTTGCCTCGGAGATCCGATGTGCTATCAACAGTGCAAGAACGAGGCCCCGCTATGCTGTGGCAACTGCTTGGCATGCGATTTGGCGTGTCTTCCATGCCAAAGCACGGAAGAAACGACAAAGTGGGACTTTGTCAATTTTCCGGATGAGGACATAGAAAGTTTTGACCAGCACTCCTCCAGTTGTCCATTTGCAGGACTTTGCATTTTCCATCTTCACTTGAGGAATGCAAAGTGTAGAGGTGCAGTACTCCGTCGAAACGATGTGATCAAGCTCAAAGTTGCACAACGAAAGCTGAGATTTACCGCAAGGCAGCTTAAAGACAGAAAAACGGCCCACTTTGATATCATGGCTGTGCGCCTCGACTCAGTCCAGCAAATATTGAAGCTCAAGACTGGGTCCTGTACTTCTACATTACAAGTCATTGACGATCCCAGGGGCTCCTATCGAGTGCAAAACCATTGCAGAAGAAAGGGCGATCATCCAGAAGTCCGTCGACATCTCGATTCTGCCCATGAGTTTGCCGGTGACGTGCGCCATGCGTTGTCCACAGTCGCACTTCTGGACAACCTCCTCAAAGTCTCTGCACTTCGCCCCCACCAAGGGACAGTTTAGTGTCGCCAGGTAGTTGCAAGAACTCTGAAAGGGTGGATCCATCAGCAACACTTGGAAGCCATTAAGGGAGACCATTGCAAGGGTTTTGCGCAGAAGTGTGTCATTGCGAAAGGTCGACGACTTGATGATTTTGAGCCATGCCAAAATATTAGTTCATAGTTTGCACTTCAAATATGTTCAGGTGCTGTACAGATCCAGTAATTAGACCGACTAGCAGCGTCTAGCAGCTAGCAAGCTGCCTCCTCACATGAAGCAGCCATGCAGATGTGCTGGAGAAAGCTGCAGGCAGATTTTGATCGATTCTTCTGTTTGCTGTTCCAGGGAGGCTGTATAGACCAAATACCTCTCTGCGAATAGTGGCGTGAACCTGACAATTCAACCCATGCAGAGCCCAACAATGTGTACAATCTATTACAATCTGTTTCATCTTTTTTCTAGTATTATTTTTTACATTCCGACAGGAGTGTCATTTTAAAAAAGCTACTATTTTGGAAGATGCCAATCCTCGTATCCAACTCACTCAAACAGTTCGTTGTCATCCTAAGGGCTTGAGGCACTGCCACTGCACCAAAGTTGCCACTTCTGAACCTCTGCAGGCAGAAGCAGCCATGCAAATCCTGCAGAAATCGGATGATGGCACAGGTATAGCAGACGCCTGCGCCATCCATTTGCATACTTTGAAAAAGGGGACCAAGGGAACGAGCTGAAAAACTACGGCTTTTTGTGGGTGCATGTCTGCATTTGCATTTGTATGGCCCCGTTTTTATGACCACACCTTTTATACCCCTTTTGGGTTCCTCCTGCAATTTGAAAACATTGACATTTCGATTTCGACATTGGGACCCTGGGGCAATTTGAACACAACTCGGTATCCATGTCCCTAGTTTTACTTGACTGTTCCATCCAAAGTTTCTGAGACAAACATCCCTTGACATTGGAATAGCTCCGAAGAAAGAACAGACATGTTTGACACGGATCGAAGGTCAAGTTGTATAGCGTGGAATTCATACATATTTGACTTAAGAAGAGCTTAAGATTTGGTTTAAGATGGAATCATAATCCAAAATGACCTTGTGGAATTTGAAAGCGCATGCGTTTCGTCAGCCTCACACTAATTAGAGCTGTTTGCATCCTGATCCTTCATTTATGAGTGATTTTAGGAAAGATAGATTCACGTGATCATCACACTAGTTTTCGACAAGATATCGCCAGGTTTCCATTGTTTCACTGCTTCACTGTCAAAGCTTCACAGGGAACAGGCAAAGTAGTGAAAGCATATTCTTTTGTATTCTTACAAAGTAAGCCTGAACTGAACCAGTAGGGCAGCACAATGCTATTCCCTTGTATTTGTCTCTACTTTGGTTCATACCAAACGTTGTTTTTGCTCTCTTCCGTGTTAATCATCCAATGTTCTTCTTGAGGGGTCAGCCGTCACAAGTTAACACTGTTTGATGGAAGGCATGGAATTTCTGGCCATGCCCCACGCCTGAAGTCACGCACGTGATCAACCAGGCACGCACTGATGCGTTGCACAGATGTTTTTGATATGTATCAACGGGCAGTTGGTAGATGTGTTTGAATTAGATGGGCGCAGACAGTTGATTCATTCATTTATGCTTACATTCACAGCTTTACGTCCACACAGTTCTCCGAAGGATTGACATCAAGTAGCAAGGGATTCACACTTCACTACAGGCTTCACATGGCTGGCATTGGCTGAATGTTTGAATGCTGTCGTTGCATCTCAAGCTTACATGTGCAACATGGCGGAGGTAGCCATGAAATATTTGGTGCGGGTGGAGGAGCTCACTTTGAATGCTTGCGGCAATATTGGTTTGGCCACAGAGCAACTGTGCGAAGAGCCCATCTGCATAGGACATCGGATGTGCCATCGGAAGTGTATGCTCAAAGAGTGGTTCCGAATGACTGGTGATCCAAACTTTAACTTCTCTTGCGCTGGCCGTTGCGTTGGATGGGATTTGGTCCTACGGCCGGAGGAACATCAGGATGAGCGTATTGAGAGTTGGTATGGGTGGCGCTTTATCCGTTGTCCTGAAGTGGACATGGAATCCGAAGAATTCCGTCTAGGTCTTCACTCTCAACACTGTTTCTGGGCAGGAAAGCGCAATACTGTCGCCACCTGCCGATCTAAAAAGTGCCAACATGGTGTTCTTTCAGATGACCATGCGAACCAGTTGAAGATTGCACAGCAAAAACTTCAACTCACTGCCCAAGAGCTCTCCAAGAGCTCGGCCAGATTTAATAGGCTTCTTCTGCGGACAGAGTCCGTTCTGCAATCGTTAGCAAGGACAACAGCAAGTTGTGGCGCCAGGCTTCAAATTGAAGGTGAAGTCTTTCATTGCAGAAGAATAGGTGAACACCCAAAAGTCCGTGCATTTCTAGAGGCGGCACGTGCAGATGTCTACGAGGTTTTTCATGTTTTGTCAACGGTGGCAGTCCTAGGGAGTCTGCTCGAAACAAAGGTGGTCATGCCAGCTACATCCCTCCCTGTGAACCTGGCGCTGGTCCCGGAGATTGATGCACCTGCTCGGCAGGATGATGAATCGGGAGGAAGTCCACAAGATACATGCACGGAGGTTATCCAGTCACTTGACTCCAAGAGCCACAGTCTTTGTATCATAGGGGCTGGTAGTAGCAAGCCGTCATTGCCATCATAGGCTTTAGCTCTTGGGATGATTCAAAGGTAAGCTCACAGTGAGAGGCCTGTATCCGAATTGGGGAAAAGAGATGTAATTGTTGAGATGTTGCTGGGGAGGATGATGATGATGACGATGATGACGACGACGTTGATGATGAGGAGTATGGTGATGGCGTTGATGATGATTTATGATGGTCATACTCACGATGAGAAGCAGGGTGGTACTTGGAGGTTGGTGATTGGTGATTACAGGTGTGGTCATTTCACTCGCTCTCCATTGCCATCGAGGCCAGTGTTTCATCCTGAGCCGCCGGCCATTATTCCTCCTGAAGAAGCCCAAGTTTTTGTGGATGTGCAAGAAGCTGGATTGATCAGTAGGATGATAGATAAAACTATGGACTCAGATCACCAATCAGACCCTGGCTGTGATCCAATTCTTTTGGGCAGGGCTTCGTGGCAGCAACTTTCATGGTTTTCATTTGTTTTGCTTGTTAGTCCACCTGAGACATCAACAGGGTTGAGTCACCAGCGTCCAACGACGTTGAAATAGAGGGGTCCACGTGCGTCCAGTGTCTGCTGAGGTGAATCGAATGCCCCATGCTCTCCGTGCTCACCTAGCTGAATCAAATTCATTGAGACAGTGCAGGAGAGCTCTTGAAGACGCAGGCCTTCCTACACAGACGGCAGAAGGTGCGCTTCTGTTCATCAAACCGGATCAATATCCAGAAGTTTTAAGAAGAGTTCGACTGTCGACTCTGACATTGACTCCGTCGGACATCATTTTTGCTTTCTCCTTTGAGTACTTGCTGGCTGAAGCCTTCGACAGCTTCAATGGGCAAGGATGTTGGTTACGCTCCCAAACCAAGCTTGTGGCCAACAGTGCCGAGGATTTCCTGAACCTGAGTTCAGATTCCGGACGAGAGAGCAGAGAGAGCAGCTCCATAGAGTACACGGTTTGTGTGCATCGAACTTTCTTGGTTTGCATGCCAACCAGAGCTACGGCTATGGATGCTGCAACAGCATCAACAACAAATCTTCGAGGTCCAAACCCTCGACAGGCCGTTCAGCGTATCAACGCAGGACAGTGACATCAGTGAGAACCCCTCCGATTCTGGAAGAGCCAGAATTGTAATTGAATATTACTTGCCTACTCCCACGGCAAGTGAAGCAGCCATGCAGGCTTGCCAGGGAATATTTGCTGCAAATTTTGATTTTTTGTGGTCGCGCTCTGGGTAGTTCCACAGGCGGCAAAGCACCCTTGTATATATATAGACATATGTGGAATCCAAACCCAATGGCGGACCAGGACCAAACCTGACGTTATGACTTGATCAACAGCAAAGCTGCGAGCTTGGCTGGGCGTGGTGGCAATGGTCCTCATGCAGGCAGAAGCAGCCATGCAAGTCCTGTTGAGGTACGTTGCAGTCCTTCACCAAAAAATGGGAGCGCTTCAGACCACCTGAATTGCCGGAATGGTAATGCAGAAAATAAGATCCCTAATGTTTATTTGCCATGGGCTTAGTTTTCTTGACAAGGCTGGCCCAGTGTAGACGACATTCTGGAAGCGAGAAGCTGGCAATTTCAACTCTCATATGTTGCAACCCATATTGCATACTTCCTGCCTACTTCCTGTGTAGTGGGCCATAATCCAAAGTCCCACGGCCTTCTCCTCTAATGCAGTACAAAGTGTTGATGGAAGCATATGGAAGCAAGAATGTATAGTTGAAAGTTGTACGAATTCCAGCCTGAGATTTTGACAAGTATGTTAATGCAGACACGCATATAGGGCCTGGTGCTGTCATATAGGGCCTGATGCTGTGCTTACAAGTCCTTGCTTTGGGGCAGGAACTCATGAGATGCCCGGCCTCGGCGAATTCTCAGTTTGGTGCCTTGGTTCCCAACATCTTTGGTTGCAATGCATTTAAGGAGCAACACCCGTGCACGAAGTAAAAAGGATTTCAGGTTCCGGACAGACTCTCATTCACTTCATGGAAAAGTTTGGTTGTTGAAGAATTCGTAAGTTTTGGGTTGTTTTGCTCGGTTCTTCTTCATTCGTGGATTCAAATTGAATGGACCGTGTGAATGCCCTCCACAAACGACATGATGCACTCTACATCCACAGCCTCACAGCCACGAGATCCCATCCAAGCTAGGCCGAGAAGCATGGAATCGTTGAGGGTCAATCTGTGCCAACAAGGCAAGCCAGTGCAGAATTTACATCAAATGACCTTGGAACATGCTACATGCTACTTTGTTGGCCAGTTCTGATGAGTTTGCATGGTCAAGATGCCGTATTTGTGTCAGAAACATCATTTTTCAGCATTTTTCTTAAACCATCCGGTCATGATGATTTTTCTCCATGTTTCGGTCATACTATGTCCTACGGTAGGGTGACATTCTCGGATTTGAACAGCTTTGAGAATGAACAATGTGAGACCTGACTTTGGAACAACATGCGCTCATCACCTTTCTTTGTTTTGACATCTGCAATGAGGGGGTCCGCTACCGGTAAGGTGAGATAAGTCCAGAAGATGATCACAGAGATCCTTGCGGTTCAAAAAGGCAGCGAGTCGAACCAACGGACGGAGTACTGAAACGCATCTCAGTTCATTGAGAAGGACTGTCAACGCAAGCCAAACAAGGACGTACAGCCCACCCCTTGAAAGTACAGATGCAGGGCTGTGTACGCAGAGATTGCTCATTAAATAATTAGATACATATCAGAAATAGTAACTTGATGAAAATTGAGTAGACTTTTGTGGATTCTCGATGCAACTCATGGAGAATGTTGGGATCAAGCTCCTGGCAGCCTGCAGCGTCTGCTGTGGCATCCAGCAGGCTTCCATGGTCCGCACGGTGGGTTTGTGTGACGTGATGCCGCGGATGGCGTGGCGGCAGAGTGGGCATGATGAGGCCGACAAGTGACTCGGTGAACCAATCTAATAACTAAACATGCAAGGGGAATGTTTTGAATGATTATGAACTTTGTAAGCCCCTATTTCTGCAGAAACCGAGATGATGTTGTGCTTTTTTCAACGTTGAACTAGTTACGGGTGCAGCTCCAACTGGATGCACGTTTGTTAGATGATGTGGCCGACTTGTTTACTCCTCATCTTCATATCTCTAGACCCTACAATGCCCTGCAACATGAAAGGGATTAAGCTTTCACCCGATAAAGAAAGAAAAGGAGCAGCCGAAAAAGCTTCCTGGCTATGTAAAAGATTCCACTTCAGAGATGTACTCACCGATAAACTCATGGACACTCTACATGCCTCTGCAGCATGCCAGTTTGGCGTCAACACAGGAGATAGAATAAAGCAGACTAAAAGGACATGAAGATATTGATGTCAATCACAAAAGAGACTATAGCTGCTAACGCTGCTATTGGAGTTCCTTGCCTCCTAAGGTGCGAACATGCCAGAGCTTCCACTTTGCCTGCCCACTGGATCAACTGTCATCGACTACACAAAGGCCATCAAACGTTGCGAGAGAGGCCGGTACTTGGTATGAGGAAACCTGATTGTTCGGCTTGCATAGAAGTTTCTCCAAAGATGGCACCTTCAAGTTTGATGGAATTTTAGTTTATAATACGTAGTTATACTTAATACTTCAATAATCTTTAATATGGTAGTTATATGATATTTTATTCAATCAAATGCAAAGTGATGAGTGAAAAGGGATGCATAGGGGTTTGCTACCGGTGCTTTTGGAAAAAAAAATCAACATTCACATTCAAGGGAACGGAATCTCGGTGAGCCAACCTTGGCCAACAGGTGGCGCCTGGACTGAAGCGCAGCAGCTGTTTGCAGCACTTCAATACCAAGGTGGATGCCAAAATACAACGATGGGTCAGTCTGAGAAAAGAAGGCACTATAGATCCCCTTGACATCAGCGGCTTGAACTTCAAATCATTCTTTGGGAAAAGAATCCTATTGATTGCCCTTTCTACACTGATATCATTGATATCAGTTTATCCATGTTTTCACTTCTCCTCTTTAGGGGTGTAGTAGTCTCAGCTGGTTGTCGTCAAGAAGGTTGAGTGGTGTTCAATAGCCACTCATGGTGACTCTCATGCTTGTGTTTGGAATGTTTGCCGTACCCTTGGTCAGAAGACCTGTACACTATGCACACAATATACACACCATGTCCTGTCAACAACGAAAAACCAAAGCCATCCCAGGTGAGTCGGAAATTCATCCAAAAAGTTGACAGGTTTGCGAATTGATTTGATTCTATTGAGTCAGATCTGCAAGAGCTTCAATGCAGCTGTGAATGGATGGAGGCTGTCGCAGATCTTGTTGAATAGCAGCTCTACTGAAGAAGGGAAGGGTTTGTTGGAAAACTGAGAATTTGGTGAAGCTTTGGAATTTTAGTGTCTCAAACGTCCTGTTCTTGATGTAGAAGGCATTTCTGTGTGCATGCGTACACCTATTTGATTGTAGTATAATCCTATTTGTATCCCAAGCAAGAGGGTATGCCCAGGATTCCCAGACCTCAGGCTCCCTAGACTTGTAAGCCCGAGGCAAACTTCAGCTGGACTTGATCATGTACACCACTGCAATCAACACTTGCGAGATGAACATGCAGCTTGAATCTGATAGCAATGAAGATTGCAAGCACAACTTGAACACCTTCATGGCAACATCAGAGGCAAAAATTGTTGGCCTTGTTGTGTTGACCCACTGGTTGGATACCTCACAGAGATGCAAACATTTGTGATGTGCACCATTTGTCGTATGTGGCATGTTTAAACCAACTATGCTACTGATGCGGCCGAGTTGTGCAGATACCAAAAGTGCATTAGATAGTTTTACCTGTATAGCAACCATTAAGTATGGTTGAAGCCGTTATAGTATGCATGATACACAACCATGATATGTAACATCAAGTAATCATCAAAAGTAAACTTTAGACGTAACCATGAAAAGTAAAGATAGGAGTAGGCAAGGTAAGAACCTGATCAGCCAGTTCATGCTGTTCTCTGTTTCTTTGCAATTTTCCAAGGCATTGGAGCACTGCCATGGACTTTCTCATTACCTCCCGTCAGAAGATTGGCCTGGAGGCCATATGTTGATGAAGTTGTGGTTCTAAATGCACCGAAAGCATAGAAGTTGAAGACTTATGGTGATTCTTGATTACCTACAGTAGACTTTTTGATGGGCTGTTTGGTAGAGTCAAGAAACAGTACCTGGTTTTTGCTTGGAGAGTACATGCCCTTCCAAAAATTGCCGACACCCAGATATACATATTCACATTGTATGCAGTCACTGCGGCACGGATCCTACGATGTCTGACGCAGGATCTCACCTGCTGCAGTGCAGCAGCAAAGGTCTGTGGAGGACGTTGGCAAGATGCTATCCACCTTCTGGAGGCCTTTTGTTGTATCATGGAGTTTAAGGGCCATTTATTGGAGTATGAATATTGTGGGAAAAGGTGACTCCTCTATATATCCTCCCTATACTATTTGAAATGGTTAAAACATCAACATATGAAAAATATGAATTTTGAATGGAAGATGGTGAAAGGGGATTTTGAAACTTGAGATGTTTGAAGGACATGAAATTGATGAAATGAAAGTTGTGATGAGGTAGGGATGGGGTAGATGATGCAGGTAGAGGGCAATACAGCATGGTTTCCTGCAGCAAACAATAACGTGAAAAGCAAGTGTTCACCGAGGAGTGTGAAACGATAAGAATGAAGGAAAAGGAATAGAAAGAGAGCAAACTGGTAGGTACTGTATATTGTGGTTTAATAACCATGCCGTTATATGAGTTATAATAACTCATATAACGGCATGGTTGGACAGATTGAATTACATCAGCTCCAACTACCATGTTTCACCACTTTTGGAAGTGCTGCAGTGAGCGTTGTCGGGATCCAGACTGAGGCCCCCCAAAGTGGAGATCTCACAGCACAAAATATTCAACTCAGTGCTTGCAACTCGGACTTGAAAGACAAAGCTATGGGAGTTGAAGATCAAAGAAAGGGGCTTACTTTTGCGAAGAAGGCCAATCCGAAAAGGAATTTAGATCAACCATCATTTGCCTCCTATGCCTGATGTGATTTGTTTTCCGGTGCTCACCTGCGATTCTGGAGAGTTGAAGACCCTTGTTAGGATAGGATCTTCCAAACATTGACTTCCAGACTTGAAGTCAAGTTGTCTTAAAGCCTTTGATGTCCTTGTCATTGCCAACGTTCTATCATTGAGTCGGAAGATTACCATTGATGTGTTGCTGAGACTAGCGACTTCCCTTGGTTTGCGTCGCAAGCCTTGCCCCCCCGAATTGGTAAACACAGCAGGTGAGAAAGGAAAGGAATGGCGAACAGCCATGCAGCTTGGCTGAAAATTGGAGCGACTTTGGGACGGTCGTAAATGTTATAAAGATTTGTATATGATTTTTCGGTGCAATTGCACAAGCAACACAACAAGCTAAGTGGCCACAATAAAAATAAAGCCAGCAAATAAATACAAGCCAGCAATGGGGTTTTACAAGTCGTGTCCTTCTAGGCAGTACTGTTAGGTGGAACTACTGTATATACGGATACTTCAATCAAGTCCGAGTCCATCAGATTCTTGTTTCACACTGTTTGACTGTGTCTAAGTCTAAGTACCTTTCTTTTTTTAAAACGTTGGACAAATTTTAAAACGTATCCAGGATCACACAGGACCCTATATATGAGATTGACCAAGGATCCTCTCATTGACCAACCTCAGTGATCTTCTCGACACTCAGGTCCTGCTTCAGCACCTTTCGCCAGCTCCGTTTCACGGCCACGGTCATCTCTTCCAATGCCCTCATCAGCGCCTGTGGCGTTCGCGAGAAGTGGCAGTGGCTCGACTGCAAGTGGCTCGGTGAACTGCCTGCCATCTTTGAATATCCTAGATGATTCTGTCTTCGGCGTAGTTTTCCCATGTTTTATCCCCATTACAGAGACCACGGCTGTTGAAATAATTCCGTTGCTTTGCTGCCATGTTGTGTGTAAAACTCACTGTTTTGACCTACAGAAACCAAGCATGTTGCTATTTACAGACCTTGGGCAGCCCGTTTGTTAAGGCAAGCCTTGGACATTTTCCAATCCATGCCTATCCAGCGCAGCATCATCAGCTTTTCAGCTTTGTTGAGCTCCTTTGAAGGGGCATCAAAGTGGAGAAAAGGTCAAGAGACCTTTGTGCAGATGATATCCAGCTGCAGTTTGGATCCAGGGATGCAAAAGGAATTTACCTTTTGCCAATATAAAAGAAACAAATCAAGCACAGTAACATGTTGTTCGCTAGTTAGGAACGTTATTAGAGTACGTATCACAGTGAGACTCCCTGATTCAACAAGTTGCTAAGGAGCCAGAACCATTTGGAGATGAATGTGATTATTTGCAATGCTGCAGTGAGTGCCTGTGAGAAAGGACAGCAGCAAAGTAGTGGGCGAGGTCTGGGTGTTGGTATGCTTGCGCTATCTGGTATCCAAAGGAGTTTTAAAGATGAACTCTTGAGTTGGCTGCCAACTCAAAGCTTCTATGCCACTCTTTNCCGTGTGCCATTTGGTCTGCCTTTGGCCGGCTTCTTTTCCAGGTACGTTACGTCCTCTTGGCGTGTCAGCACCCCGAATCTGCCGCGTTTTCGCTCAAAAGAAGGTAGGCATATTTGATAGATGGGATATGATAGGATAGTCTATATTAGATATCATTTTTCTTGCGGGCTTGACAGAAAAGACGCGTGCTGGCTTTCGTTCACCCCCCTCACAGGTTTTTTGGTACTGAAAAGGATGATGCCGTGTGATTGGCGATTTACTCCCTCTTGGAAGGTTGTGAAACTCATAGAACCTTAGCGAAAGCACCTAGCAGGAGAGCAGTGGTCAGCTGCCATAGCACACCTGGGAGCACTGGACGAAGCACGGTTGGAGCGGAGTATTGTCACTGACTCTTCTGTCCACACCTCGGCGTCTAAAATAACCAGACTAAACCGGGCCTTGGGAAAGTGGAGAATGGTCTGAACAAGTGACTTGCTGACATCAGGAGACGTCACCCTAATGCACAGGCTTTTCAATGTCCTTCATGGAATGTCTTGGAATTGCAGGAGTTTCAAGGGATCATTCCCCACCATGCGTTTTTTTGGAGATTGTTGATCATATTTCAGCATATTTCAGCCATCACCAGAGTTGGAACGATTTTTGGGGGGGTGCATGACATGGCCAAAAGTGAAAATGCCGATTCAGGTCTTGAGCTCTTCGATGGGTTGGCACTTGGCCTTCCAGCTATTTTCTTCGCTACAAGGAAGGCTTGGAACTCAAAAAAATTGACCAAACGATACCAACAGGTAGCGTGCGATACCATACCAGGAGATTTTGGATGGTTTTAGAAGCATTTGCATCCTCCACATCCATTGAAAACCTGGAAGGCATGGAGATGATGGAAGCTCGGCCTTGAACTTCCAAGCAGTGATTGGTGCATGCCAAAATGATCAGCAGCACAAGGTCTTGTGTCACCTTTTTCCTCAGCTCCGTCGACTCTGTTTGGGTCGATGGTTACGCACTGACAGTGAAAGGGTTGTGTTCAAAAAGGGGCAAAAGCAGTTTGGTGATTCACAGTGATGCGAAAGGCTTTGAAGCTGAACAAGCCACATGGAGAGTTACTGTACCAACTGAAATGGCTCGTGTCGTTAATTTCGGCCCAAAGGCCCAGACATGCTCAAAAAAAAGTGCACACTGGTAGGTTCTCCAGCGAACATTCAAGAGTTGTTTTTCATTTCCACAAGGTCTTGCCTTCAGTGCTCAAGGATGCTTGGGCCCAACATCTTTTTCTAGTTTCCCAAGTTCCTGAGTGGAAGATCTAAAACCAACATAAAACATCCTTTTCCTGTTAGGAATTCGGGTCCAAAGCATCCCCTGCCATGGCGTCTTGGTCGTTGCGGGCCGGATGCATGGGGCAGCCACCTGGAAAAGCGCGGGGTCCAGGTGGCCAAAAAATTCGGCAAAGAAAAGCCTTGATGTCTGTCAATTTCTCAATAAAACTGCCAATCTTTCAGCAACCACTGAACTTGATAACATGTTTAGAATAAATGGGGTGTTATTTTGAGTGCTGTAGCTGTGGAGAGAAAACCCCAAACTCCACAATGTTTCTTTTAGCGAGGTATTTTCTAGAGAGTCCTGAAGGGTGCACCAGATTTAGATGATGGATGATTATGGTAACGTGTAATTTCCATGGTAATTTCCAACCATTTGAGATCCTGCATATCACCAACTACCCCCTTGCGGCGGGCAGGCTTTCAACCTTTCGATCACGACCAGATGTCGTGGAGTACAATTCCATCATTAGCGTTTCTTGGCAAATTTGGTGGAAACTTGTGCCTGATCCAAATTGCATCAAGTCATAACTTCCGAGCCTAAGCTGCTTTCAGGACAGATATTTTGAATTCAAGATTAAGAATTTGGATCTTTAAGGTATTCTTCTACTTCTTCTCAAGTGTATGGAAAGATATTGAACAGCAGCAGAGTCAGTGAGGCCTTCGCTAGATAAACTTGGTACAACAGAAACGCATTTAGAATTGAAGTTTGTGACGATTTTCAGTGAAGTAACTTCAGGTGGCACCAAATTGCGAGTTTAGGAACCTTAGAAGTGACACGATTCTAGTTCCAACGTTCAGAGATTCGGAGAGCTGCAGGTTCATGCACGGCAGGGACAATGGCAACATGCCCTGCAGTGTTTTTCTCTTTTGGGAGATGTGGCCCCAACAGTGGTCAGCTACAACGCCATGGTGGCCACAGGGAAAGGCACGGTGAAGGGCTGAGTTTGGGGGCTGAGCTTTACTAACCCAAGGAATTAGGCGGGGATGCCAATCTCATACAGCTACCTACTCCTATGTTTCTTATTTGCGCATGAAGCTATTATTTTTGGATTGAACCTGGCTCCAACTGATCCAGTAATTTTAAGCTTAACATAGCTGCAGAGGGCACATGCTTCCAAGCTGTACTCACCTCGGCACACCTCCGGTGTGTTTTTCGATGTTCCCAAGGATGGAAGTTTCAGAATGGCCGAAGTCATTGTCTCTATCGATTATAGAAATGTAGAGGAATTCCTGGGTTCCAAAGTGTTGAAGACAAGGATATAGTCGCGGCTTAACTCTAGCAGGCATGAGGACCAGGCAAGAGGAGAAATTGCACCCAGAAGAAATGCCACATTTCAATCCAGATGACCCAAGACTTTCAAGCGTAGGATGAAGCCACTCCCAACGCTGTGGATTTGAACTCAAACTAAAAACATGTAAAAAGCAAATCATAGTTGGTAGAAGTGGCTTTTCAGCTGCTCATTTGAGTGAAGGGTCAGACCACTGACCTGAGGTGGGTAATAAGTTGTACCATTTTAATCAGCTGACAAAAAATGGCGATGTCCAATGAATGTGCACGCAACATGTCACACAGGCAATCGGTGGAAGCTTGCCTTGCAGATCCTTGGTTTATATAGATTCTTCTCATAGTCATAGTGAAACTAGTTGTCAACTTCGCAGGCGAAAAGATGCGATGATTGGCCGGCACTGGGATTCGGAATGTTGATTTCCCTGCACATACAACATGCATACCCACATTTCACAGGTGACAGACCCTGTGTGGATTTCCCCAAGGATCCTGGCTTTGGCGCAATCACAAGTTCAGGTGGATTTATTGACATGGACACCAATCATCAATCAGTGTGCAGGCTGGGATTGTAGGGCCCCAGTTTCACAGGTTGTCGTCGTTCAGAATCTGCAGGGTTTTTAGGGCTAAGCATATTATGGTATCATCAAGACAGACCCCTCAAAATATTGATATACTATATATGATTGTATATGTCATTATCATTATGATGAAAAGGAAAATTGCCAAAAAGAACAAAAGGATGTTTTTCTTGTAAAACGATTGTTTGTTCTCCTTGAGTGCAGTTAAGTTCAGTTTTCCCAGAGGCACACGTTGGAGCATGGCCTTGGCCTTTCTATCCGTAGCAAGATCCAAGCTTCGTTGCTTGGGAGAAGGGATCTAGTTTTGTGTTTCCAGAGATGGTTAGTGGTTGATGTTTATATTATTTGTATTTATTTGTGATTTGAAAGGTTCATCTAATGGTTAAATTGGTGGCCAATTGACCACTGGGTGAAAGGTTATGGTTGACGAAGAGCTATGGTTTGTTTGGTGTTTTTTTTTTTCGACTTAGGTTTTTTTTTCAGGTAAAAGCAAATTCAGCCCAGTGAATCTGACAACCAGGTATTGAGTTGGCCATCAAGTGCAAAGATGTTGATGCAATTGGTTTGATTTCTTTGAAGAAATCTTTGGCAGTACTACTGTATGTCAATGCATTGAAAAAAAAAAGAAGATGATATCTTTGCTCCTTCGTTCCGACCTGCGTAGCATCAACATAAACATGGTGTGATGCACCGTTGGCCTATGAGGCTTGGATACAATTATCTACTCTGCCTCCCTGGAAGCGACGACAGCTTCCAAGCATTGGAATGCGAGTCTGGTGCTCTATGATGAGATGAACATCAAGCATTGTGAGAAGGAACTCGTCCTAGCCAAAAATTGAATCAATTTCCTGCTATCGTTTTGGGATACAAACCCTGAGTTCATTGCAAATGATTGTTGTTGTGACTTTGTTTCATGTTTTTGGAGCAATAGTTTTTGGTCATTTTCCTCGTCAAATGGATCACGAGTCAAACGGTGGGGGCAGCGAGGTATTGATCATTTAACTAACCAACAGCTGGTGGTCAAGGCATCATAGAATGCAATATGTGCACATATTCTGCAATAATTACCTTGAGGGGCTTGGTGAATGTTTCTGAGCATGTCTCCTTCCCTTTTTTGATTCTCCCATGAATCTTCTGGCAGCTGCCAGGATTGTTGGTGTCAGCTGCCCATCTTTCACCATTGGCGAGTCGCCTTAGCCAACTTTGACACGACAAGAGCTTCGTCGGTTTTGTGTGGTGCAGCTATGGCGACCTGTGCCGATGGTTCTTGAGCTGCGTTGTGTGGGAAAGATTTGTTGCAAGTCAAGCTGTGTTTCCCAAATGAAATGTGTGTAAAGTTGTGTTTGCAAAAGAGCAGATATTTATATACCCCTGCTCTTTTTACATACTTGAAGACAAAGGTCTCTATCGTTTTCCCGACAAGATTGAAAGAATCAGTCCGGAAATGATTCAGGAAATCCATTCCTCCCTAAACAGATTTGAGGTCAGATGTGGACCGTGTCACTTGACTTGCTAAACAAAGTGGTCCCATCCCTTGTGACTGCCAACACTGCCATGAAGGCTTGTCAGAAAGGCACCATGCCGGACAGGGTGGAACCATGTGGGTGTCACCGCTGTTGAAAAGATCTCATGCTGTGCTTTTGGTCTACTAACATCTAGTAATTAACTACTGTGGAGCAAGTGTAAGTATGGCCGAGTATAGCTAAGATATATTGCGACAGGCTACCATGTCAACATAGTCAAAGCAACACGTAGAGTGTTGGTACCCAAATATGATAGTGATGACTAAAAACCCTCTTGGCCTCTACTTTGTGAGACTAGAAAAGTGGTTGAAAAAGGTTGAAAAGGAAAGCGGGGTTCCTGCATGACCTTCAAGGTTATTGTCCCTCTTATATACATATGCTTCATGCTTTTCACCAGTCTTTTGATTTTTGAGATCGTTATCCTCAACAATCAAAGGGTTTGCCACCAACTCCAAACCACCCAAGTGAGGGTCGCATGATTTTGTCGGCTTTGCCCTGCGCTTCACAGGAAATGCTTGGATGTGGAACTTGCGGATCTTTAGAGACACGTGGCTTGAATAATTGTTTCTTAGGTGGTGACAATGTCACGATAGCTTGTGACATGGAAAGCGGAATAGTGAGACTGATAAATCTCTGTAATTACACATTTTGCATTGCCAAAATGAATAGGTATTAGGTATTATTAGGTGATGATTCTGGACTAGAATATGATGGGTAGATTTGGACAGTTTTTGCCGGAATCAATAATAAAACATTTTCTATGCAACCGCATGAAAGAGCAGAGAGCATATTATTTTTGTTCGTTTGTTTCTTGCATCGCTTTTATGCAAACATGCATACTGTCCAAGAGATCTTCAAGACAAGACTGCAAAAGTGCACTGTTTCCATCAATTTCCAAGGACTTGTGTGACACGATTGCCCCAACAAGATGTGTAAATTCACATAATATACTCGTATCATCTCGTATCTACTGAAGCTCTGATCATCCTTGGTTTTCAAAGTCTTCCCCTCAGTGTTTCCAGCCATGATTTCTGTGTTGGTGATAAGGATTTCTCTTTGTGGCGTATGGTGGCGGATCAGATCAGCTTCAATTCAGCCATCTCAGGTGGATCATAGATTTGGTATGATTTGGTGGTTGCCATAAAACCCATGGCAAATTCCCTGTGGTTGTTGCTTATAGGAAGTTTTGGATGGCCCATGTTACGGCCATGTCAAGAAACATCCATGCATATGGATGCATATGGCATATATGACAGATGGCTTGCGTTTGCTGAAAAAAAAACATCAAACTTTCTTCAGATTGAGAGCTCCAGCAGGTGTTGAAGCGTGGACAAAAGCAATGATGATGCAAAGCAAGATGATGCAGATGGGTCTCCGCAGGAATCAGCTGCTCTGAACAAACTAAATCACCCCCCGGGGAAGGTTGGTCAAAATCAAAGGGCCTGTGCCAGAAGAATTGCAACCACAAAGACTGACATCCCAGGAATTGCTCGTGAACATGTTGATGTTTGAGTTCTGTACGGCTGAGTTATGAGTCGTTTAATTGTTTGACCCACGCAAGTTTTTGCTCCAGTGGAGGCTGCAGCCGTGTTTGCTTCATATCCCAGGCCCTAGTATACGTACTCTAGTGACTCTATTGGCCGCATGAGGTTTACAGAAAGTGCTTTGCTGCATAGTGTTCGATGGCCTTGGGCATTGAAGATCTTGGAAGACATGACGCAACAGAGCATTCGAAGGATGTTGTTTGGGAGGAGTTGGATCTTGCATAGACATAGGCATCATAAGTTCAAATTCATTGAATACCTCATGAGATAGCTGATGAGAACTGCTGATGGCTGGTATGGTTTGGCCATATATGATAGTTGACCGTGCTAGTGAATTGAATGTGGTTTCCTACTTCTCGTTGAAAAGTACCTGTAGTTTGAAATCCATACCACGTTACCACGCCGGGACAGAGCCGTACCAGTCAAGTCGCGTGCCAGGAATGTGGTGATTTACGCTTCCAGTCTGAAGGAAACTGTACCTTGGGTGATGGCCAGTCAACTACTTCAAGAGATGACTTTCCAACCAGGACCGGCTTGATTGAAACACTGTTGTAACATGGATCCATATAACTCAATCATGGTCAGTGTATCCAAGCTGAAGGATTGATTCATTGAATGGAAACAAAACGGCCTGCAATTACAGGCTAAGGCAAGTTAGCGAGTTTTCCATGCAGCTAAGAATCAAGGGCGAACAAAATCTAAAGAAATTCATGGACTGCATGTATCATGGTTCCGGAATCTTTGATATTGAACATGGTTCCACAAAATTGCCTAAAAATCTTGACGTCAATACATCAGATGGTCTCCAAGATCTCGAAGTATCATGATTTGGTGTCCTTTTGTCCCATGACCGGAAGGCTGCAGCTTGTTTTTTTGGGGAGGAGCCATGGTCACTGTGGTAACGCTTGCTTCTGCCACTCGTGTTCCACCATGGCAAGAAGCTCTTTGCCTCACTCAGTGGGCTGCAGGTCACTACGTGTCACAGATTGTCACAGGTCGTGCAGGTGAATCGTTTTATGATACGCATTTACCATTGCTAGGATCCCTAAATCAGACATTGAACTGTCCAACCAAAATTTCCGAAACTTCCCAATCTTTCCCTGTGCATGATTCGCATGATCAGATATGATATCAAATAATTACAGCCTTGTTCAAAGTTTCTGTGTTTCTGGTTGTTTTTTTTTGGAGCTGTGCAGCTGTGATAGGTTCCAAGTTGCAACTGGACACCGCTACATGGCATTCGATCGCACCAGCCTGGGAGCAATCCTTGCAGCTGCCGGACACGCTGCGCAAAGCGGCCATGAAGGCGACGGAGCAAACGTCGCTTGGAAGTTGCGGCAGCAGCCGTTGGGAAGAGCTTCAACGGAGGATGGGGGTCTGGAGCTGGATGGGTATGTCAGGGGTATGTATTGAAACCTGAAATGCACAGGTCCTGAAGATGACAGTAGCATGATCTTTATTCCGATTTCAAAAGTCTTTCTTGGCTTCAGGAAAGGTTACAGTGAAGATCCGTAGGGGACAAGCTGTAGCATTGGACCGCAGCAAGTATTCCTTCGTATTGCACCTGGCGCCATCAAAAAATGCTTTTTTCAGTCTTTTGCTCCACACTGCATAGACAGGGTCGCACAGTAAACCAACACATTACTATAGTTTATACTCTAAATTCTAAATCAATAATAATTGAATATACGTACGTAGAACATTATCGATATAGAAGCATTTGGAAAAACAATCAACACTGGCAACCAAAACTAGCACTAACATCTGACTATAACTAGCACATTTATCAAACTAGAAGTCGGACTGAACTTCAAAGATTTTTTGCTTCGTTGCGGGGTCCAAGGTATTCCTTGGCCATCAGCGCATGTGAAGACCATGGACATTGGGAGGAAGCCCTTATGGTGTTTCAAGATGCGGTGACTTCGTTCGTTGATGTGGATGCGAGCCTCAGAGCAAATGAGTTGCGATATCTACAACCAAAAAAGAGCCTTTGGTTGTTATCCCTTCGTATCATGATGCTGTGTTGTATCGTTTGTTGGCATTTTTGCACAGTACTGTGTATACCTAACTAATTCTGCCCGAATATGTCCATGTTTCTCTTTCAAATGTAGACAATCCAACCCTGACAGACACTTTAATACACTGTGCATAGTGTATACTCTATAGATGCCTTGCCAAACAGACTATGACAGATCAAGTTGACTGCAAGTTGCCACAATTGAGGATCCTTTGCAGCAGCATGCTAGCAGCTTGTGCTCAAGGCCAACGACTGGCGTCTTCCCAGGCAAAAAAAGTGTGTGACCTTACATGTATTTGCATGTGATTGCTTGATAGTTGAAACGTCTTTGTGCCTTCTGGCATGTCTATGCTGCATATCTTCATGTTTTGTCATATCTTTATCAACATGACTTGTCAATATGATATCATGGCAATGGTTCGCAGCTGTTTCAGCTTTCAGACACCAATGATGCTACCAGCTCACAACACAAGAAGCTGGGACAAGAGACAGATTGAGATTCGCATCAAGTTGACCTGAGATAATTTCATACCTTTATAGATGATAGTATATCGATGGTATTGTGATATCCTTGTATGTTTTGTGCTAGTGAATCGCAATCAGTGACTAGGTGAAGTCATTTTGACGTCATGTCATGTTTTTTTCACGTTTGACCTGTGCGTTTAAGATCATCACCAGTGGTGACTCGTGGCAATGGTGAAGCCACGTAGCTTGGCGTTTCCAAAAGAAAATCCTGTCAACTAGACTAGTAGAATCTAATAGAGATGTTTCCTTATAGTAGACTTAGTAGATATAGATGTAGGAGGCTGTTTGGAGATTGAAGATGATGTGCACATATTAACGGTTCGTCGACTATAATATACGGAGCGTAAATACATTGTAATTTGTATATTTACCTTATGTTCACGATGTCACGATGTTGTCCTTTTGGTTTGGTAGGAATATGATGTTAATCCTCACGTCTCAGACAATGGTAGAATCCGACCTTGAGTCAAAACCGGCAAGTCGACCAAGATATTAAATGTTTAGAGATCCTGAGGGAGAGTCACTCACCATTGGACCCCACAGATGACGTCACATCTTCTCAATGACTGCATGTCATTGGTCCAGATGCAAAGATGAGTTTAGCATTATTCCATTCAGCAAGCATCTTGCTGCAGTCTTTGCCGGGGCATCAGCATTCAAGACATGAAAATGATACACTCGTTTAGGATTTCCTGGCGTAAATTTCTTCAAACACTTTGGGGTTCTTCCTTACAGTTCCCAGCCACAATGGTTGCAGACACATCCTTGCCGCATGCATCATCAGTGTTTCCCAGGTGACCCACGCTCCCCTGTGAGGAGGGTTGAGGCTTGTTCCTGATACCAACGCCGTTTGTAAGATGTGCCAATTTGTACGTTTCGGGGACCATGGTTTGGTAATCTGTTGGGTTGAATAGTTTGCTTGAATTCGCAGGCTATTTGATGTGTTTTTGGTAGTTTTGGTCGAAGTGTTCTAGTTGTCACCCTTGGTTTATTGAATTGTGGTCAACTAGATGCTGATAGTTCTGATTCTGCTTGTCATGTCGATGGATGGCTTGAGCATGCTTAGGCCTCTCATTTCTTGGCCTTCGTAATCGGCCGTTTCTTGTGTTTCAGGTGAAGAAAGCAAAGAAAGACAAGGTGTTCAGAAGTCGAGAGTTGGGGGAGGTATTAGATGCTATTGGCATCAATAGATTCAAGACAGTTTCATTTGATGCAGCATTGGCAACATTGGTGGAATTGGTTGTTCAGCAAAATCCGGCGTCAACAACTCGCTTTGCAAAATGATGAACGTTGACGAGAAAAGGACATTCAATCCGGATCTGAATCCATCTATAGCTCTGGTGGCTAAGGTAGGTTGCTTTAGTAAGGACGACGGTTGTGGTACAGGAACCAAATCACCCCATGGCATGCCATGGCAAGGCAAAATTATGTTATCTAAATTTGTTACTTGTAAGTAGTTTTCCATGCTAGTTGTTCAGCTGGGTCAGGCCAGGTTGGTGCTGTAGATGTCTCACCCCACAGGCTTTCCCATCAAATCGGGCCCTTGCGATTGCTGGCAATTTCACATTGTGGTAGCGGAGCAGGCGACTCCAAGGTGTCATAAAGCGTAGATGCAGGGATACCAGCAGTGGAATGGTCGAAATCTCAGAGTTGGGCATTTGACAGATTCATCAGAAGCGTAGAAATACGAGTTGCTTTCTTGAATTATGCAAGAGAGTGTGCGCTGAAATCACCCGGGGAGACAAAACGTCAGGAAGTTGTATCTACAGTTGGGAGCGTGAATTGAACCATGATTGTGAATTCTGTACCCTGCTGATAACTCGTTTGATTGAAGAACTCCATCCCGATGGGGCCCCAGCCAATTCATATCCGGGAGGTACCACATATCAGTTTCTGCGCATTGTTCGAGAAAGTCAGAACTGCTGACCCATAAAGCCAAAAAGGGCTTTTGGTCAACAAGGTAGACCTTGGACATGAGGCTCTCATGAAGCCGCAAGCAAGGTCTAGAAGCCTTGGCTGCCAAAATCCGAGCTACCTGTTTCCTGGAAACACCGGAACATCGTCCAAGTTTTCAAGGAAAATTGTGAAGTTGCAATGGCCAGAAGACACCTATTGTCAGACCTCGTTCTTTGATTCATCTCGAGTCAAGCCTTGGCGGGGAACAAAACTTTGGAGCTTGCCACTCAAAAAGCTAGAGAGAGTTTGGGAGCAGGACAGAAGCAAGGATCAGAGTGAAAGACTTTTCAGTCAATATGTGAGTGGATAGTTTCCTACAACACTTTATTCAAACTTGCGTTGAAAGATGACAAGTCCTTTTTGGATTTTGGAGCAACTGACAATTCAAGATTCAGCAAACGAAAGTCATTCTTTTAAAGCTGCGTGACTTTTCAATCAAAGCACACCGTCTTTTCAAAACCAAAAAATTGAAAAGTAATGTTCATTTCACAAGATTACCTTGTCAAAAAGATCTTACGCTATACTGCCTTCTCTTTGGAGGGCGGCATTTCATTGACGATTTTCGCCTTGACTTCGGCATTCTCCTGCCAGTGGCTTCGCTGCAAGCTACACACAAATGCATACAAATGCCACTTTTGCTGGCCCTGCTTTTTGCAGGGGATGTAGCTTTGGGATGCAAATATCATCTTGAAACGGCTTTGCCCAACCACTTTGAAGTTCTTTTGTGAGCCTTTTGTTTGACCTTGGGCTCCGCCACTTAAGCCGGATGCTTTCTACAATTCCATTTCTTATTCTAATCTTTTCTTTGCTTGGGAACATTGGGTGCATCACCTCCAGGCGCGGCCAGATGCATCAGATACAAGAAGGCCCTGACGCGTGGAAGCACCTAGCGGATCTCCTTGAGGATGATGAATTCCAAGCAGTGCTTGATACCATAGGGAAAATTCATCAAAATTTTCATCTACGTTTACACCTTCGCAGAAAAGTAAGATCAGCTTACAACCTTCAGACTTTTGAGAGTTTACAGCAGTATAGATTTGGACCTCCCGCTCCCGTTCTTCACATCCCAGGAAATAGGTGAGCTGGTGGAGGTCATTGACAAGAACATGTGGCAGAAGACTCGAGAACTTGCCCAGACCACCAAGGACGCGCAAATTATGAAACAAGGGAGTGACAATGAAGATGAAGATCGGCCTGCGGAAGTGCAGAAGTTCGCTGGTCTCTTCCAAGCCATTGTTCCATCTGAAGTTGTGATCAGGCCTTTTCAAAAATTATTGTCCTCCAAGGCAAAAAGGACAACGAAGCCATCAACGACAACAAAGAGCACGAAGAAGACGAAGGCTCCTTTGGAGAAACTCATTGTCCAAAAACACTGGAGACGTCAATCCTTGGTTTGGAGCTGCCCTCACAACCTAGAGGTGCTTCGAGAAAAGGTTCAACTCTTGGGCCCCGAAACCGTCCAATGAGCTGTTCGGTACCAGGGATCTGCTGAGCCAAGACATGAGGAGTATGACCAGGATCTACATCAAAAGACAATGGCTACCAACAAGGCCAAAGATGCATTTCACGAAGCTGCTAATGTGCTGAAAAGGGCATTTGCTCACCTGGAATCTGAAAGTGCTGGGAGCATGCTGGCGCCAGGTGTCATAAAGCTGATGAAATCGTTGCGGCGCCTGCTCAGCAGGTATATTGAGGGTCCCTGCTTGTCCTCTCTTTGGCTGCTTGCGCCCCTAAGTTTGTGTCTGCGACTGTTAACCAACCAACACAAGTGTGACAAATTTTTGAATGGTTGCATTCACATGGACCCATTTATATGTCACCAGCTCTTAGATGTTTTTTTAGAGAGGACAGATGGTCTTTTCACGGAATGATATCGCACCGTTTCAAGTTCCAGTTCCACAAGCTCCACAAAATTAGGGAAGAACTTCAACGGTGTCTCCAGCGATTCATGTGGTCGACGGTTTTGAAACTTATCACGAAAACAAAAGAGTTTTTTGAATCTTAAGGACGCGGTTGGAAACACGTAGCGGTTCAATTTCAGTAGGCAAGTTGAATTGCCAAGCCAGGCAGAAAATGTAGCGCACAAAGTTTTATTTGAAAAATGCCACAAGCATGTTGTAAAGAAACATGCGCAAAAAAGGCCACAGAATTGGAAGAGGCGATGGAAAATGCATTTGAGAAAGAAAAAACATACCCTTGGCCCTTAATGTATTTGCATAGTCACATGCAAAAGAACAGGCAGGCGGCAAAAAAATGTTTGGCAGACACAAACGTAAACTAAAATACGTTTTGCGAACACAAGTGTTTTAAAAACACCATCGGCAAAGACAACCGTACAAAGGATACATTTGGAAAATCCAAACCCCACAAATATGATTTGGAAATCGCAAAGTTGGCAAACACGCAATCAAATAAAGCAGTGCTGTTTTGTTTTTGTCCATGTTTTTCTTCGCATTTTTTCGACCTATTTTCAGGTTTCAGTTGCTTCACTGTTTTGATCTCATTTCAGTAAGTTGTTAATTCAAAAAAATACCAGGCCAACAGTACACACAAATGAATTCCAAATATATCACTTTGTCCAGGGTTGCATGTTACCCGCCACGGTGCTCCAGAACCAAACAAAGTCTTGGCAAAATTCCGATACTTTTGAGTGGTGCTCAAGGTGGTCACTCTAGTAAGGACGACGTTGACGATGACTTTTCGGACGTTTTTGAAGGAGAAAGTAGAAGAAGTTCCAGAGAAAAAGAGAGCCAAAGAGGAGCTCAGAGAGGGTCGATTCAGATGGGACTGATTGCACCAATTTTTATTTGGACTGGAACCCTCACGTGGTTCCCTGTTGAGGGGCGCTTGGAATCGATCGGCTAGTTGTTGGGATTTGCATGTCAAACACTGAGAAGAGTGTACGAAATCTCGTGGGAGTAGGTGGGTCCCAAATCAAGCAAACCAACTATATAAATATAGGATACTGTAAGCCAGAAGTGCGAATTCCATTGAATTCCATTCAAAAACCGTGCATGGAATACCCCTACCAATCCTGGGAGAGTCCATGGGTTCCTTCAAAATGCATCAATTTTAGGGTAGTTTGGGGTTCCTGCGCAAACCTGATGAAGATGAACTTTCTGTAATACGTGAAGGTGCCACACATACAGCAGCATTATTTGGAGAAAGGTCTTTGAGCACATGTAGGAATCAAAAAAGCACGGACAGCAGCCGGCACCAGGCCCGCTCCACGTTCTTACAAGTCGTTGGTTTTGCTCTTTGGGATTTTGTGTTTGTGTGTATGTTTTTGTCCACCGTCATGAAGCAACAGGAGAAGAAAAGTAAAAAGAAACGAGAAGCTTCAAAGTCACTTGGCCGAAAAAAAACGACAAACCTTGTATCGTTGCATGGTGTGCCCTTCGTGGCTCAGCCACGTGGGCTGAAACAAACATACTAATTGATGGACAAAATCCTGCACCAGTTGATGGGTAGTTTATCCCATTATTTGCAAGGTTTTATGCATCCTAGGTGGTGCAGGATTTCTTCCATCAACAGTATGATACCTGTTTGGTTTCAATGTTCCAAGTTGGACACGTACATTGCTACATCTTTGCAGATAGATGGCTGATGGCTGGTGACATTGACTCAAAATGCTGCAAGACGATCTTTGACCACAAATCCTGTATGTTGTGGAGGGATGGAGTGACTATGTTGATTTGTATAGCACCTATTGACATTGGTTCTTCCATCCACAGTCAATGACAAGTTTTCGCCAAAAAACAACAAGCCACAACTCTTACTGTAGCTTTTCAAGTCATGCATCCGCCCCAGCATCACAAAAGGATGAAGGTTCGCGCTGAAATCTTTGCACCAGAGAATGTGATTACAGGAGGAAAAGCCAGTCACTCTCTCATAGTAAGTTTTTGAGAAATGTGTAAAGTGGCTTAGGTCTGTTGATGAGCGCGTGCGAGGGCCAAGATTCTGTTTCTGGATGGGCCGTTCAAAACTGTGGGTAGCCATGAGAGAAAGAAGTGTTCAAAATAAAACAAAGAAATGCGAATGGTCAGGAATACTATAGGATGCCTGCCGGCTGGCTGAACATGGAAAAATTAGGATAGATTGGGTTCGTCACCTGTGAAACCCCACGGAACCAGATTGGTGTTGCAAGGACAGCTGCGAGGTACGCAGAGTTGAAGAATGCTCCCTCTACTTTGGCCCGTAACATCTTCCAAAATGATCCGGTAGTTGTTTTGTTGGAAAAGTGCCTATATAGTACGTGTTTGTGATGTAAACGTAAAGAAACACTAGTATTGGTTGCTATGATAAACGTAATATTTTGTTATGATGACTATGGTCAACCATTGAGGATGTATCACAAATGATACCGATATATGATTGATAACGGCCAGTCTCGTCTAATGTTTGTTGGTCTGCTCCAAAGCTAAACTCTTGATGCGTAAAAGAACTGCTATTCAAAAGAGGGGTATGGTTGTAAACGGTTGAACCCATCCCACCCCGTTGAAGACCCTTACAAACATCGAAAAAAGCACACAATCATTGAGTCATGAGTTGCCGAAAGGAACCGGTGAAGTTGAAGTCTCGCGAACTCGCTGAGAAGGACGGATTTCCCCAAACGATTGGAGTTTAGGTGATGGAGATGCACTTGGGATAGGACTTGAAGTCGCCAGAATCAAAGTAATGAAATTGCTAAACCTCACCTCCTAGTGCATTGGGTGAATTTCCCATTGATTTTCCAGTCCTTTTTGCAATGCAAACCGTTTTGGTTTGCAAAGGGTTGCCAGATACGAGGAGTTTGTAATGTCAAAATCATTGACAGGTCCGAGATTCCAATGAAGCTGGTAGTTACATCGTTAGGTTTCCAAACAAAAAGAAACAACATCTGGCTGGTGGTTTCAAATAATTTTTTATTTTCACCCCGATCCCTGGGGAAATGATCCAATTTGACTAATATTTTTCAGATGGGTTGAAACCACCAAGTAGACATGGCAATGGCGGCACCGGCTACTTTCTCAAATTTTAGCTGTCCCCAATTGTGTCTTAAGAAGAATTAGCATGATGTTTTCCCCCCAAATCTCTCCATCTAAAAAATCATGTTTGAATGATGCAAACTGTTTCAATGTAAAGTACGCATGGTCTTGTCAGGATCAAGCACGAAAACGTGCAGCAGAATTGGTTCCTTGGCAGGATGTCATGATTTGATGGATCCAGTTCCCAAAGGAAATTTTGATTTGATGGTGTACCGTGTCATATACCTCTTAAGTTGAAATAAGTTTGACAAATCATAGGTGGCCATTCCAATCCATTTCAGGTGAAATCATTCATCATCTCATAGCTGTTGAGTCGAATTCTGCAGTTTCTGTGATGGTCTAATTCTAGATCTTTCCTGGGCCTCCACAACTGGCGTGATGAAAGACAACTTGTTTTTTGGCATATTTGGCGGCATATGACCATGGTTGTTCCATGAATATCCAGCTTGATCCCAACATCCCGGTCCCCTCATTTCTCAGCAAACAAATTGCTCATTGACCTATGGACCTTGGATCAAGGCAAAAGAGGCCATGGAGGCATCACAGATCCCTGCTGGGATAGGGTGGACGGATGCGGATGCCCATTTCCGAGAAGTGCGAATATCAAGGAAGTGTTGATCCAATATGTTATTTGTTTGTACAGGTTTGTCGATTTTGGAAGTGATATGGAATCTGCTTGGGCTGTCAATCCCAAAAAAGAATCCAGTGGAAACACAAGACAATACCAAAATGTATCACAAATTTCATGGCTTACAAAATGGATTGGTTTCCGGCATCCTCCACCAAAATTGGAGCATCACTACGCACAGCGTCCTGCAAAATTAGAAACTCATATCCTTTGTTGATATAGCAGCGTTCTTTAGTTTGATATGGTTTCATACTTTTATGAATGACAGACATTGGAAATGCGAAGGAAGCAGTATGCCTGGATGGGGTAAGCCCTTGTTCTTGGTAAAGGACATCTCTAATCATGCTTGGGGTATCTTTCAATCTGAAAGATGCTGGACAAAATCAGGAGGAGTTCAATGCCAAGTGATACTTTGAAGATACCCTTTGGATCCAGTTTGTAATTTGAAGATAGCGATGGAAAATCCACCATTTGTAAATCTAATTTTGTTATTGGTAAAGCAGGATGTTCCATTGCTATGCTAAAAAATCAATGGGAGTGTAAATTACATATGCAAATGGTTCACAGCCATTGCAGCCGTTTGATGCAGCCGGCTCTTCTAACAGTTAGCCCCCTTTGAAATCCTGCCATGCCGCCCAAAGTAAAGCTGCCAGATGAACCACCTGGGAGTCCAGGTGCGAGAAGACCTACACTCCCTGAAACCTGTAGGGAATGCATGGCTAGAGCTAGAGATCCTTCCAATAAGTTGGTCAGTAGGTCAGTAGGATTCAGTAGGTCTTTCTTCCCTCGTTGATGAAATTGATCCTCTTTCACTGCATTCCTGATTCAATACATCTATTCAACTCTGTTCATAGTATTTCCTCAGCTGAACTTTGCAGTCTCAGATCACATTCCATGGTATCAGCCTGTCTTTCTTCAGAAGGGTCCAACCAAAGTCTCTGTTTTTTGGGGTCACTCAGGTTTGCGTGATCAAATGTCGCCTGTGACGAAGACACCATTGTCCACTATGGCCAAGCTCTTCCGAAAGAGTCTTGGGACCAAGGAAGCGCCAATGATGCCGAGATCTTTCTGTCCTAGGCATTTGGTGTTCATCACAAATCGCTGTTCGCATAGGCACTGTAAACCTGCTTACTGTTTGACATCCTACATTCTCCTATCGACATGTTCTTTCCATCAGGAAGGGATCAGTAGCAGTGACTTTGAACTCGACGCACTTCCAAAAGTGTACCACTTTGCAAGAGGAGGAGATGTTGGAAATGGGTCCGTACCGTGCGTGTCTCCAAGACTTGCACATGTATCAACTATGTTTATCATTTTATCTACAATCTATAATTTGTATATATTTAGTGTGTTCCTATTGATTCGACGTCCCACAGTTGTTGTTTGGTTGCGGTCGCCACTATCAATTCTTGTTGTGTTTTGCATTTTGGGGGTTGCATGGCATTTAATAGATGTGTTGCATCATCTCACTTACTCGCAAATCATCGCAGGAAAAGGGTATTTTGAGCCGCTTCTGGATCTTGCTGGTAGTCACTGCAATTCTTTCAAGCCATTCGTCTTGGAGCACTAGGTCCAGATGGGGTTTGATTGATTGGTGCAGTTTGTCTTGCAGAACCTAGAGGCATGTGCCCAATCAAGCAAAACCTAGAGTGTGATGAATTGCTGCAAAGGTTTACTTTGCCCATGGAGGAAAACAGTAGGCAAACCAAACAAAGATGCAGAAAAAATTGCTGAAAATTTATTTTTCGCCCTTGAGAGTTTTCTTGAAAGTTAGTTGTGAAACATGTCAGATTAGCTGTGTGCTTTACATGTCTGGTGGGCTGGGCAGGGCAGGGGGAGGGATTGAAACATGGGATAAATCTGTGAGCGTGGGAGTGTCCAACAGCCCGTCGTGCAAGTGAAGATAAAGATGTCAAGCAAGGAAGTGTCCTGAGGTCTGTGGAATTGCAGTACTCATCCAACGATCATGGAAGTGAAAAACGACCATGTTGGACACTAAACTCATCTTGCAGGGGGCCTGTGTTCCACGTCCATGATTACTCGAGAAAGAGTAATTACCATAGGGTCAACTTACGATATCTTTGTGATTTTGTGGAGTTTCGCAATTTTTGATATCATATCAAGGCTCTGGAATGAAGCTGACATCGAATCTGAGGTTCCTTATCATTTTTGATCGATCGATTTACCTTCGCGATGGGCCTGTTGCGTCCTTTGGAAGAAGATGGATGGCGGCATGATGCATGGTTGTCGTCACCCCTCATCCCGGGAGAAAGAACCCATATCTTTGGCCACGGCCAAGGTGATTGTGAACATAGCACCATGTCGATACCATTCAATCCCTTTATTGCACGGAAATATATGACATATCTTGTTTGTTGGCTGAATTTCAAGCAGGTCTTCTGAAAAATGAATCACCCCCAGCTCACGTTCATGCCCAAAAATCTGATCTGGGAATCTCCCACAATCCACAACTCCATGTTTTGTCAAACATACTGCCAACTCCAGGGCCTTTTAGACTGACCAATCACAGATGAGGATCCATGGATATATGGTATATTTACCTACAAAAATTGGTTGATTTTTTATGGGAAATTTGTCGGTAAATATATACCATACCTGGATTCTCTATGGGTCACAGATGAGGTTCCAGCTTGATTGGCGACGACTTCCTGACTGTTTTGGCTTTCGATGTTTTTGCTGCCTGCCTAGCGCGAGTGATCGTGCGGCCGACCATCGAAGCTGAAGGCACGTCTCAACGGATGCCAAGTCACAAAGTGCTGATGACAAAAACACTTGATGACCAGCAAAAGGGGTGAAACGAGAGATGTCAAATATGGTAAAATGGGATGAAATATGTGAAAATGGTACAGAAGCCATACTTCAATGAAACAAGTATAATTCTGTGTGTCTCTGTGTTAGTATGGTGTTATTTTTTTGAACTTCATTCGAGAACAATGAAGCCAATATAATCGATCTCATCCAACAATGACCAGCATCACAGCAATACCCCCATGAATCAAAGGCTCGGGCTTTCCTGAGATGAAAGCGATGCTCTTCGGAAAGGCTGGGCGGCCTGGGATCATATCATGGATGCAGGGACCAAGTCCCAAATACTTCACATATCATCACAGCATCCGCGCATCAGATATATTGTATAATTGCAGACATATTTGCGATATTTGTATATATGTGTGTCAATATGTATCATATCATACTATTCTTGGACAAAGTATTAGTTTAATTTTGTTTGCTATCTAATCCTGATTCTTACAGCAGAAAAATCTGTGTTCTGCACTCCTTACATCTCATATGAGTCGGTGGTTGGACACGCAAGACTTGCCCTTCAAAAAACGATTTTGACGACCGAGTCAAGGTGCTCTTTAATTTTTTGACCTTCCGAGTGCTCATCTCCAAAGCCTTTGCATTGGCTTTGGGAGTGGGTGCTGGCTTACCCCTTGGCAACCAGACTCCAGTTAGTTTCATTGGCTTTAAGGATTTAAGTGTTTACCACCGTGCTGTGGTCCAAACTAGTACTGCAACTTTGACCTGCTCAATATTTAGGTCCTAAGTATAATTTGTTTGATCAACTGCAGTGAGATGGCCAAGCGTTTGCAACAAACTCAATGATGTTAATGATGTTTGTTCTTCGCATTTGAGGTAAAGAAGGTCCGAACGTGCACCTTGCCGCATGCATCGCACGAGTGGTGGATCCAGGATTTTTTGCCAAACGAGTTGAAAGTAGCGCCTGGGCACAGCTACAGATGCACGGGGGTTTTGCAGGGGGTCAAGACGTTTATTATATGTGCTTACATGCAGAACATATCCATCCCTGATTCAAAAAGTCCATACCTTCCATGCCTGCATTGATAGGTAGATGGAAATAGGTGATATAGATGATAAGTAAGTATACGTATATAGACATAGATAGATAGGTAGATATTGACATAGACATAGGTAGATAGGTAGATACAGATATAGATATAGATAAGTAGATAGATAGATAGATTGATAGATAGATAGATAGATAGAACTTGGATGTAAATCAGATTATACGTACTCTGGAAGTCCTTGGATATACATTTGTTTGACCACATACAGTTGAATAGTACATGATAGAATATGAAATGATATGATGTGATGTGATATAATATCATGGTATAATATTAATTTGATAGAATGTGATATAACATGATCATATGATATAATATGTATAGTATGACCTGATACAAAATACGAGAGTACAATTCATATGAACGTGTTCAATGACTCTTCTTGATTGCCGTGGTATTTCTGGTATGTCAGAACCACAGGTCATGGAGCTCACGGTGCAGGTGGCAGTGGTGTCGGATCAGCCGTCTCCAAGTTGTTGTTGGCTGCGACCTCTGTTGGAGCGACCCGGTTTTCGAACCGGTGGTTTTTTTTTTCAGTTTTGTTAAAGCGGAGGGAAACATGAATAGAAACATCCCGGCAAACAAGAGTGACATGCTGAAGCACAAGAATGATAATGATTCAATAGTGACTGAATGATGATAGTGATATGAATGACAATGATGACAACAATCATGATGATTAAGAACAAGGATAGTAATGATGGGAATGATAGCAATGATAGTGAACTGCTGGAGATTGGGCAAGTTGAGTTGGGTACCGAAGTACGTGCACTGCAGCGGTGACAAGTCGTTGGATAGCAACGGAGTAGTGGACTCCGATTCGGGAAGGAAATCCATTGTTTGAGGAAGATTGAATTGAAGACAACAAGTTTTGAAATCGAATCAAATCCGGAATCCATGATTTTGCTTTTCTAACCCTTACACATGGTATACAAAGTGTACGACCTGATCTTCAAAACAATGCACTTGTCCTGTGGATTGCTCGACTTTAACTTGCCTTCTTATGAAGGCTTCTAAGGTGACGAGTCAATTTCAAAATGAGACTATCTCACATTTGGATTTCAATACGGTTCCATCATGTTCCGTCCTTTTCTGATAAATCTCATTTTACTGTATCACGAATACAACATGGATTAACATTGGCAAAAATTATTTGAACCTTTCTGTTGGTGAACAAGATGTTAACTTCATTTAATCTCAATCAACGTCAACCTGCCAGGTAGCTGCCTCCTTCTCGGCACCCATCGGTGGTGTGATCTTCTCACTTGAGCTGATGTTGCCACAGACCTATGATGCCTTTGCATATTGGGGATGTTTCACTGCCAGTGTCGTGGGAACTTCAGCTGAGTTTCATGTGGGGTGATGTTGGGTGGAAGATGTTTCAGATTGATAGGATAATTTCACAAAAAAAAATGTCTCATTGGTTCGCAGCTATGACGGAAGGCAACAGCTCACGAAAATTGACACCGCACGAATCTTGAGGTTCCATTTGCTATGCAGTGGAACGGAGCATCACCACAGGGGCCTCAGGATTGTTGCCTTTGATTAGCTCCAACGTACTTCCTGGTGAGGGCATTGACACCGACTATCCAGCCTCTCGGCGTTGGTTGAATGCCTGGAAGACGATGCAGATGCTTGATGGCCTGCAATGGGTCATGGCGTCAATCCAGCTTCCGTCTTGTGGCAATTTTTGCACTGTTTGGGAATGTTTGGTATGTATTTCAACCATGCCAACGATATTGCGAACACTGACACTTTGATACAACTTCATTCAAGTCTTAGAGTCTTAGAATTCGTGGTGTATCTATCCACTGTCAAAAGTCTTCACATGCACGCCATGTAATAAGTCACTGTGTCCTTATTTCAGCTGAGTTGAGTGAATCGATTTGGTGTCTTGAACTCCGGAAGTCTTTGAAACATCAAAGTGACCAAACCATCCAAAACCTTCCCCAATCACCGAAACCACGTATTTGAAACCTCAGATTCTTCGGCTGTTGGTGGATATCGCCCTGGGGATCCTTTGCGGCTTGGCGGGTGGTTTTTGGGTCAAATGTCATGGCAAAACCGCTGGTATCCTGAAACGCTGGCGCTTGCGTGAAGCACAGCCAGAGGCCCCCCGATCCTTTTCAGATGCATGCAGTGAGTTGTTGATTTTCTATGCAAAATCTTTGAAGAATCTGAAAACAAAACACTGAAAATGCAAATTTGCAGTTTGGATGAGATGAAAACAAAACCTGAACCGTGGTTGGTGTTTCCATATTGTTCCTAATGACTAAACCGTATCACCCATATTTTTTGAACTGAAGAGATTCAACGAAAACCTCCAGAAAAATGAGAGGCAATCTTGCAAACGATATACATTCACTACATACAAACAGCAAAACATCCGTCCATCTCATGGGTACCCAGTTAAAGGGCACAAAGTGGACCCTTACCAGTTGTAAGTAGGGTTACAACAGTTACAACTCAACTTATAGGCGTTATAACCCCAGTTGCCCATTCCTAAGGGCATTTACAGGAGTTCTAACTCCATTTACAACTATTAGGGGCCCATCGTGTACCAATCATACCGCGATCAGGTGATCTTTGCTAGTAATGAAGAGCCGCTGCTGGGAGCGGCGCGACGAAAACGCTGCTGTGACAGACTGAGAAAATGCCTGCTTTGCCCTTTAGGTGCTTTGGACTCAGGGAACTGTTTGATGTGACGAAGGTTGATTTTGCAGAATGTGTAGTGATAATGATGCCAGAAATTCCAGCATAGAAGTCTATGACGATGATTTGGTAGGGAGAAGATGCCGTGTTTCAGAGACTTTTGTGCCCACTTGTACCAGATCTCGTCTTTCAATTTTTTGAGTGTGTATGATGTATCTGCGATTCTAGGTATGTTCCCATTTATTTGCAGTTCAGCTACTGACAGCCTCTTGACCATCGAGTATTCCATATGGCAGGTGGTAAATGGCGTGACCTTTTCTTGGTCGCTTCGGTGACGGCACTGAATACATTCCTAGCTGGCAGCTTGCCCTTTTTAGGTGGCAAACCGCAGCCACTCCTCATATCTAACATCTTTGACAAGACTTTGACTCTTGCTCGGCACAAGTTCACCTGTTTGTCTCAATGACAGGAAAAGAGACAGCTATAACACAACAGATGTTGCAAAACAATATTAATTACAGTGATTTACAGTGATATATTTACACTGATTGACTTTTTTGAGCACTCTGCCATGCAGTGGATGTGCGGGAGAAGATTTTTCGAGATCGCCTTGTCTCCAAAACCAGTATTGTTAAGGATGTCTCACGATGAGTGGGTCTTACCCTCTTTTGGTGTTGCTGGCACCATGTTGCTTGGCTAGGCAGGTCAAGGCCCACGATGGGATCCAAGGATTGAAGCTGTCCTGACGCTGTCAAAATCACCAGGCTTTTCATGAAGACTTGAAGGTTTCTTATTCTTTCTGCATGGGACAAGCAAAGTTTCGCCATCAAGGGTCACTTTTTCACACCCGCACTGCAGGCTTCTATGTTTTTTGATGAAGTGGACCATGACCATCCTGGCCCTCTCATCAGCAATCCCTGCTGGTGTTGTCGCGCCAACCATGATCATTGGTGGCTTCTTGGGACGCGTTTGGGGCCACGTGATCTTGCCTGACTGGCTGGTGGAGATGCTGTTGAGCAAAAACGGTGCCTTGAAGAAGCAAACATAAGTGATGGACACATCAAGCTTTCACGCAAGCTGCTTGACAGCTCTTCTTCACCGGTCTCGTTACAGTGCTGTATTTTATCCCTACTGTCCTCATCTCGCAGTATAGATGTATATTACAATTGTACATGTATCATCAGTATTCCGCAGTATTTGTTGGTTTACATATCCATCTTCGTGGGAAGCAACAGAAACAGAAGTAGTGTGAGATATGAGCATACTCAACATCAGCAGATATCATCTTTTATAACATCTGCATCAGCGGCAGTAGCCTTAACATGGGTAAGCTGTGTCAACCCATCCATTTTGTCAGGTGCTCCTCCTACTGATGCCGATCGTGGAGCCTTCATGGCGCGTTGCGCCATTGTGGGCGCTTCCGCCTTCTGTGCCGCAGTCTGTCGAGCCTTTGCCATGGCAATCACTGTTTTTGAGGCATAGCAAATTGGGAGTTAGGGAGGATTGGTTGGCTCTTTGGGTCGGAATGGAACTGGGAAAAAAGATCCATGACTGACTGTCAGACTCATTTGATAGCATTCAAAGCATTCAGATGGTTTTTCTCATCAGATGATCCATTTGATCTGGGAGGTTTGGAAGTAGACTTTCCAAAACAGTATTGATATTTATTTATATATTATATAATAATATATTATACATATTATACATATATGTACTAGTTCATAAAGTTACATTCTGTATGTATATTTATATTTACAGTTATATACAACATGTTTGTTTTCATTCTCCATTTTCATCAGCCTCCATTCCTTTCTGGAACTTCTTCCTTCACAGGTACTTGCCTTGCCCAATTCAGTGTTACCACTCAGTAGCTCAGCCTTAGCTGCCATCTTCGTGGCCAACAGGGTGTCCTTGCCATTCTTCGATGCCAACTTGGCAACCCGGTAACTTGCTGTGCAATGGAAGATGGGATGATATAAACATATTAGATAAACCAATATCAAAGAAATAGTTATCAAACAAATCATAGATGGAATGAAATGATTGAAATGTTAGTTATATAGTTCATGTTATCTTCATTTCGGAATATGTTTGTGACACCCAAGGCTCTCAAAGAAGCTAAGCAGCTACACCTGTTATTTGACTGACATCAATGCATCAAACCTCCAACCAAGGAATTTAGGTGGGATCCCTGCGATCACCTTTGCAGATTCTGCGATTGAGCCAGTGATGAAGATTATGAAAGTGGCAGATATGAGCCTTTGCGTTTTGGCATCAGATTGGTTGACCATTGGTCATATTCTCCACACATGATTTTGCAGGGAAAATATGAAGCCTTCCTTCCGGAATCATGGTTGAGTGTGAAAAGAAAAGCACGTTCTTTCTTGCTTTCACGAATTTTTTTGCAGTAGAAGGCACTTGGTCTTGATGAAAATGTAGGACTTATCTTTAGAGGGACCCATTGATGGATTGAAATCATTGAACCTTGATGATTGGAGTGAAATGGAGTCAAAATATGGATGATTCCGAAAATAGGGGTACCCCCAAATCATCCATTTTAATAGGGTTTTCCATTATAAACCATCCATTTTGGGGTGTTTCCCTAGTTTTGGAAACACCCATATATAGGAAGATTATTGTGTCCATCTATACCATCTCACAGCTGATGAGTTGGACCTATATCCTCGGAGGTTTGCCTCGGCAGATTACCTTGCGGCAGCTTCTACACATGGCAACGACTTCGGAACAGGAGGGAATTGATCCTGAGAGATGTTCCGAAAGGGGCAGGAGGTAGATTGTATGTATGAAAGAGATCTATACTGAGATGACTCAGCTGAAGTATGATTCTTTGAGAAAGCTCTATATAATCATATAAATACTTTCCTCCACCGGATCATCCTTTGGCCGCCCGTTTAAAAACATGTCATCAGGACCAGGAGTTCTTTCCCATCGTGAGCCCACTGAATTGGGATGCTGGGTTATGTTTTTGTTTCGTGGTCGGCGCGGCTCCAAAGATAAGTCTTGAAGTCAATGCAAATCGGAGCCCACAGTTGGTGCTGTTGCTTTTACGACAAAATTGCAGCCCCAATCTGTACCAATTTCTGTTTTTGAAGGATGAAATGCTTTCAGGGATGGACCAGACTTACCACAACCAGGACCTTCAAGGCGTTTTTTGGATACAAGAGAATGTTCGAATTGACCCATTGAAGGCCCAGCAGATATCGGATATTCTTGAATTTCAAGTCAAAGTCAAGAACTGATGTGAGTTGCTTGATAGTCTCACATTAAGTTGTTTTGCCCTTGAAGGAAGTAGCTTTGCAACTGGAATTACACTCAGCAAAAATGGTGCCTTTTGGAATCATTGCCAGCAATCAACCACTGCAATGATGGGAAAGAAGCAATGTGTAGGAACGTTGCACAACGTGACACTTCTTTCACTGCTGCTGCCTATACATCCTTGACTAAGGATCTTAGTTGTCAAGGTCTGTTGGAGGGGTCTATGACTCGAACCAACGAGCCTCGAGCATTTTCAGGGTATGTGGGCTGGTAGTCGACCAAAAGCCCAGGGGCAGTGATGGTGAACCGAGAAACAAATTCTGTATCATTGAATATATTTGATGTTTTGAACAATTGCATATTCCATTTCTTGCGCCTAATTGATTTGCTTTGACACTGCATTGAAGCTTCTTCGTGTTCCCACAATGAAAAACTAGATAAATCTAGCAATAACAGCCTGATCATTTCATACTTTCATGGGAAAGCTGATAAGACAGATTTTGGTTTGGGGCACTGAAGTTATGGGAGATTCAAGATGTATACTATGTTTCTACATATTGTACTAAAACAACAATAATAATGCAAATACATGCAATAATATGATTGAGAAGCAACAACAACAACCACAACCACAACCACAACCACAACCACAACCACAAACACGGCAACAACGGCAACAACCTCAATCATGAAGATCTCTAAAATGACCTCGTTTTGGTTTCTTGAATCAAACATTCCTTTGTTGAAACGCCAAGGCACAGCGACTTCTCAAGCAGTTAGATCCCACTGGTGACACACCAGATGTGGAGATCGATTTGATGGATCCCAAATTTCAGGTGGGAAATTGGAGGAAATTGAACTCTGAAGAAACAGGATGTGTGTTTTTAAATATTACTGTATATTCTTTGCTCGGTTTTTCTGTTGAAAGGTGTTTTCTAATAAAGCAGCGGGATGGGTATGTGTTGGAGTTTTTGGCGAGGCTTGGGATATCAAACAAACCAAAATATATAAATATACAACTTGAAAATATAAAATGTTCTCAATTACATTAAAACCTCAAAAGAAATGAAGGAAACGAATCTCAAGAGGTTCTTTGGACCAACACTTCTAAAAAACAGTTGGTCCCAAGTCGCGCATTTGATTTGAGGTGCCACCTGATGGAGGTGAACCTACGGTGGAAGGAAACCCGGCATCCTGGCATTGTGATGGAAGTGAAGGGATTTTGTAAACATAGGAAGATCATGAAAGGTCAGGGTTTTTGGGGATTTTTCAGATTCCAAATTGTCTTACTCAAGTACTCAATACCAGGAGTGGTGTTTCGATTGTGTGTTTCCCCCCGTGTACCTCTTTTTGGAAAGATGGCCGATTGATTTCTGGCCTTTACGTTAGCCGACAAGCTCAACCATGCTGAAGCCTGCATCGTGAAGTTTTTCTTCCTCCTTCGCCATTCGGTGTTTCCCCCTAGAGGAGAAATCTCAAAAGGGGGGCTGGATGCTCATCGCTTCAGTTAACCTACGGAAGTTTGAGCCGTGCAAAGATCATTCATAGAACCTTTCTGATGAATGTCGCCGAATCCCAGAATAATTACTAGCATTCAACATTTCATCCTGTATATGTATACATATTTATATACATACATATGGATATATCTCCCCAAAGAAGATCCCTATTTGACTCCTGTATAGTATAGGATGTTTGCGTTACCTTCAACTGCCAGGGATACCTGGCTTTCTATGGATTGTCATTCGGGGACTAGACTGCGATAATTTGATGGGAATGAAGCTTTGGTTCAACAGTTGCAGAAAACATTAGAAAACAACAGAAAACAGTAGTAGTGACTCAGTCCAGCATGCAGACACTTGCGTTTGCTGTGTGACTGTGAGGTGCGCGTAGCGCCGGATGCTACTGTGAAGGATGTGTATCTCTTGATGAAGGTTGCAGAACCTCGTCTGAGGGCTATGGAGATAAGGAGATAAGTCCTTTTTTTGCACGAAGCGGCCGACGACCCGAGAATCATGTGGTAGCTTCAGTCTGAGGACCCGAAGCTTCAGGACTCCAGAAATTCATCATTGTCTATACTGATCTATATTGATCTATATGGTAGATATAGGTTTCAGATATATTCAGCTAATCACAAGCGGTTTGGTTTGAAACTTTGATCTCTGTGACAAAATCAAGGAGAGTGATGGTGTGGTTTACGTGACAGACAAAGGAATTCTGCAAGGAACAGTTCCTTGCCTCGAAGATGTGGAAGTCAGGTTCCCGTGGAAAGTTTGGGATGTTGACAGCGGAATATGACTTGTTTGTTTCATGTTTTGTCCTATGTTTTTGGGGAAATTCCCTGCGAGCAGAAAAGTTAAGAGATATTCATGATTTCAAGATGGTGTGCGGTCGTGGTGACCAGATTCCAATTACGTCTAAGGTGTGAGTGTCTTTTACATTTTCAGGGCATGTTCACGTTTCCCACTGTTTGTGCTTCTGGTGCTGTCAACATTGGAAATCTCTGTCGTACTACCTACCAAAATCAAGGATTTGTCCAGCTTCTCAAATTCAAAATTTGATTTGCCCGAAACCCTGAACTGTTTTCCCATGTTGTAGTTCAATTTCTTCCCTGCCTGACACCCCAACCTCTACATTTGAGGGTTGCAAACTTGCATACTTTGAGGTGACCCTCACCGATCTCATGAGTCGTAGCTGCACCATATAAATCCGTGAGAATCCAGAGCAGCGATGTGGTGGAGGAATTGACATTGCCAAAGTCATCGAAAATCAATTGGTGCTTTTTCCGGCCGTTTCAACTTATGGTTCTGTACTATGATAATTATGTGATTATAATATAATATGTAATTAATATGTATAAAGACTGGTACTGGTACCAAGAATCACACATTCCCAGATTGTGTGTAAGCTATGGCTTGCAGCATCACTGCTGAGTAGCAGTTTGAAAAAACTGCAGGCATGAAGTGTAGATCTTAGTGGACCATTCCAAGATTCAATAAACCCCTTCAGTCTCAAGGCTGTTGGGTCGCGTCTTCATGTTGCGTACTTTCGTGCCTGACGCTTTAACAAATCATCATGCCGAAGTCCGACATGTTTTTTTTGCCTCATGTGACAGCAAAGTATCAAGAAGATGCCAATCAGTTCCGGGGCATTGCAGTATCAAGATACAATCTGTAGAGAGTGTTGGGAGTTGAGGATTATATAAATCTGAATGGCTTTGATATTACACAGATATGATATAGACATAGATATAGACTTTACAAACAATCATAAGTACGCAGCATGCTACAGCGGTGAGCTTAAAGAATGATTCTTTGTGGCTTTGCTGCTCAGCTTTGTGAATGTTGTGAGCTATGTATCTTACCCAAGAGGATTCTCTCGCGGCATGTACATATAGGACTTCTCCACTTAGTTCGGCGCTAGCCAGGTTGTCAGAATTCACCCTTGAGTTGTACCATACTCATTGACTCCAAAATTGGAACTAATTGGACTGATTCAAAGGAATTGAGTGGAAAACAATCATGTGTGTATTCCGTATGCATCCTGTCATCGTGTTTATTCCATATGTTGGTATGCAGTGAAGTCTTGCAACCCGAGCCGGCAGCGCAAGAGCTGCATGTTGCAGGTGTTGAAGCCTGCCGGACTTGCTATGAATTCGATCAATGATCCGTTTCAAGTTTCCTCCATATTGCTCCGCTTCCGGCACCAGCTGGGAAGCAGAATGCTGGAGAAAAGTGCTGCTCTAATCGAAATTTAAGCCCGGTACGTGGATACTCCTTAAAGAATGCATACAGTAATGCATTCCCATGAGCAAGGCTCGGGGGTGTGGCTTTATATTTCCATGAAAAGGATCATCGTCTTACATCTCGTTTTTTGCAATGCGTTTCCCACAGCAACTTTTGGGTGTTGGAACGATAGGAACGAGATGTTGTGAGGGTACCCGCTTCAGTGATTTTAAGTTTATATACAGCATTGGACCAGTTTAGACTTATTATGACTGAACATTTGAAACCTGAAATTAAACAACTTAAAGACTTGAGTCACTTGTTCTCTTGGTGAAACAACAACTTCCCCGGTCATGATTTGGAATTTGTCCAACTGAAAATTTGTGCAACCGAATGGCAACCGACCGACCTGGGCAACGAATGGTAAGCTCGGACCACTTCACAGGTCAAGCTTAAGGAGAAGGACAAGAAGCGCAAAGCCAAGGCTCGTTTGATTGGATGGAATCCTATCAATACCGACCAAACGTTGCCCCGAAAACTCGATAAACAAAAACTCCATTTTCAGGAATCCATAGGAACCTTTCAAAGTTGTGAAGTGTTCCCCTTTCTGAATTTCAAGGACTCCAGGCCTACTGTGTGTGTTGGCACTTTGTTTGGTCCAGACCATGCTGTCAAAGCACCACTGAGGTGAAGCCTGCAGAAGAGGTAGTTGAAAGGGAAGTGGAGCAACAGGCTGGTGGCGGCCATGGGGGGAACCCACCGAGCTGGTGGAGGAAGCTGGGAAGCTGGATGATCATACATACAGGTCCTTTTTTGCTGTTCATGTCAAGTTTACCCATGCATCACCTGTTTGGTTATGACATGTATAAAGCGCAAAAGAAATAGCAGTATTGCAGGCGGTCATGTTCATCCTCCTATTTCGCAGCAGAATCCCTGTCTTGTCTCTCGCGCGGATTGGGACTCCAAGGAGGTCAAGAAGAAAAAGAAAAAGAAGATCGAGGTACTCTCCCGCCAATCGGATTCGTGGTGCAGTGCTGAACTCCAAGCCTTCTCATGATACGATGTCATACTGGGTCAACTATCCAATGATCCAAACGCAGCAAGGAATGACACTGGGGATGCCTTGTTTTCCCCTGCAATCTCATGTCATCCTGAATTCAAGGAAAGTGATGAGGGATCAAAAGTAAGTCATACCTCATTTTTCAGGTTTACTGTCGGCCACCTACAGGGCCGAACCTCATGCGGGAAAATGCCATGGATTTCCTTCGCTCACTTCAAAACTCATCGGTGATGGAACCGCAGGAGATGGTGGAAGCTCCTCCCATTGAGGTGGCCTGCCGTAGAGCATGGTAGAGAGCAAAGGTTAGTCCTAAGCTTTTGAGTTGGTTGTTGATCTCATCAACTTGATGACCTGTTGGACGAATAGATTTTGCAGCTTCAACCTCTACGAATCTTCAATCTCGATCCAGCTGTGGAGTGGGAAACTCATTGATTTGAGGAGCCGAGAAGGCGCAAAAAATCCAAGAAAGAGGAACCAGAACCTGCGAAGGACGTCAGAACAAAATTTACATTGATGCTTCTTTGGCTTCATTTCCCATTGTAGGCACAGACAGCCAGGGGATAAAAGAATGCCCAGGATAGTCGCAGTCGGGAAAGCCTACTGCAAGCCTCCAGTTTTTTTACCTTGCCTTTCAGGAGCCGCTGAAAGAGAAGCGAAGGGCCAAAAAGGCAAGGGACATGGTGCAAGTTATCACGTGAGTGTACAACAACCAGATTGTGGGTCATGAGTGTCGTAGGTGAGAAACTTCCCACAAGAACCGGCAGGTCAAGTTGCCTTCCGAAGAGCCTCCTGAAATATCAGAGGAGCCGGTAGGATCGGTAGGAAACTGCAGTTTTCATTTTGCGTGTAATATATGTTTTATTTTTTATGTAAAGAATTGGTGTATATTGTGTACTAATCTATAGCAGAGATTCAATATGTATATAACATGATACGATATGATATATTTCCTATGACTTTGATTCATGAATCGTCGGCCAACGAAAAGTTTGGTCAAAATAAGCATTGCAGGCATTGCCTGCATTCTACATGTGCAATTGGACCGTTGTGAAGCCACGTTTTGCACGGATGAAAGAGATGCCATGCACTCCTGGAAAGGGAGATATGGCAAATAGTTGCTTATCCACTCAGTTTTTTAATGATCAATACCGATTTGTCATTTGTCTCTAAACTGCACCATTTTTTTGACTTGGCTTCCCTCTTGAAGAATTTTATGATTTGATGTCATCATGTCTGATGGTGAACTCCACAGGAGGAAGATGAAGCTCCTAGGAGGAGAAAGAGACGCGGACGAAAAAAGGCACGGTTTGACGGCTCTCCATGTACTTCATACTACAATATTGCTGATGTTCTATATTAGCCTTCTGCAAGACATGTGGGACCGGAAAGCCACCATGTATGGTTCGGATCAGCTGCCGTTACAACTGAATGTATCTTTGAGTCTTCTTGATTGGCAAAGGCTTGATGACGGATTGTGAAACAAGATCAAGGTGTCGAACTGATAATAGAAATATTTGGAAGTCTCTCGTACCAGTTGCCAGAAGTTGACAGGAACGTGTAGCCTCCAGTGATCAAAGGCCCACTGTACTGTGTGTGATTGTGTGCTGCTGGATGCTGCTTCTTATAGTAATAGTTCCCTCAACACTGCACTCAAGTCTGTGCAAGCAAGTGCAAAAAAAGAGTGATCGCACATCCACTAGTTCTGGTTCACAATGCAAATATATGGCATGCGATGTCATATCGAATTGACGTAAAGAAGTTGGCATTTTCTGATCTCCTTTCGATGCTGCCTTATTGGCAATCAAGGCAGTACCCAGGTAGGAGCAACAACCATCAACCCAACAACACCCTAGGGTAACGCGATGTAATTCATCGTCGTCATCAGAATTTTATCAGTCATCAGTCATCGGCACATCAAAAAAAAACTACAAAAAAACTTGCAGGTCTCCATCACCACCCAGACGGCATCGACGAAGAGCCAGGGATTCGGAGGACTGGGGTCGAAACTGCTCGGATTTGGGGATTTGGTCGAAGTACAATGCGGCTGTTCCAGGTCAAAGAGCTTCATTACCTAGACATTCTGTATATTATGTTTCACTCTCGTGCACAAAAAAAACGATGTTTACCATCTTTTACCTACATCATGCTACATCTATCCACAACCATCTTGAAAAGTTCTATCTTTCGTGCATTTGTGCGGGGCGAAATGGCAGTTTGCATACTGTCTACCATCATCAACCGGTTGATTCTGTTGTAGCTCCAGCAGCTCCAGCACCGAACACTCAACCCACGGAAGGATGAAAGCAAAGAACAGCGGCAGCGTCCCAAGGAGACATTTGTGAAGCCTGTTGGAACATGTTGGAACTAAGCAAATGTAATAGATTTTGATACTCTGTATATGATCTTTGGTAGAGTTAGTTCCAAAATGCAAGATCTCAGACAATCAATGTTCAGTGTAGACAACTGTTCCAGGCAAATTCACTTTTGGATGGGTTGCTGTGTGTGTGTGTGAGTATCCTCACGGATTTCAGCTGCGACTTTTAGATCCCAAGTTTGGACAGGAGCAAAGACCGGGAAATATGGTTGCCAAGCTGCAAGTTGGAATGGATCCATCCAATTTGAAGGGTCCCGGTTTCCAAAGATCGACGGAATTGTCAGAAGTCAAATCGAGAGTGTTTGCTAGTTGAGAACGTGTTTGCTATTTAAGAGAGCTTATGAAAGCTGTACGTCTCCACATACGTATATAGAATGATTGGAAGCGAAAGCATTATGAAGCATCAACGCTACCATTTGTACGTATCCATTGGTGCGATTGGCAGCAAAGCAAGGCCGGTAGGATTTGCACATGGAGGTCTAATTCACCCCAAGGATGTGTGTCAAGGGACCATCCACAAGTCGTTCTGCTATGTATGTTTCATTTCAGATTCCTAATCTCTGTTTGCCAAAAATGTCCTGTATCCCCTTTGATCAGGGCATTGTGGACATTTTGCAATTTTCACTTCCCCCCTCAGAGTCACTGCATGACAAATCCATGAAATTAATGTGATATTTAATTGCTCTCTAATGAAAAGGAATTCCTCATGATGCAGTCAGTTTGCAATAGAAACCTGGACGACGGGTCGCATGGGCCCGTGACCCGTCGCATTGAACACCAGGCTTTTCTTCCTAAAGCCAAAGGATCCCGAGCAGCGCACCTAAACACAGACGGCCATAGGATTAGGAGTCTGAGATGGATTTCTGGAAGTGTGTTTTTGCGTGTTGTTTTTTTTTCACAACTCAACTAACTCTACTAGCCTAGTATATCTCAGTTTTCAGTGGTTGCATATATATCAAAGGGAATCGTTCAAATATCAAAACAGATCGTTGTGCTGAACTAAACACGTGATACCAACGCTTCGTTTCAAAACCAAGGCGGCTGTGCGAGTGTTGCCGACTCGTATGGTTGCACTTCTCAGCTGATTCCGGGGAGACAGTACGTTTTCGGGCGACCGAAACGTCGATCTTACAGAGACATGCTGAGACATGTGAAATCTTTAAAGCTTGGATCCTTCTGGGGTATGCAAAACCAACATCAGACGACACTTTTTGATGCAGAAAGTGAAGCTCATCAGGACATGAATACTCTTAGGGAGCGCAGCCCATCGTAGCTCTGAACTTCCAAGTCTAGTCGAGATCAATCATGTAGACATGAGAAGGTTTGAAGCCACCTGCAAAGGAATCTGATTGATGTGATTGCCTGATTGCCATGGTTATTCAACCTCCCAACAAATCATGGTGTTGTAATTATACATATATTAGTCAATTCAGATGATGAATCTGTATGCCCAATGATTTTTTTGTTACTCCTCACAGGATTTGGAGGTTTTTCCCAATCAAATAGCCACTCTTTCTGAGCATTCATCTTTGCTGACCACATGGGTAGCGGTGCTTCTGCGGGCAGTGTGTCCGGGGTTTCTTTGCTTCACTCAGCGCGGATCGGCGACGCAGAAGGTGTGCAGGCACGCGGACTTCCAAGTGATATCAGATCAACTCCGTTCAAAATGTCTTGATTTATCGATTATTGCTAATCTAGGTGGTGGTTTCAAATATTTTTAATGTTCACCCCTACTTGGGGAAGATTCCCATTTTGACTAATATTTCTCAAATGGGTTGAAACCACCAACCAGTAATTGATTGATGTTTTAAATAGCAACGTTTTGGAAATCATGGTGTTGAAAAAAGTGCTCCATTGATGATTTGTGAGCAGGGCTGTATCTGGATGTTTCATGGATATTGAAAATTGCAAATGTATGCAAATGTTCTAATGGTTTCAGTTTCACTTCGTAGAAAGGGATAGAAAGGGAGGGTGCAAGTATGTACAAGTTCCGTTAAAAAATTGATGATCTGGTAGGGAAACGGCACCAAGAATCCAGCATGTGTTGCCATCCCGCAGATTCTTTTGGCACGTGGTGCTGCACGGGATGTGCGTGATGCGGAAGGCCTTGGATTCACTGGTCATTCTATGTCACTCTTGCATCGGTGCCACTTAAAAATGGCAAAAGACGAGCGATCATCAAGAAGACTCCGTTCAGAGCTTTGCCTGCAGGTCGTACGGCTTTACACTTTGCATCAACCAAGCAGACGGCGCGAGCTTTGTTGCGAGCTCTTGCAGATGTGACTTGACTTGGTGATGAGTGCTGTCGAGTGGTGTCAGAAAATGATTGTGACCACAGAAAGAGACTGCCCAAGTTGAACTGTTCTTGATGTCCAACAAGTTTGAGTGGGCACGATTTCAAGCTGGTGCTATATTTGAAGCTTCACCTGTCATTGGTATCTTCGCTGAGATGCGACATTAGAATGTGTTCATCTTTGATTTAGGCTGATTAAAGAAGTTCTCCGGACATATACATCCAAGCCTCCGAGCCGGTTCTTGACAAGACTGGAAACCTGGGGTTAAGACACATCCTTGGAGTCAAGGGAATATCTTCATGTGCAGAGGTGAATGCTCCTGATTTCCATGGACAACGACCCTTGCACCAAGCCGTGGTCAACAAATCCCAGGAGGTGCGAGAATCAAGGATGGAGAGCATGGATCAGACCTCCCCAAAAGTCTCAAACAAAGACAGGTCCTAGGTGAATATGATAAAACGTGTTTAACATATCCAAATATGAAATATCCAATAGATAAAGATTGAATAAGATTGAAATAGAAAACGAATGATGTGCCGATAGCAAATCTTCACTCCAGACACCAAGTCTTGAAGGTTTTTTTCGAGGCAGGAACCTCGCGAAAAATGCCAAAAACTTCCAAGGTGTTGCTGGAACTTTTGAAAGCCAATGCAGATGTGGATGCGCGATCCATTGATTCCAAGCGGATTGAGGTGCTACATGGTGCTACTTTGAGGGATGCAACATATGCAAAAGGATGGCAAAAAGGACCAAAAGCCTGACAGTCTGACAGTTGTTGTTTGATGTTGTTTGTTTATGTGGTACAATCGTATCCTTTGGATCCTGAACCACAGGTGCGCTTGGAACGGCCTTCGTTGCAACAGGCCCAGGGATTGCTGGAATGGCTATGGCAATGACTACCCTAAGAGGTTCAATTGTTGACCACATACTGTACGCATTTGGATGCTATTATCAAAAAGCACCAAAGCAAGACTGAGAAAAGAAGTTGGGGGTCAATTCAGTTCTGCCAATCAAAGAAGCTGCTGTTCATACAGCTTGAATTGAGAATTTGTGACCAAATCCATTTGCCTCTGGAATGATGTTACTTGGTTGCATCACAAGTTGGCTCCATGATTTCGTTGACACTACGCCAAGCTGCTCGCCTTTGTGCACAGGTATGGGGGATTCGCTGGCGCGAGGACTTTTTACAACGGCAGCGACGGATTGTGGAACAAATCATCGAAGAGACGCCTTTGAGTTTCATGGCAATCCGGAGGGATGAACGATGAATAGATCCGTCAAATGAGATCCAACTGATGAGATCCAACTGATAGTTGAAGAGCTTCAATTGTGGCTGGCATTTAACGCTTTTTACCTGGAGGTGCAGGATGGTCCTCATGAATCATTATATACCTAGGTGTTGATTAATTACTCGTTAGTCTATTATAATTTGGTGAATTTGAGCATATTGGAAATGTGTTCTTGGTGGAAACTGTTTGCAAGATACAGGACAAGGACTTTTTCAATTTTCAGGGATAGATTTGTGACAAGATGTCTTTGAAAGAATTGTGTGGTTCTGCTTTGTCAAGTCAAGCCTAAGCCCTCGGAACATTGGTGCTCGATTATAACTAGACGCCTTTGGTTTACCATTTTATATTGAAACTCAAGGAATGCCGGAATGCCACATTTATTATCACTTTGAATCCTTGTCCCTATCCAAGGTCGCTGGAACGAAGATCGGGAGGCCTGTGGTGCGGAAGTCCTTGGACCAGGTGCGGACTGCAGCAACTCCAGTCGCCAAAGAGACAGGAAAAATGCTTCACTTTCCATGAAGTTCAACTTGTTCCGTCAAAGTGCAGAGTTTTCAATGGCGTCCTCATATATATATATATATATATATCTAAGGCGTATGTTAGGCGCAGTTTTGCTGCAACACATGCAGCATGGCTCCAAACTGCCACGGACGGCAGGTGCTGAATTGTTGGAAGCTGATGGGCAAGCAGGATCTGGAGCTCAACAGGTGGGAGATGGTGAAGGTTGACTGGGTGGGTGAGTGATAGACTTTTCCAAAATTGTGACGGGTGCACAAGCTGTATTTGAAGGGGACCTTACATCCAAGGAATGAGGCAGGAGGCACATGTAATCTTGTACCAGCAGGCCACAAAAATAGCGGGAAACATCCACGGGCATGCTAAGATGGTTCTAAAGATCCAAAAAAGGAGGTGGCTTTTGGCATGATGCTGTGCCATCCAAAGGTGTTGCGCAACGCCAAGAAGCTTTGCCTGACCTTCCGTCAAGGCGATTGTTCTTGGGTGCTGAGATTTTGGGTGGGGCCCTGGACAAAGAGTGTATATATATATATATTATCTTTGTGTTGTCCTCTATGGAGTTGGCGGAACTAGCAACATACCGTGTGTTGAAGGCATTGCTTGAGAGTCATATGCTTCTCCCACTGGTACCAAGAATCGATGTTTGGCGTATCTAAACTGTACAACATCTTTTTTTACGGTGTGACAACTGCCATGTCAAAGACCTACTTGTCAACTTGTCACGACATGTCACGACAATTTTTGATGGGAAAGAGTGTCTTCCTGAACTTGCTGGAGAACCGATGACTTGTGTCTTTGGTGACTACAGTCCAACAGTCCGTCCCCGCCATAGGAGATCCCTTGATCGGTGATTCACCAGTCCACTTGGCGGTTCGACAAGGTGGGAATACTTGGGTCTTTTGAGGATTAGCAGGGGGTTGGGCTTTGGCCATCATGCCACTCATCCATTTCTATCAAGCATGTTGAACTTCGCCAAATTCCATACTTATACGTTCACAGATGGCCAGCTCAACGAATAAACAGCACATGCTGTGCAGGAAATTGTTCTAGCTTCGTTCTCAGCATCCCTGATCGGAAAAAGCCTTCGCACAACATGCCAGAAGGTGGATCACAGGATTCAATCCCTAGACTCATCCATTTTGACGCCCGTCCTTAGATGGCTGTCCAGGATTCACAAACCCATGGTTTGGTTTCATCAGAGGGTACCCCAGAAAGACTATAAATATACACGGATATTTTCATATATGTATTATACCTTACACCTTGTGTATCTAAGCTGTATTTTTAAATGTATATAACAGTAGTGGT
>DF239192.1:87418-277141 GCA_000507305.1 Breviolum minutum Mf 1.05b.01 | reverse complement strand
AGTCTATAACCTAAAACCATCTTTTTTGTCTAACCTGATCTACTGGGTTGTAGTACTTTGTAGTCTGGCGTAGTACTGGCGTAGTACAGAGCAGTTCTTTGGACCACCACATCGTCACACCTTGAACCACACGACGTGACCTCACAACCAGTGGCATCTTAAGCTCATAACATTCTATCCTGTTAGGGGGCACAATAGCTAACAGCTCATTAATGCATCACGTGACATGATGCAACACAAGCAATCACATCGCATCAAATGACGTGACCACTACATCAAATGACATGAAATGACATGACATGCCACGCCGCAACCAACCACAGTAGCTCACCCCACGTCACCTCACAACCAACCACATTACTGCATCTCACCCCGCAAGCAACATCATGACATCAAAACAGGTCAACCGTGGAACAGCAGAAAGCTTGTGCACAGCAAAGCAATGGTTTGGGCATGGCGCTGGTCGGTCGCCTTGCGCACATTCTATAGGCAAATTCTTTCTTTGCTATATAATTGGTTCTTTTTCTTTTGAAACTTCCGCCCCCGGCTNAGCAGAAAGCTTGTGCACAGCAAAGCAATGGTTTGGGCATGGCGCTGGTCGGTCGCCTTGCGCACATTCTATAGGCAAATTCTTTCTTTGCTATATAATTGGTTCTTTTTTCTTTTGAAACTTCCGCCCCCGGCTCGCCCGGGAACTACTTGTATATATATATATATATTTATATATATATATTGTTTTATATAGACTTTTCCTTTAAAACATGTTTGTTTAGAAACGATTGGCTTTTTCAATGTTCTTTTGTCTTAGTTCTTCTTTCATTTGCGTGTATGATTGTCTTGCTACTTCATATGGAGGGAGTTGTGGTGGTTTGAGTATTTGATTGCTCGCTTCCTGGTGGCGATGTTTGCGCTTCAACTGCATTCTCTATCTTTGGTTGTGCCTTTGGTTTTGCTTTTTATTGGCTTTGAAAACGGTTTGACAGGTTTTTGTTTCCATTGTTGCGGCACATGATTTTCATGTTTATAGCGGTATGACCTTAATTTCATTGACTTCTTGCATTTGGGACAGGTAATCATTTTGTCTTGTGTTTTCTCAGGCTTCTTGATTTCCTTACATACTTCTTCAACAGTTTCATACTTTTCTTGCTTTACTTCTTCAACAACTTCATTAACATTCTTCAATCACTTCTTCTTTTACTTCTTCAATTGGTTCTGGCTTGACTTCTTCATGAATACCAACTACCTCAATTGCCATTTATATTTATATACTGGTTCAAAAAATCCCTCGAAATTCTTTATTTGTCTTAGTAGAAAATATTCGCCTCATTCAAAGGCACTTACCTACCTCCTTCATGTTCTACTTTGAAATTTCATTTTTTTGATACTTTGTTGCTACGATCAATACGATTTGTAATTGACACTTCATTATCAAATATAATACTTGTAAATGCTGACATTACTGGAATTTTCTTGACAATGACTGAATATCCATCTAATTTTAGTTGAGTGAAATTGCATAAGTCATTACAAACCAAATGTATTGTTTATGGGCTGTGAATCAACGAACCCCGAAAACAATGATAATTGGTCTGAATGTGCCCCTGAAGATGTTCTGTAGTTCATGATGTCATTCACTGAGTTCAAATTAGAAGTATCTAAACCTGTAAAGTTGCCTTGCTGATTGATTACTTCGTCATCGGTGAGATACAGAAAATAAAATACTTGGAGAAGTACAAACTATTTTTTTGATTTTCTTTGCTTAAGAAATTGACTGAATATGTGTTAGTTCTTCCATTTACATCGTATTGACCGTTTATCCATTACTTTATCTCAGTTGCAAGTTGGTGAGAAGTGTTTGAGCCTTGTCTTACGGCAAACTGTTGATAGTGTTCAATAGCATTAACAGTTTCATTTTGATAGACATCAAAATCACCATTATATCATGTACTGATACCATACCAAGAATGTGGAATTGTTTTTTCATGTTGAACGGTTTCGGGTAGTTCAACAACAAAATCAGAAGGAGTGCCTGATACACGCTTTAGACTTTCAATGTAAATTTGTTGTACTTGAGTATTTGTTTTCTAGAAAATATGAAAGGATAAACAGAAAATTGTTTTATAATTGTAAATCTGGAGGGATTAGAGCAACGCAACCGCAATTCATGCCTCAAGTTTCCAAAATAGAAAAACCTAAACCTAAACTGAACATGAACCTAATGAGAGCAAATAGAATATCAGATATTGACAGGCTAAGAAAAGCATATGCAAGTGAAAGCGGAGCGTATGTGCATGGGGATACTATGTAGGTGCCGTACACAAGAAACGCCGTCAATATGTTTGACGACATAACCAAGGTTCTTTTGGACTGACAAAATACTCTGATAGATTTAAGTCTGTGGAAAAGATATTGAAAGATAATCTTCAAGTAAAAATGATACAGGGTCATAGCTTGGGCGGCGCTATTGCCCTCTCCTTGAATAAAGAAATTGGATGGAAAATTGACAGGGGAACATATAATGCTCCTATAGTTTCATCTCAACCAACTGGGGAAACTTGAAGAAATTCAATAAGAATTAGAGGTGGTAATGACTTAGTGGGTTATTTCGATAAGGGTGCTAAAAGAGTTGCTAGAACTCGGAATGCTACACTGTTTCCATGAAGATCCCCAACTTCAACCTCAACTGAACGGTTTTCCGTTGCGCTTGGATTCAATAATATGTAGTCTTGAAACCCCAAATGCTTCATTTAAATTTATGTACAGTAAATGTACTGCATTTCAATGTTCTTCCATTTTCTCACTTCACTAAATTGTAAGCCTGTAAGCCCCAGATGAGTCTAAATAGATGGATTTTTACAAAGAAACCCATGTAAGATGCATAGAAATATAGGTTCAACTGAAAAGAAATAAAAAGAAAGAACACAAACAATGACCAAAAGAATGCCAAAAGAACCAAGACAAAGCACGCATAATTTTTTCAATTTTGTATAATTATGCATATTTATGCAAAATTATGCATAATTATGCATAATTTGTCTCAATTTTCTCAATTTTGCATTTTTTTACATTTTTTCATCGAATACTTTTTTTAGTATTGTGGTCCCAGGTCAGTTTATCTCAGTTTTTTTCGATTTTGCATTTTTTTGCATCATTATGCACAATTATGCGTAAATTGTCTCAATTTGTCTCTATTTGTCTCAACTTTGCACGATTCCGATGGTTTATCTCAAACTTTCTCAAGTGTTAAGCCTTTAAGCCCCAAGTGGTTTATCTGATTTTTCTCAACCTTTTTTATTCAATTTTGGGTCAACTGTATTCCAGTTTTCTCAATTTTGTTTGGAATATTTTATTAAGCCTACGGCCTCAGCTCAGAAAGACAATTATTGGGTTCCTTGTGCAATGCAATTGTTTCCAAAATTGTTTGCTATATTCGGAAAGCCGAATTGCTTACTAGCTGTTGAATGCAATAAATTTGCAGTCTTGAATTGAAAGCTTCCTGAAAGTTTCGATCGGCTAGTGAAAGTTTTGCCACTTATATATGGTGAAATTTTAAACAAAACTTTCACTACCCCAGTGAAAGTTTCATGCAAACATGCAAAAAACTTGCGCCGAACTTTCATCAAAATAGTATCGTTACTCCAAAAAATCAACCAAAATGCATCAAAAACAAATCAAGAATCCTGCGCAACACGATTGAAAAACAAAAACATATCAACATGATCCACGAAGAAATGTAATGTAAACAGCATACAGGCATCGAGGCTCAATGCTTGCGACAACAACGCATGTAAACAAACCATCTCACTTGGGATCTTCACTGGATCTTTCTAATTGAAAATCTTCACTTGTGGGCATGTCTACTGTGGATGTTGAGTTGTGGTTCTTTACATTTCTGTTTGCATCATGTTATTAATTTAAGACTGGATTTTTTCGATGGATATTTCCGCAAATGATTTGTTCAGCCATATCTACCAGTCAGACGTTTCAAATTTAGGTTTCAGCCTTATCTACAAAAAGCAAGATGCACAAGTTTTGCTTTCAAGTAAACTCACATGCATGAAGTTCATCAAGTAAATCCTCAAGGAAAAATATTCAAGTAAACCCATAACAAAAACAAGTAAATTCAACATGTTAAATCATGTACACTTGGTACACGTTTGGAGGTAGGAATCACTTGACTTGTGGATGTTCTGGTGAATCTCCATTGCATGTTTTCTGCAGTTCTTCTTACTTTGTTTCGCATTTCCTTGTGAAATTCCGTCGTTTCGGCTAAATGTTGTTTGATCTTTTGATGTATTTATGCACTTCTTAGAAGTCATAACCTGCGTTGCCAAAGGTTACTGAATTCTTTTGCACTGTTCAAAATGCACCGGAAGTGCGAAAAAACAAACAGAAATTGATAGAAACCCAAAAAATCCACACGGCAAACTCAGATAAAGATTGCTCAAGTAAAGAATATGCAAGCAAAGGTTCCTCAAGTCAAGATAGAGTGCTCAAATAAAGAATGCACGAGTTAAAACATGTTCAAAAAAAGGCGCGAGTAAAATGCCATGCAAAAGTCAATTTATTCGCCAAGGAAGAACTTATCGTAGTTGCAGTGTGTTGTTTGGTTCATCTGTTTTGTTGGCCAGAAATGGACGCTCTGTTTTTTTCATTGTTGGTGGTTTTGTTTTTTGTCCCGTTTTTTCATCGTTGGTGGTTTTGCTTTTCGTCCCAACTCAACACTTCCAAAAAGTGCTAAGCAAGAACATCTTTTATAGATATGTTTTTCAGCTGATCGAAAAAATGATCAACACATATCTGAAAAATAGTTTGAAATGATGCGTTTTTAACGGAACATTTGGACATTCCGCGATGTCATTCATGTTCTGCTCTGTAACTGTGTGTTTAAACATCTGTCAAAGTACAAACATGTTCTTTCAGAAATGGATGGTGTTTTCCAAATTTAATTCATCGAAACAAGTATATGAGACATTTAGGTTGAAACCTAAATTACATAAGTTTATTTTTCACAAAGAATGGAGGGTTCACTTGAGAAATTTTCCTGAAGACTTCACCTGAAAATTCACATAAGTGTGCATTGTTTTTGTTATATTTGAACCATTTTGCACATGAAAACAACCGTTTATTTCAAGTTTTCTGTAGGTTATTCAGGCAAACAGACTAATGTTCAAATCAGTTAAACAGTCTACAGACAATTCAGCATAAACCTATATATACATTTTTAAGTAAACAAAAAATACATATATATATATATATATTCACAATTTTCTCACTAATTTGCTGTTACAGCATACAAGGTAAAATTTTGTCTAACCTGATCAATTGGGTAAACGTGGGCTACTTGACATGAATTTGATTCTCAAAAGCATGACGTAATCTGAATGGAACAGTGAATTACAACGACATGAAGTTAGAAATGTACTGAGATGTTCATTGAGAAATGAAAATCCCAAGAAAACTTGAACTGGAAAATGATGGAAAAACATGAAAAACCAAGAAATCTTGAACTGGAAAATGATGGATATAATGATACTATGCGACATTTGCTTGCACCGTTTCAAAATATTGATGGAAGATACGTCAGCAGAAACTTGCTCAGGTTGAAAACGATTGAATTTCTGGAAAAAAAAACGCGAAGCCAAAAAAAAACAAACAAGCACTATTATAGCAAAATATAATTTGACAATAATAGCGAGTAACAAGTAAAAGAAACGCTTTAAAACAAACACATCCTGTCAGTTTTACTCATAAAAATGCATGACAAATCATTAAAATGCATAATTGTGCCATTGAAATGCATAACTTGCATAATTATGAGTTTAAATGAAAAGTAAGCCATAGAAATGCATAATTGAGATAAAACCTTTCTGATCTGTGAGTCTCTGATCCCGGAGCTGAAAGACATAGCCTGAACTTCTGACATTCTTTCTGACATGTCTTCTGACATTCTTTCTGACATATCTTTGGACATTCTTTCAGACATATCTTCTGACATATCTTTTGACATTCTTTCTGACATATCTTGTGACATTCTTCTTACATTTCTTTTGACATTATTTCTGACATATCTTCTTACATAACTTCTGGCATTCTTTCTGACATTCTTTCTGACATATCTTGTGACATTCTTTCTGACATGTCTTCTGACAGTCTTTCTGACATTCTTCTTTCTGACGCATTTCGCAGTCGAGGTCCGGCGCGCCACACTGAACTCACAGGATCGCGGTTGAGGTCCGGCACGCCACACTGAACTCACACAATCGCGGATTTGGTCCAGCACACCACACTGAACTTTGTTCTGCTGAAGTTTGCCTCACCAAGATCAAATGTATATGGGTATGTTTTTCGTTGAGGCCTTTCTCTAGGAACAAACTGTGTGCCATGATTAAATTTGATTCAGAATTTTACCCCCCGTCTTGTTGGAATTAGTTTTCCAAGTCTTATTTTCATTTTTTCGCAGTGTTTATTGATACATCTTGTGTCAAAGTTTTATTTAAAAATAATTTGAAGAATATGTAAATGTGTAGCAATCACTGTCCATTTCATTTTGTTTTTATTTTCGAAAAATGTGAACAACACAACATCGAGAAAACAGAAAACATAATTATAAATCAAAACGACCAACATTCCAGAAATCCGGGAAAACATTCCATGGAAACTTAAGTGCAAAACCGCCAAAATTCTGAGAAAACCAACAAACGACAGACTAAACAAAAACAAACAACAGCAAACACAACAAGACTCTGGGGAAACTCTGCCTGAGACAGTTTCCTTTTTCCGGCGCTTTTGGTTTTGCATTTTTTCCACATGATTTTTTCGATGGCTTCTGGAATACTGTTCCTTGTTTTTCTCGATGTTTTTTCAATATGTATGGAAAAATTTTTGCAGGGCAGGCATTTTCGAAAAAAAACAAACATATTTTACAGTTTGCTTCAATTGCACGCACAGCACCTTTTCCAATTATAAACGGTCACCGCTTGGAACCTATGTTTGGAGGTTCTGGGGGCCTACGGTGACCATATATATTATATATTATATCTTTGTTTTTTGTTCACAGTCACCGACTGGAATTCCAGCATCAATACAGGTACAGATACCAAAAAAGGTATCGGATACCATTTGATAGAGCCAATCTGATTTTTTCAAAAGAGACATAGAGTCTCCTGTGGAAGATTTTTGTTCCAGCTAGTAATCCTTGGCGTGCGAGGCCTTCACATCTTCCGTTTTCGACGCGTTCGGAATCCCTTGGCGCCCACCAGTTCGCTGGGCTATTTCAGTGACTTGACATGCATTGGTGACATGTCTCGGGCAACCTCTGTCAACCAACATCAGTGCAAAGAAGTAGAGATAACGGAAGAATCACCTGATGGTACGCCTACTTCAGGGTCGGTGAAGAATCATCAGAAACATGGAAAATGTGTTTGTTTCAAGTAACATCCATTGTGAAAAAGGTTCTTCAATCGGCTGATGTTTGGTGATCTACGCCTGTTAAACCTGTGTGGTGCGTGTTGCGATGCTCAAGTTAACATGAAGGATCAGTGTTTTCCATCACAAAAACAGGCGAATGAGCAACTGGTTAGAGGTTGAGCATTAGGCAGTGGAAGTACAGTTGCCGTTCACTGCCTGTGGGTATTTGGGTATTTGTTAGTGGCCCGTTGGTGCTGAAGGCTTGGTGTATTCAAAGATTAGAAACGTCACGTGGCACCTGGAACTACAGATCTTGGCTTTAGATTGCCCTTACAATACATTTGCATACATTTGCATACATTTGCGACTAAAAACCCTTAAATGTTGCCCAGGGTTCGAGATGGGCTCCGTGGCGCTGGGAACTGTCTAGACAACGTCCCCCGGGTCCCATGAATTCCCATGATTCTCAACAAAATTTTGTTGGCCTTTTTGCTTGTTGGCTTTCTTGGCTTTGTTTCGTTTCGTTTGTTTCATGTTTCGTTTCTTTGTGAAATTTGTACCGGTATTTCGTTCCCGGGCGAGCCGGGGGTCGAAATTTCAGGAAAAATTAGAAGCAAAACGATAGTCTGCGTCTACTTCAGTGCAATGCCTTTAGCCGTTCCGTCTGGTGGCGGTGGTTTGAGGGCTGGTTGTGTTTCCGTGGTGTGGCGTTGGTGATGTGATGTGCTGTCATGTGATGTGGTACGCTGTCACGTGTTTGGTTCCGAGGTGACTGAGGACGGGCAGTGTGGTTGGTTGCGAGATGTCATGTTAAGTGAGATTTTGTCATTTGATGTAATGTGATGTGGCGTCATGTCATGTCATGTTGCGTCATGTCGTGTGATGCAATGGAATGGGATGTGGTTGCGTGATGTGTTGAATTGGAGGATAATGTGGTGTGAACTACGGAGAGCCCATGTCACAGTACTACGACTCCGTACTACAAAATAGAATTTGTAGTACTACCGTGGCACTACTCCATACTACAAAGTTCTATTCCGGTACTACCCCACTACAACGTATCACTACGTATTACCAAGTATTACACAGTGTTTCTAAACGCTGCAAAGTTTTGCTACTTACTTCAAAAGACTCGTACGTAGTACAAAGCATTTCTACGTACTACAAAGTATCTCTATGATATTTCTATGATTTTCTATGTTCTAGAATTTCTTTTGCCGTACCACAGCGTATGATTATGTAGTATACGAAGTATTTCTTTGTTCTACAAAGTCTTTCTTTGTACCACAAAGTATTATTACGCACTGAAGCATTTCTACGTTCTACAAAGTGCTACTACGTAACAGAAAGTCACGTTCAGGTTTCATAGATCCAGTACATTGCTTGGAGCAACTTATGGGATGCAAAGCACAATGGAACTGCAACATTCATGTTTGAAGAACTGCAACACATGAAACGAATGAAAACCATCCAGTGCTTCATGGATGCGACTCCTCCGATCTGAGGCATCGGCACCTACACAGACTTGCAACTCGTCATTCCCTTTCGGGTAAACGGCTGCAGGTCACCTGTTCGTAGGAATTTCATTCCATTCATTTCATTCATAAAGTAACCAAACGTATGATATGATATGTTTGACCTATACATGCGGATGATTTTTGCGCTTCTAACGGAAGGAATTTTATTTCCCCGCTGGAGCTGCGCACAGTTGCACAATTCACCACTTGTTTTGCTTGATTTTGGCAGATTAAATGACTAGCTGACAAACCTAGCAAGTCAACAATTGGAATTCATATGGCCAAGTCGTGCAGTGGGCTCACTCTGGTTTTTGATGCTGCCTTCATTTCATTGCACGTGAGTTTGGTTTGATGTTCACAAACTTGATTGGTTTCGTAGGAGTCCGGAGCGCTTGTGGGGGTCCAACATGTACCTTCTCTTACCTTTTCGTATTGTTTCTATTTTCCATGATTTTTCCATCGTGAACCGATGAGTTCTGTTCGAGGCACATGCATCCCAAGCACAAAGTATTGGATCAAAGCAAACAGATTCCAGCACCTTGCTCCGCAGTCGTCTTTTGACCGTACACTTTTTGGAAAATAAATGTTCAACGTTTCATGTAGCGCAAAATGATGATAAATAATAGATATATATATATACATATATCCCGTTTTATTCGAACCGCTTGACATGTTTAAACCTCGCAAATCCAAGCGTTGATTTTGGGGGGATTGTTCGGCACTATGTTCGTTTGGGGGGCTGTCGGCAGGGACGTTATTAGGGTTGCTGAACAGCAACAGTCGGACTGGGAGATTTTTCCTTTCAAACTCTTGGGAGACCATCCCCGATGTGTGATGCTCTGGAACGCTTTTCAAGTCAGCTTTAATCGGAGGATTGATTTTTTCTTTGGATAGTGGATGGTAAGTTCTCTGATATGAAGCAAGCCCATGAAATTAATCTTTAAAAAGGGGTACTGCGCTGTTGTTAAGCATCTGCTAAGTTTTGGTGTCATCGTGGTGTCATAATTGATGGTGGACTGTCAAATCCTTTTTTTCAGGAACAGACCGAAGACATTGCCTTTTATTTCACAGTCCCTCCAATGAGATCAAAAGAAAAACATCCTAGTAGAATGGGGACCTACCTAGCTACAAGGTACTTACAATAGAATTCAGTCGAGGACCCTACACATCACCGAAGTAGTTGGTTGGCGGTGCACAGACGCCGGCGTCGTTTCGTGCACTTTTATTTTTGTTTACTTTTGAACACTTATAACTTATAACGCATGATGAATTTTCTGAAAGACCGGCAGAGTTTGCACTTCCTGGTGGATTAGTTCAATGGTGACATCTTCTGAAGAATTGGAAGAGTGTCTGCACATGTTGTCACATTGTGAAATGTTTGCTTCGGTACATACTTCGCACATGTCCAAACCATGTGCAAACGTTCGTGTTCAAAGTGCTACGGAATCGATTGCTTCGGTTAATACTTCACACACGTCCAAACCTTGTGATAACGCCTGCGTTCAAAGTGCTACGAAATGGACTGCTTCAGTACATACTTCACACGTGTCTAAACCATGTGGTAATGTTCGTGTCCAAAGTGCTACAGAGCGGACTGCTTCGGTATGCATACTTCACACATGTTCGAACCATTGATAACGTTCGCGTTCAAAGTTCTATGGAATGGACGATTGTTTCGGTTCACACTTCTCACATGTCCAAACCATCTGAGAACGTTCCTGTTGGAAGTGCTACTGAATGGACCGCTTCGAAGCCCTATAGTGCTCAAGGTGTGAAATCGCATCTGGATGTGAAATCGCATCTGGGTGGTTTACCGCCAAATCGCTTGGCCTAGCTTTTGCTCTCGCCAACTTGTTCCACTTCCCTCTGCATCGACGGTGATATTGTGGCAGCCTTTCTGGAATGCAACAGTCAGTACTCTCTGAATTCTGAGACGTTTTGCAACGGTTCCAACTTTGACGGTGCATTTTTCCTTAGGCTGTTTCCTGGACTTTCACTTGCAATCGCCAAGGGATCTTACTCTACAAGGGTGCTACGTTGTGATTTTACTTGCTGGCGTATGATCTCGGAGACAACTTTCAACTTGGCTTTTAAATTTTTCGGATTTAACGGATTTAAGGCTTTGTCTGGCTTTTTCTTCTTTTTGCCTTTGGTATTTGTTTCTTTTGCCTGTAATTCTAAGATGTTTTGGCTTTTTTGGGGATTGATTTCTTCATGCGGGGGGGCAGGGCGGCCTCGTTTTAAATTAATAACCTGGAGATTCATTCTACCAGAAATTTCTAGTCGATGCGGGTTGTACCAGAAATTTTGGGCGTTTGCAGAAATAGTATTTGTTTGGGTCACCCCAAAAAATAATTGGTCGATTCTCCAAAAAGTAGTCGGGGGATTGCCACCATGGTTTCCCTCCAAACACTCTAAACTTCATGATGACTTAGACACTTATTGATGGATGTTGATTGATGTTATATGTGGAACATCGTCGAGCGCTACACGATCAAGTTTCATCAGCCCTCACTCCCTGTCAGGGTCCCCAGCCTTTTGCTCTGTCACCTCTTTTGGTTCTTTTGGGCAGTGGTTGGGATGCCATTCCTAATGCTATTAAACAACTGCTTGTAAAGTCCTAAGCTCTTCTGAAGTGTCCTCAAAGAGGAGGTGCAAGGATGCACGCTCCTTATCAAACAGCAGATCTTTCCAATGTAGCCTTCATCGCTCCAACAGCTGTAGTCTTGATTGGCAAAAGGTAACCCTTAAGGACAGAACCCATATGTCACTAAAAGCTAGGTGAAAAATCAGAAAAGGGGGTGAAGTCTTCGCAAGGAAAATCAAAACATCAGTGCTGAATATGGTTTACCTAGCAACTCAAAAATGAAGCCCTGGTCACCCAAGGCCATGTTCAATCTCACGTGAACTTGGAAGTCTCAAACGAAAAGCTTCAAACCTTCCTGATATGATCGTGTAGCCAAATATGAAAACGCCTCCTCAGTTGATTATCACACTGGGTTCCAACATCACTATTAATTCATTGGGGGAAACACTATTCAGCAAAGTCAAATTGCCAATCTCAGAAAATATGGTACTATATAAAACTAGAGTTCCATCGCTTTATGCCTTGCATGCACCACTACCGAGCGGTCTGGCCCCGGGATCCAAGCACCATGCTTTCACAACGTGCGAAAGCAAAGATTGGCAGCAGCAATGCCATATTTGAAAGCTTGTGCGAAACTATCAGCTGAAAATTTCAAAGACTTCATTGCAGAGATCCATTTACGCATCGAATTAAACGAATCAAAGGCTCTTTGGTCAGGGTGTAGGATTCCTACCATTGCATGACCAGTGCAGTACCATAGGCTTGGAGACCACGCCCCAATGATGTTGGCCAATCATTGTTCTTAGGGGGGAACATGTGACTGAAACATGCTTCAGGGGTTACAAAAGAAAGCCCTTTCTTAAGTACAGCAGTTTCGGAACAGAAAATCTAGGTAAGCTGAAACTTAGCTCAAGAGACGTTTTCAAATCAAGATTCTTGACTGGCCACCAATCAATACCCGTAGGTTTGCCATGGGCGTGGCACCATTTCAAGGAATTTCTTGTTGGCATAGGCATAGCGCAGTGTTCGATTCAAAGTTCCATCGTTGAAGTACAACTTTTTGCATAGGAGGACTAACCCACTTGCAGAAAAATCAAAACCGAATGCTATCTCGCTCCAATCCAGGAATTGTCAACATGGGGTTTGGACCAGATTTGAAGGGGTCCCAAATCCTCCTATTCGCCTCCGTCCCACGCCATTCCGCATCGGCCATCACGACATGCCAGTCTGAGAAGTTACAATTACAAAGATGACATGTGTCAAGGCAATTGAAACCGCAATTGAGTCGGGCAGCCTCAGAGGATTGGCCGAAGTTTCACTGAAAAGGGTGGCGCTTGAGGAGTGACCTTTGATGACCATAATCCATCAATAAAAATGCGCTATCAATAATATAGCTGGCTGCTTTTCTGATATATGGCCAATCTCCTTCGAGGCCAATTGCGACCAGTGGAATGGATTCTCGAAGTCCTACCTTAGATTCAACACATTGGGTTCCTTGCACATGTGAATTTGAAATCCCAGGTACCCCGTTTGTTTGAATATAAATTCGAGACATGATACATCGGTACCAACCGAGTACAACTTGGAAGCATCAAGAGCAATCTCCTCATGTAGGTCATTCAAGGTCTTGTCACCGTCAAAGTAGAAGGAAGAAATCACTGTGAGTAGAAAGCGAGTTGTCATGGAGTGCCTTTTAGGTTGGGTTTTAAAACCATGAGGTTCCAACAGATCCTTTGAAGGTAGGGCATCCATAAACAAAACACAAGCTTGCTATTAGATCAAAGGCACCCACTCTTATTCGTAACCAGAGGCTCCTTGTGTTTTATTACGGGTTGAAAACTTTCTATCATCACCGGCCGATTGCGATAGCCCCGGCCTTCATCACCATGAGAGAAATACGGTATGCAAATCCCATGGGCGAATCCAGATGTTTTGAGGCAATGCCCCGGGTAAGCGGAAAAGTAAAGCTTCCAGAATTGACGTAACATTTCACTCCAATGCTTGATGTTCCAGTTTGAACCCTCCAAGCAGCACTCTGGCACTTCCGGTAATATGGTTTCTACCCAGGATTCTATTCTTATCATGGGCAACCAGATTTTTTCCCGTCGAAACGTTCGGAAAGCCACGTGGATAAGGCATGCATCAATTTCCATTGGAAAAGGACTTTTGTTCTTGTTGATAAGGTTATGCAAGTTTCGACTGGCATTCGTTCTGCTCAGGCCAGCCCGGGCTATCCCCCGCAAGAGGTCCAGCTTCCCTCCTCAAAAGGGATGGCCCGGGGTAGTATTCATTCGAATGGATCTCGATCAACTTAAAGTACTTAAATAATGAGGACAAGGGGCTCTTCTTTCGAACTCTGCAAATCGTTCCAGCTATTTTGGAAGTTCTCTTTGCCGATTCTGCCTAGGTTTGTGGAAATCTATGGGCGATTCAAAATCAGATATGAAGATTTAAACCCACAAAAATGTATCAATGTTACTCCCGAAAGGTAATCACCAAACAACTCATGGGCCAGCCCCGACTCTGCATCAGATGTATCCGATTCAGCGGTGGGATCCTTTTTCCGGTAACCTGAGCGCAGGAACGCCAATTGTCAAATGGGAGGGTAAACCTGATCGATAAAAAAGATGAGGTCATGACAAACATCTTTGGCCAGCTTGCTTGCAAATTGACCTGGCTGGAATCACCAGAAAATATCATATTTTTACATAGCGGTACAAGCAAATGAATGGAGAAGATTCAAACGTGAAAGTGCAAAGTGTGCATATGGCAATGCATTTTCCACCCTTTGCCAGATACTGCGCTAAGCCGTTCAAAATGGTGGCCAACGAGGCCAGAAGGGAATCTGGGCCAGCAAATTCTATTGGATCTCATGCTCAGGCAAGCAATGCAGCTTTACTATAGTACTTATATATATATATATATATTTATATATATATGCAATTTATGGTTATGAAAGACTTTGAAGGATTAAGCGACATCATCGAGCATTTCCAGAAACCATATTTAGCAAATCACTTGGCGGTCTTTTCTTACCACCTTTGGAAGACGAAGACTTCGCTCGCCCTGGATTTGTTGCCACGCTTGGGTTTTTCGGGTTCAGCTTCTTGAGGTTCCTCTTCTTCCCCTACATTTTCTTCATCATTAGCATCCTTCTCATCTTCTTTTGGGGTTTTCTTGAGTTTCTTACGACCTTTCAATGTCACAGCTGGAGCTTTCCCTTTGTCCTTTGCAGCTAAAACCATATAATGCACACGCACATGCAGGCGATACAGGCAGCGCAATATAATATATGCACATGCATGCTTTAACTCATACAAGCCCATCAAACATGCATGGAATGTCCTGGACCGAGATCGTGAGTTATTGATGTGGACATCCTGCTGGGTGCACTTTACAAAGAGACCAGCCAGCGTCTTCTTCGTTTCACTGGCAGGTCAAAATAATTGAAAAGATTCACCCAGCGTTTCTTAAAAGACGAAGATGATACCAAAGGATTCACAACAAAACATCATCAACATTTGGTGCACCTGTCAGGTGTTCCTAGCACACATGCATTTTGCTGGGCCGTCAACAACTCGGTGTAAAGCTTGTCAAAGTTTTGAACTTTGTTCTTGATGTCACCCGTCATCCTGACATGAGGAATTCCATATATCAAATTAGAACCCGGCCATATAGGAATGCACAATTGAAGATAAATCCCAGGCCTCTTTGCCCTTTCATTGCCCCGATCATGTCCAAACGCTCCTGACATTAAAAGAGTTAGGGTCACTAACTTCCAATCACGGGGAAGTAACAGAAAACTACAATCACCCGTGATAATCGGTCTCCTGTTGTTCCTCTGCCTTGCTGATCTTCTTGGCCACACCATGGTGAAGGCAGGCAAAAGGCCTGGGACAGCGGAATATGATCTGTACACGTGTATGCCGAGATACACGCATGTACATGTAATAAATTTTGAGGTTTTAAGGTGCCAAATGGATCCTGGTTTGCTTGAAGAACAGGTAGTGTCTGTGTTTTCGCGCATTGGGCTGCATTCGCATTGATGTTCTGAGTTGCATTCTCGCCCGTAACAACATTCCTACATGTGCACACAGTATACATATGATTGTGATATCCCATTCTGCTATATTGCATTCATGTCTGCAGAAAGTCACCCCTGAAGTTTCTCCAAATCCGTGTTCGATTCAAGGATTGACCCATCCTGGTCCTGGTGATCTCAGAATTAGGAGTTCACAACACCATGATATATATATATATATATATAACATGTTAGCAAAGCTGCGTGGGCAGGATCTAGTAGCCAAACAATGCCAAACACACTTGAGCTATGGTCCTGTGTGGTGAAGCTGACTTTCTGGTTTGTCTCATGGGATTTGCTAACACTATGTTCAAAACTTCGGGAGATACGAATGCTACAGTCTTCCGTGCCATGAACAGGGGTGCGTTCCACCAGCCCTCTGCGGAGGGCCCACTCGCGACTGTTCTCGATCATCTCACTTAGTTGCCACAACGCTTTGGTGACGGGTTATCATGTAACACATGGAAATAACTATTGCACACCTAAGTGTTGTATGCATGAATGAACTGAAATCAAAGTTTCTTGGTCCATTTCTTCTCTTCCTTCAGATATTCTTTGTTAACCCATCCACCTGCAAGTTTGTGCGTTTCCTCTTCCTTCTGTCGTTTCACAACCTCCACCTCAACAGCTTCAAACGTGCCATGCTTCAACAATAGGTCCTGTAGTTGATCTCCATAGAACAGGCATCATATTTATCGTCAACATATATCAGTCTAAATGATGCCGTCAATTTGATTCCGATTTGGTTTCACATAGTTCCGAAGCCTCAGATAAACACACTAACACACTTGTAATTTATTACAGTTCTGATTCATCAATGGCTTTAAGTCTTTGAGTGCCGGACTTCCAATAGGTGCCATCTTTGTATTTTCCCCAGGAGCACTAATTCCTGTGAATGGCCCCGCCCTTTCGGTAGGTCATGGCCCTTGAAGTTGCGGAGTTGGATCGGGAGGCACACTTTGTTCAGGGGGAACAGTCTGGAGAGGCAGTATCAGGTAGTTGGCTCGGAGGTAGACCCAGTTGGTTGCTTGGAAACATGAGAGCTAGATCTTCAACTCAATCCTTTTCAGTACCTACACTCATAGAATCACTCGGTTTGGTCGGAGCAGCTTGTTGGGGTGTCGTCACATGAAAGGCATCCAAAGATTGTAGGAACTAGTGTTGGCAGCAGGTGTGGAAGGTGGTGATGGTAGGGTGTCACGTGTTACACCTCGCTGGAGAGAAGTTCCTATAGACCCAGTAGATACACCATGTGGCAGCTTTGCATTCTCATCTTGGAGCCCCCATCCTGCAAAACCTGGCGTGAATGCCCCTGCAGCACGTGGTAGAGTCATACCGGGACCTGAGAGCAACAACTAGTTTTGGGGAAATCAGTCATATAACAAGTTGAGATTAAGGTAGAAATTGAAGAATAATTAATATTTGGAAGGCCTCCCAGTTGCGGGATCACGGCAAGCCTATCCAGGCCCCAATCCCTTCCTGCAATGATTGACCTGACATCGCATTTAAACCTATCACAGGCAAGGCCTGGTATTACATAATATGGAGTTTGAAAGAATTTGAGCACAAGTTGGCAGCTCGAAAAAGCGATCAATCATTCGGAAAAAAACGTCTCGACTGATAGAATTTTTGGGCGCAAAAAAACGTCTTGACTGATAGAATTTTTGGGCGCAGTCGTCAAGTCATAACTCCGTACCAGCTGGAAAGGCCAGCTCTGAATTACGTAACTAGGAATGTGAATGAATTTGAGCATGAATTGGCAACAAATTCTGCGAAATCAGACATATCGGAAAAACCTATTTGATATATTTTTTGGGATTTGTAGTCGTTTGACGGTATTTGTTGTCGTTCCGAAGGTTTTTGTAAACGTTTTGAACGGAAAAACGGTTGTTTTCTTCGGTATTTTGGATGTATTTAGATGGACAACCTCATATGCTAGCGCATGCTTCAACAACAAAAGTTCAATCACAGCTAAACAAAGAACTTTCACCAGCTTCTTCTAGTCACACATCCCCTGCAAAGAGGTTCCTGTTCCCTATAGACCAGCAGGGCTGACTCTATACTTACCCCAAAGTAGACCGAAATAATTGGCATATCTGCAGTGTAAAGCTGGACACCGCTGACAAACATGCTAGCACATAAACAGGCTAGCCCAGATCCGTGTTGCTTTTCAAAACACAGATCGGCAAAACTCTTCGAGGCCAGTCAAAGCATATATGAACCAAAAATGGTACAACATGTGTTTGATTGTTTGGTTTAGATATATATATATATATACATCGATCTGTATAGTCATTGATGAAAATGATTGAAATCATTGAAGTCAATAAGTTTGAGTCATACACTCGATAATCACTCACCCGCTCACCCAACGGCATTCGTCGCCAACATTCGCCAACCCACTCATCCACAATCTGCCTAAGCCTGGGCAAAAGTAGTGGTACTATATATCAATTTCTTTCATGTCTACAAATGGAAATGACTCCTAAAGATACTAAGGTGGAAAAGCGTGGTACACATACAAAATTCAATGCTATATTAAATCAAGAAACTTTTTTGGCTGCAGCCCTTGCTACCTCCTTTACGTCTATAGACTACAGTCCAAGAAACATGGCCCATGCATAGGCTGGGGACATTGAACTTGTTTCACCTGGTGTTGCATCAACATCAACTGTTTCAATTCCTGTTCAACTCGCTTCAGTGTTTCCAAGTATTTCTGAAGCTGCTCCATCTCCTGCAAGGCAGCAAGCTGTCCAGATCGATGAGCGGCCTGGCAGCCCGGACTTACTAGCAGGAAAGGTAGGGGACTGCAGTACAGCTAGTCTATACAATGAACTGTTATTCGGGGGAGTCTCCAAGGGTGGCTGCATGCCTGGCAGGCAAAGGTTATATATTTCGGAATATCATGGGACTCACCATTGATAATATAATAAATACCTGGCCTCTTGGGCTGGGTGTCGTCAAGCATGGGTCGGTCAAAGTTGAAGATGTAGGTGGACTAGTAGCTGCAGGATTGGGGGGCCCTTGTTTAGATTTCTCACCAGCAATAGGAATAGGATCAGTAGGTGGATTGGGGGGCCCCCTTCAAAAAAAATGCAGATGGCCGTAGAGTACTAATGATATCACCGTCAACCACTTCAATCTTTTTGCCATTGGTGCCCAAAACGGCCCCAGCCAGGCACCATGCTCACGGCCACCCAAGAGCAAGTGACCTGGCTGAGTTGGAACGGTTTGACCATGTGAAAGGGTGCCAGACATGCATCTAGTGTACCATCTAGTTACCTAGCCTGTCTCGTGGATCTTGGTGGGCAGCACGCCCAGAGTCTTCAGACTCTGAGAAGCCCCTGCCACTGCCAGGCTCTTGAGGGGATGGACCAACATCTACATCAAGTCTCTGGGCATTTATTTTGCGACGGAGAATGCGCTCACGTGGCACATGTGGTCGCCACCCCACAGACTTGTAGCAAGAAATCATCCTTCGTAATCCCCATGCTTGGAGGGCAACAAGGTGACCTTAAGTGGCATGGAACCAGTGCATTCCCAATGAAGATTTTAAAGGGGCATGCTCGGAAAAGAAAAGGACTACATCGAGTTTTTGTTTCTGGTGAAGGGTTCAAAAATTGAGATCAGGTCCCTTATTTCACACAGTCTTGGGGTGAAAGGTACCATTGTTAAGTAATTGTATCGAAGTCACGGGGTATCGAAATCTGCATGAGCTCATACAGCGAGGAAATATGAAGTTGCACATACACCCCCCCTCGTCCCAAGATGCGAAAGGCACATGGTGAGTGTCCCTGCTGATGGTCTTCTCATCACCAAATTTCACCTAGGCGAAGTTAAGTTGAAAGGATCATCACATATATTGCAGTACTGTTACTTCAATACATATTTTTAGATTCGCGTAGCCATCAAAAGAAAAACTTGAATGGGTTGAATCCTAGAAACCACTTGGTGTTGGGAAGCGCGTCTGCGAAGGTCAGCACACTTCTCCCACACCGGAGCTAAATCAGTTGCTGATACCAAAGAGTCAGCCATGGCTAGCAACAAATCGAGGTAACTCTGTTTTTGATTCCCACCATTTTGAAAAGATCCTTTAATGTGATATGTAAATTTAAGCTTTACGAATGTATTTGCATCGATCACATATTTGTACACGCAGACATCACTCAGTGTTTAACTCCAACTCAAGGGTGTTTAATTTCGCATGTGTCCTTGATTCAATACTTGCATAAGTGTGCATGTAAAAGACAACACCTGCAGTTTGTATATATATATATACTCATATTTTTGTATTTTGTCTTTTTGGATGAAGTACTATCATATGTCTTCATTTCTTCCCTTTCACCGCCAATGCCAGAACTTTACCCCCAAAGGATGCTGTGACCCCCGCACCCTCTTGCAGCGACCAAACCAATGGATGGATGGATGGATGGATGGATGGATGTTTGGGGATTGGTATTTTTGAATTTATAGGGATTTCTTCAAGATCATGATGGTATTTATCACAGCTGATAATTTTGGATACATTCTTGCTCAGTTCAGCTGAGTTCAGCTGACCCTAAGTATAGCTAAGTATCATCTAAGTATCTCATCATAAAAACCCCTGAAGCAGTCGTTTCTGGGAAAACTGGTCGTTTTGGGTCACAATATGGTAACAACCATTTTTTTAGCCGATCATTTGTAGGCAACAACCGAAACAACCAAAAATTTCTAGTCGTTGGAAGGTCTAGGAAGATTTTAGTCGGACCGCCCGAAAAAAAACAAGTGACCATTGAAGGCTTCTGGGTCGAAATCTTTTGACGACATCAGGCACGAAAAATGAGCCTTAAAGCATGCCATTGAAGAAAGTCACGCATCATGCCCCGTTCCACGAAGCACCAGCCAGTTAAGCGCAAGAGAAGAAAAAAGTGTCATCGCGACACTGTAGCAAAAAGGATGTAGTTGGTCTTGTAAGCAAAATGCCACCCACCACATCAAAGCGAAAGGAAGGCAAGGTTCCACGACCAAAGTGCCACACCAAGCATTTTGACACAAGAACGCAAACAGGAAGAGGAGCTCATCCGGCAAAAAGCCTCGCTCCACCTCGAAAAGGATGCACCAAATGCAAAAAGAATGTAGAGCTCCACGACTCCACATCAAAACTAAGTTGTTGGTCTGAACTGCTGTTTGTGGACAAATGCACAAAAGGAAACCAAGTGATGCACCTTCCATCCGGCAAATTTCGCACCTGAGCCCCATTGTGACCAGATGCCAAATGATCCGCCGCGACACGTTTCCACGGATCAGGTAAACCACCACACTTATCGTTGTCGCGCGGCGCATCTCCTCGAGGCACCTTGTGAAGATATATGCCACAGCTTTTGCAGGACATTGAGTATGGATGATGTTCCCAAGTATGCGTGTTCATCTTCTGGTCACGAGTTCGCGGTCTGCTGTTGTAGGCCGCAATACCAATTTTTCAGGTTATCACAGTGAGCAAGATTTACCAGTAATCCCTGTGCATGCAGGGGCGAGAGTCTCGTATTGCTTCTTTTGACGGATCATATCAAACAAAGGGCACCGCCATTCACGTGTAGTACATCGAATGGAGCTTTTCCTTTCACCAGCCCAAATCAAGGGATGCCCATGTTCCACAGCCAGTTGACCCACCACACCTTGATGTTTAGCGCGAGTCTTGTTCCGCGCAGCAACAGATCATGCTACCGCAGGTAAGTGAACATATGCGCGATTTGCGTCGCATCTGCTTTCCCAAAATTGCCTGACCGAGGTGGCATGGTAACGCTGCGCATTGCGGCCACACCGGCTGCATGATAAGCGATCTTTGCCCATAGTAACACATTCAAGATGCTGCTGCAAAGGAAGTGCACCCGGTTGTTGAGCCACGAAAAAACCTTCGAACAAGATTGCCTTCCTGACTTGCACTGCCAAGACTGTTCTGATATGTCCAAAATTACTTTTTGCGCCAAATCCAGAGCAGGCCCATTGTACCCGCTGCAACCAATGGCACACTGCACAAAACATTGTGGTATCTCATCAAGTTGAGCGCACAGCGCACGAAACCATGGTGGCCGCAAATGTTCCCAAGCAGGACACTCCCACCACCGATGACGCCGAGTTTCATGAACCTGTTGACTCACACAATACCTACTCAACTTCTGTGTTGTTGCAAATTGCAATCCATTTTTCAACACCAAGCATGTCTGCACTGGGTTGTAGCCTCACTTCAAGTCTTTGCTGGCCAGAAGCCCTAGCAACTTCACTTTGCCGCAAAGCTTCCCGGATAGCATGGGCAAAGCCAGGCTTGTCCGGCGGAGACAGAGGAAGGAAGCACGTCTTGTTAGAAGAAGCCGTCATCGACCAAGGTGAAGTTCATTGCCATTGAAGAGACTGTAAAATTCGAAACAAGTTTGCAATGCCTGGAGGTGTGGGAAACCAAAAATTTTTGGTTTTACCAATTCTCCGTTTTTCTAAGGTTGATTTCTTCATGTCTTTTTGCCAAAGGTATGTAAAAAAACAACATGCGCAGAATTACTGTTGCATGGAAATGCGAAAGGCTCGCATGGAATGCATTCTGTGCATGAACTGCTTCTATTGCAGGCATGATGGTTCTCAGCCTCTGTGCCTGCTACATAGAGCGCCGAACCCATAGCCCAAGGCTATCTTTTAAGCTCGATTATACGCGAAAAGCTCGACCCAAGCCGAACCCAAGCATGCTCATACCTTTTTCGTAAAATTTCAAGAGGAAACTTGACAGGTATACATCCCTTGCAGGAAACCTCCATGGAGACCTGGAGAGTTGTTAAAACCAAACATCGGATTTCATCGGGAAACCAAAAGAAAACGCCGGATTTCATCGGGAAACCAAAAAATCGCAAAAGCAAAATTTACATCGGATCAATGTCCCGTCTGTTTCAATATGGCAGTTCCATGGCCATGCAATTCACATTTTTCCCATTAAAAAACTCTTAAAACCAAAAGTCGGATTTCATCGGGAAACCAAAAAAAAGCACCGGATTTCATCGGGAAACCAAAAAAACACCGGATTTCATCGGGAAACAAAAAAACATCCGAAAACCCAAATAGCATCGGAGTGACCTTGCCTGCAGCAAAATTATCTGGTTACGTGTTACAGATCGATCGTCATTTGATCACTCCGATTCGCAAATTTGCGACATATTCGAAAACCTGGTCCTGGTATTATATCACAGATATAGGACTCTTGCGGAACAGCTTCCCCCAAGACTTGTCATAAACTGCAGAGGAAACTCAGGAAAGTTAATGTCGAGAAAAATTTCGTGGGGTATATATACCTTTAGATTTCGCAAATTTGGGAAGATTTCGTTTTGTAGAAGAAAAGCAATCATTTGGCAAGATTTTGCTGTCTATAAAAAACCAACATTTTTCGAAATTATGGGAAGTATAGGCTTTGTACAGAAACCCAACTTCTCGCAAATTTGGGAAGATTTGAATTTGGCTTTGTAAAGAAAACCAACCTGTCGCAAATTTGGGAAGATTTGGCTTTGTAAAGAAAACCAGCATTTCGAAACCAAAATTTCGCAAATTTGAGAAAGGATTTCGCTTTCTATTGAAAACCAACATTTCGCAAATTTGGGAAGATTTGGTTTCGTAAAAGAAAACCAACTTTTCGCAGATTTTGCAGGGTTTGGCGTTCTATTATCAGAAAACGCAACATTTCGCAAAATTTGGACAACAAAAAACGAAAATGTTGAAACCGGGCCCGAAAAGACACCAAAATAACCATCCGTCGAAACCCGACGTTTTTTTTGGTTTTCCGACGTTTTTTTCGGTTTCCCGACGAAATCCGACGAAATCCGACGCAAGGTTTTCACAGTTACAGGCCCCCGAGACCTTCTACAACTGCCCCAAAGAAACTACACGACCAGAATTCATTCAGGAAACCAAAAAAATATAGTTTGTATTCAGAAGGTTTGTGGGAACCAAAATTGAATACTGGGTACCCTTTTGATCTCTTTGCAAGAAATTCAGAAAAAAGGATTGGACCTGGAGAGTTGTGAGTGAAAACCAAACATCGGAGTTCCTCGGGAAACCAAAAAAATCGGAAAAGCAAAATTTACATCGGACGATGTCCCATATACATCTGTTTCAATATACCAGTTCCATGGCCATGCAATGTTCACATTTTTCCCTTTAAAAAACTCTTAAAACCAAAAGTCGGATTTCATCGGGAAACCAAAAAAAACACCGGATTTCATCGGGAAACCAAAAAAAACACCGGATTTCATCGGGAGACAAATAAAACATCGGAAAGCCCAAATAACATCGGAGTGACCCTGCCTGCAGCAAAATTAAATATTATTAGCTGGGTTGTGGTTTTGTGTTACAGATCGATCGTCATTTGATCACGCCGATTCGCAAATTTGCGACATATTCGAAAACCTGGTCCTAGTATTATATCACAGATATAGGACTCTTGCGGAACAGCTTCCCCCAAGACTTGCCATAAACTGCAGAGGAAACTCAGGAAAGTTAATGTCGAGAAAAATTTCGTGGGGTATATATACCTTTAGATTTCGCAAATTTGGGAAGATTTCGTTTTGTAGAAGAAAAGCAATAATTTGGCAAGATTTTGCTGTCTATAAAAAACCAACATTTTTCGAAATTATGGGAAGTATAGGCTTTGTACAGAAAACCAACTTCTCGCAAATTTGGGAAGATTTGAATTTGGCTTTGTAAAGAAAACCAACCTGTCGCAAATTTGGGAAGATTTGGCTTTGTAAAGAAAACCAGCATTTCGAAACCAAAATTTCGCAAATTTGAGAAAGGATTTCGCTTTCTATTGAAAACCAACATTTCGCAAATTTGGGAAGATTTGGTTTCGTAAAAGAAAACCAACTTTTCGCAGATTTTGCAGGGTTTGGCGTTCTATTATCAGAAAACGCAACATTTCGCAAAATTTGGACAACAAAAACGAAAATGTTGAAACCGGGCCCGAAAAGACACCAAAATAACCATCCGTCGAAACCCGACGTTGTTTTTGTGATTTTTTTTTGTATCTGTATACAAATGTTATTTATTTGCTTTGCATTTGTTTGCAGAATTGCGCAGTGCCATTTGTATGAAGTGAAAAGTGCACAAATACATGTCTTCATAGCGCACATCCTAAGAATTGGTTTTCCGATGTTTTTTTTTGGTTTTTCGCCGCGACTAAAAATTTTTGGTTTCTCACACCTCCAGGTAGCCACTGTCGCAAAAAACATGAGTTACCTACGCAAAAAACACGCAACCCAAAAAAAACTCACCCAAAATCAGGTGACGATCTCATCGCTGCGTGTGTCTTATTGGAACGCCGAAAAGAAAAATCGGAACGGTCCGATGCCGAAGTTCGTTGCGCCGTGGCAGCTGAACTCGATAGGTCAGATGAAAACTCGTCGAATTCCTTGGATCCTCTGATACCTTACCTTTCAAGTGAAGTTAATGAAAACTTGGAACATGATTCTGGAACCTCCGGAGTGTTGAACGCGATGCTTCGCAAATGGCGTGGTATCTGCGATGTGAACGCAGAGACCTGGGTGGAATTGATCGAAAGTTCCGGACAGGTGCGTTTTTTGTTTGGTTTGTTTGGTGCTTTGGCTATGGCAGAACATAGTTGTGATCCAAATGCAAGAGTTGAATGGGATCAAAAGGAACAAACCATGAGGCTGGTGGCTACCAAGGCCATTGATGCTAAGCAACGAGTGTCCAGGTCATATTTAGATGTTGGAGCATTATTATCTTCATCCAGTCTTCGTCAAGATGCTTTACAGAATGATTGGCATTTCACCTGTAGATGCACTCGCTGTCAAGATGAATGTCAAAAAAATGTCACCTCTGTCGTCAAAACTCATACAGATGCAGCCTGGCCTTTTCTCTCGGGAAAGGTGGATTTACAACACGTGGCATCCGCAGGAGGTCTTCCCTTGGACAAGGCCTTGAAGATGGCAGTAAGGACGGCTGCTGCCGCCTGTGCGGCCGCGGACCTTCCCATGGTGGGAACGCTGCAGTTCCTCCAACAGCTGGTGACCAACGAGGATGTCTCGGACGACGAGGATATCCACCCGCGGGTGTTGCGCCTGCACTGCCCGGAAGCGCAGGAAGCTTCACCGAAGAGATGTAAAAGGTGATGAAATCACATGAGCTTGGAAAAAAAAACAGGTTCCTAATGGTTCTTAAATCTTTAAAGCAGGTTGATCTGAATAGTGAATTGAATAGCGAGCTGTGGATTTTGCAAACATTTGGGCAAGTCACTGGATACTCTCCCTGAAACTAAGAAACTAACATAGCCCCAGAAAATAGTGGTTGGGTGACTACTTTGCTATGTTAGTTTCAGGGAGGGTAGTTAGACCAAAACAAAGTGAAACAGCATAAGGAAGCAATTTGGTGTTCTGGAGTTGTCTTTGTTGCCTTGCCCAAACAGGAAGGATCATTTCTGTCGGCCATGTCCAGGTCGACTATTGTTTAACACATTGTTTCTTTCTGAAGAGACCATAGTAGTGTTGATGATATTCCCCTGAAATTTAACATGGAACCTGAAAATGGAGGTTTGGAAGATGATTTTCCTTTTCAGTTGGGTGCTTTTTATGTTCCATGTTAAATTTCAGGGGTGTATTATATTTATGTACAAACTGTTGGAGACTATTTCGCAAATGGTCTTTGACTTCCAGGGTAGGTAAGACATTTCTCGACCACGTGGTTGGCTCAAGACTGCGACGGTCAAGAAGTAGGGGGAAGGGTAGCGCCCGCTGGCTGCGGGTTTGTTCAAGCGACCTTCCAAGATGAAGAAACCTGGATTCAAAGAGGTTGCTGTGTTGATCTGGGTGTGTCTCAAAATGCATGTCACCCCTGAACTCCTCAATAGAAAACGGTGCATTCTATTAGCAAGCCGATGATTTCTGTTCAGGTTCTTCGCTTTAGGAACAAGACATGAGTCTTTTGTTGCTTCTTGTTGCTTCCNTCGTTGTCGTTGTCGTTGTCGTTGTCGTTGTCGTTGTCGTTGTCGTTGTCGTTGTCGTTGTCGTTGTCGTTGTCGTTGTCGTTGTCGTTGTCGTTGTCGTTGTCGTTGTCGTTGTTGTTGTTGTTGTTGTTGTTGTTGTTGTTGTTGTTGTTGTTGTTGTTGTTGTTGTTGTTTCAAACACAACATGCCAGTTCCATGTCCATCCAACATCAAACCACCGAGTCGTTGCTGATGTTCGGCACCTGTGACGAAAAAACGGCCCCCCTTCAACGATATGGAAACGATTGATGTGGGGGACACCCGTTACTCCGGGGAAACGAACATCCGGCGCGATTTTTTGTGGCTCGACATGTTTATTGATTTTTCAACAAAGAAATACCGGGATGAACAATTGCTGATTGATGTTAGGGTTGATTTAGGTACCTATGGTTAAAGGTGGCATGAAGATACCACATATAACATATAACATGTAACATATATATATATATGTATATACATATAAATGTACATACATATATGTTTCTGTTGAGTAAAAGGTCATCCAACTCGAGGAGTGTTTCTGTTTGGAATCCGCGAATGGACCCAAGGATTCCAACCGCGAACGTGCCTGCACCGATGACGAAAGATCAGCTTGGAGATCCTAGATTACGTGGTAGGCCTTATTTCGAAAGGTTGGTGCTTGGAGGATGGGATTCCAGTTCGTAAGTATAGGTAGTAACCCCCATTTATAAGGCATGAAAAAGGCCGTTTGGAAGGGGAACAACCTCAGGTCTCCGGGACTTCTATACTCACCATTCACCATGCTTTTTATCCACTTACTATACAGCTGGGATGATCCTCCAAGTGGGGCAATTTCTGCTGGTGACCCTTTTTGGGATGGTGATATTTGTGACCCTTTTTCCGGATGTAAGTGTGACCTCCAATTAGGGGATAAAAAGGTCATTGCTCGAATCACATGTTTTTTTGCACATCTTTTTTTAGACTTTCACTCTCCAAATTTGTTTTTTGAAGACACTTTTTGCCTTGAAAGATGCTCAGAAGAAGATTGATTCATCCACATTTTTTTTTTCGGAATTGAACATTTCTACATAAGTACACCGATATATATATATAAATATCATCTGAATTTATATATATTATATAAGATATATAAATCATTTCAGAGTTTTTTAAAAAACCCAACCCCCATCTTTTGTCCACATCTGACCATCATCCCCTGGTTGGAAAAAACGCCGAGGTGCGAAGCCTTCAAGACCAAGGAGCCACGGCTGAGAAAAGGGAGGGAGAGATTTTCCCATGGCCATGCCCTGAATCCACAAGAGAATTCCCCAAAATTCCTACAAGGTGGGCCACTGCCAGTTATAAGTGGAGTTGTAACCCCTATAAGTGGAGTTATAACCCCAGGCAAACCCATTTATAAGGCCTTTATTAATATGGTTACAACTCCATTTATAACTGGGAGGGGCCCACCTTGTACAAAAAAACGATGGTTTTTTGGCGTTGTTGATAAGGAATTTATATTTTTGGATTTGCCGTTTTTTTCTTTTTGGGTCCTAAATTTTGTGAAAACATTTAGGAATTTGATATTCATTGGATTTTTTGTTTTCTTCAGAATTTTAGATGTTCCTGACATTTTTTGTATCCCTCCGGAAAGAGATTGTTTTCTGGTCTGAAGGTTTTTCATTGTTTTTTTTGCTCCATTCGAAATCGACTGAAAAAGCCATCAAAGCATATCAAAGCGAGCATTTTGTTTTCACGCATCTTGGCATGGTTTCAAAAAAGCCAACGTCGTGCCCAAGTTTGGCGTTTGGCGTTTGGTGTCATTCACGCAACCTCAAAACTAGGTGGTGGTTTCAACAATTTTTTATTTTCATCCCTACCTGGGGAAGATGATTCCCATTTTGACTAGTATTTTTAAAATGAGCAATGAAAAAAACCATGGTTGGGGTATATAGGGCATTATACTCCCCAGTTATATAGGCATTATAATACACCATGAAATAAGGATCCCTATTAAACAAACAGTATTTCATGGAAAGTAAAAATCGGGTTTTTTTCGTGGCTCAAATGGGTTGAAACTCAACCACCAACTTTGCCGAAGAACTTTGTTTTCCGGAGTGAAAAATAGGTTCACACAGAGCTGAAGTTCACCTATGCAGATGCGACAAAGAGGTGTGCATCACTTCCAGATCTTCAGAAGATTCGCAACGTCTGCGACCTAGTCTGAAGAATGAATGAAAAGATGTAAGGAGCATTTTGCAACATGAAGTTTAGAGAAGAAAGATTTGGGGATAACATGCCAGGGCAAGCATTGAAAAGAAAGATCTCGTCTTCTAGTAGCTGATAGTTTCAAACATATTTTAAACGTTCACCCCGAAACTTGGGGAAAATTATCGAGTTGACGAATACTTTTCAGATTGGTTTAACCACAACCACCACTGGCAGTGGTGTTGCCGTTTCCTTTCAACTTGTTGATTGACCAATGGAAATACCAAGACAGAAGGAATTCACCGAACCGAAGCGCACGGTACCGAGGGATACTTTGGTTACTTCAAGGATGAACGGCATCCTGTTTCCAAGGAGACCTGGTGACCAGGGGAGCTTTCTGCCACTTTGCTGGTAGAAGAAGTGATGGGACTTGATGATGGACTTGTCTACAAGATGGTTTTGTAAATCGGGAATATCCTGCAAATATTCAACATGGTCTTTTTTGAGATTGGTGAATGGTGGTGGTGGTGGTGGTGGTGGACTTTCGTTCGCATCTTTTCTTATTTTTTTTGTTGCCCTCATAAAACCTGAAAAAACCACCACCACCATTATCACCACATATAGCCCCCCACCACCACCATTTTACATTGCTCCCGGAGATTAACATAGAACCTGAAAAAGATGGTTTGAAAGATGCTTTTCCTTTTCCAGGGGTGAAAACTCTCAGGTTCCATGTTAATCTTTCTGCGTGTATCAAAATAAATGTCTGATTTCCATCTATCCGAAAATTATGATACCCCCCCTACGATGGATGTTTCTCTTTATATTCACAGATTGGTGTAAGAATGCCAACTAGACCTTGTCTAGATGTCTTTCAGTCTAGATGTTTTAAAGATGTGGTTTACAATTCTGAGGTACATTTACCAAAAAACTGTTTGATACAATTTTTGGATGCTGCAGAACTCCCAGAATTTCCAATTTCGCAGCTTTGCAAACGGATCTATCACGCCCAACCCTCCAACCTTGACAAAAAACCTCCGACGGGTTTTCTGTAAGCAAAAACAAGATCCGAACCTCACCTGCAAGCGTCAGGAGCATCGCTTTACCTATGACCAACTGAAGGTGACATGGGGGGCATCACCTGGGTGATAACCATCATGGCAAAGTACCCAATCCGTTGAGGTGCAACCAGATACAAGAAGGGGCCCTCCTAGTTATCAGGTAGTTATAACCCCATCAAACCCTATTTAGCCATGGTTGTAAATGGGTATAACTAGGGATAAATCCACTTATAGTAGTTAGGGGGCCCCTTCTTGTAGGTTTAGTTTTTGGCACCTGGGAACTCCAAAGGGCGGCAAGCAGTTGGCTAAATGGATGGAAATGGTGTAAATTGACCAATCTGGTGATGTATAGCAACCATTACTGTTCGATTTCATTCGGAAGATTCACATGCTTCCCCTGAACATGATGGGCTTGGAAAAAAAGCCCTTCCATCTCCTGTTCTTTTAAAAGGCCGAAAAATAAGATCTGTTTTGGCAACTTCCAGTGTGTATCCCCACAGATTTCAGGTCGGTATCCGAATCAAAACCCTGGGGTTGGTTGGGTTATTTTTCGGGGACTGTACTTTTTGCCCAGTTCTATTTTTGTTTTTTTTCATCACAGATTTCAGGTGGACTCTGAATTTTTTCCATCCGCCCTTTTTTTTTTGAACAAAAAAACAACATGGACGAAATCTATCCCAATGACCAGCATCAGCACCCCTTCGATCTTTTTTCAGGACAACTCTGTTTTCGATCCTAAGAATCCCAAGGACGGGGACGGAGACCCGCCGCTGTTGATGACAAAAACATCACCGTTGGATGTTTGGAGGTTTTGGACGATGGAATTTTTCCATTTTGTGCACACACCCCAAAAAAGAGAAAAGAAAAAAGTGTCGTTTTCTTTGGTGTTTCGCTAACTCTGTATCTAACTCCCACCTGACAGTTCTTTTTTTACAGAAAGGGGGGGGGCGGTTTTAATCCCAAAACTTTTCCCGGAGCTTTTTAACCTCTTCGTTAACAAGGAGTTTCAAAAATAGGATCCGTGGGATGTAGGTATTTTTTTACTAACCTATGCATTTTGGTTATTTTTTATGGTAAATTAGTACCTGGAAAGCCAAGTGCCCTATTTTTAAGGCAACTGGATTGCTGGTTTTAGGGGTAAAGTCGGTAAAGTTGCCTAAAAAAAAATAGGACACAAAAGGCGTTCCAGGTAGGTAGATATAGCGAAACCTCCCATTGATCCGTCATGGCCCTATGGAGATTGGGGCGAGTTTCGTTCAACTCTTTCGGCTCTTTTCGGATCCTTTCGGGTCCCCAAATAAATGGGCTGGAAAAATTGGCAGGAGAGCTTTCATGTCCGCCATACAGAGGTTCGTTGAATCGTTGTCCCCCTGGCAATTCTTTGTGACCTTTTTGGGATGGTTAAGTGACCCTTTTCAATGGTTAAGTGACCTCCAACTAGGGGATGAAAAGGTCACTTTGAATCGCCGGCGTTTTTTTTTTTCCGGTGGAGAGGTCTCACGACCATGAATTTTAGCAGTCAACTGTATATGGCCGGGTTTTAAGGGGTCCCGAAAAAGATGGTCCAAATGAACAAACGTCGCAACGGCTGGAACTTCCAGACAGTTTTTTTGGGGGGTTCGGGGTTTGGTAAACTTCACCGCAGAAAGGCGAGCCCTCCAACTCCAATGCCTCGCTTTGGGATGGGGTTGGTTGGTTGATCCATTTTTTGGAGGGTCCTTTTTTTTTCTCCCCTTCTTAAAATCACAACAAACATGAGTTTTTTTTTCTTCGTTCACCACAAAACGAATCTTAGCGAAGTCTTTTTTTTTGACCAATAGTATCGTCTTGAACAGTGTTTCTTGTGGGTTGAGATCTTTTTTTTTTTCGTAGGTCGTGTTTTCATGCCTTGCAGAAATCTAAGTCCAAGACCAAACAAAAAAAGGTCTTTGGGATGATCCATAGATCGAGGATTCCCGATCCTACCAAGGGGCAAAGTTTGGTCGATTTGGACTTCCTGGGTATAAATTACATACCTGGAACTCCAAACAACTAGTTTTAAGTGGTTGTTTCACTTGGATGAAGCCAATTAATGACATGAAAAATGGGTGGAAATCACCATTTCCATCCATGCAAAAAGCTGGTTGTTTAGGGTTCCAGGCAGTTGCCGAAATCTTTTTGAATTTTTTGACTACAATAGAGCAGCCCCAAAAACAGTTGGAAACTTCCGAGAAAAAACACAAGATTCAGAGTTTGATGTTCATGAAATGGACCGAAAATCCGAATGCATTTTTTGTTTTTAAAGGGAATTATCCCATGACGGATCCATTGGACTGGTATATTTACCTACATTTACCATAAAATCAACGAAATGTAGACAAATATACCATACATGAATCCTATGGGTATGTCATACATTGGCCCCTCAAAAATTACCAGAAATCCCCCCGACGCTTTTATTTCTTTTGGTCTGGTCTTCACCCGAAAAAGCGTATCGTCACCACCGGTGGTCGTCGCGCAGGGCATGCGAAAGCGCTGTGCTGTGCCATTACGAACTCGCTGGATGGTTCGTAGCTCTCAGGCACCCACAGGGTGGCCAGTTGGATGGGAGAAATGGGTGAGCAACTGGCTAGGATATAAATATATATATATATACAAAATTTGTGCGGAAACACATTGAGCTATGGATATTTTTTGATAAATGTCGATGTGCAATGTATATTTATATATATATATATTTATATATATATATATGTATTTACATACATACACATGTAAATATGTATACATACATACATACACATGTAGTTATATAGAGGCATGTGTTCTTTTGAGCCATGTTTGTAGGAGGAAAATTTATTTGAGGGTTGGTTTCACTAAGCCACATCAACTTTAAATCTACCGAAAAGAAACGTCTATCTCAAACTCAAACTTACTTGAAGAGTGTCCAGTTTGGAGTGATGGAAATTACTCCCTGCAAGTCAACGATCATCCAACGAATAGTTCCCTGGAATTGTTAAACATAAAATCACTACTTTAAACGAAGCAATGTGTGTGTTTTTTTTGCGAATTTTTGACATCGAATTTTCCCGGGTTTTTTTGGATTCCCAAATTGAACAAAAAACTCGGTTCTTTGAGACGAGATTTTTAGCCACCTGGGCTTCGCCTACCCATTCGGTCGAATCCTTCGATGGGGTTGAAACTTCGCGTCGCAGTCCTATGGCTGGCTGCCTCCCATCGATGATCCCAAATTGGGCTTTGGTCGTGGAAATCTTTATCATCGAGATGCTATGGTCACAACTGGCGGAAGTTACCGTTACCGTGTTGTTTTTTTGTGGTTGCAAAATGGTTGGTTTTTGGTGGATGATGGGATGTTGGGTAAATGGTTTTTCTTGGTTTATTGTGTGGTTGGATGGCGTTGTGTGAATTTAAAAAAAAATCGAGGAACATAGCAATGGAAGAACCTATGTTTCAATGCCAGGAAGAACAGTGGAGTTTGGAGTCTATACTATGTGCGATTACTGATTACTCGGAGCATTTGTTCTGATGTGTGGTTCAACTGCTTTATTCCAGGTTTTTTGGGGATAAAACTCAGCCATGCACGTTTCCTGGTGGCAACCTGTCCTTCCAATGAGTTCAAAAACCTTAGATATGCAAAAAGTCATGGAGATTCAACCAATCATGCCAGCATACTACCTTCCCTGAAACCAACAGCAAAAGCACCTGAAAATGGATGGAATTAGAAGACTAGTTTCCTTAAAAGGGGCAAGTTCGGCCTATTTTCAGGTGCGAGCTGGTTGGTTTCATGTGAGGGTATGGACAAAAATCATCAAAAAATCCATATGAAATAAGAACACCACTCACTGGCTGTAAGGATATCTAAATGGAACTCTGGAAATGATCCAGTGAACACTGGAACTAACATCTCTTGGATGTTCCCGATAGATTTTTTGGGAGCAACAAAAAAAAAGGTCAACTCCGGGAAGGTTTCACGTTTCACCACCCATGGAGGGACCATTTTTTACAACGCGAAGCGCTTTGTTGGGCCAGGATTATTCCCACATCACAGTGGGTGGGAACCGATCCTCAGAGCCTATTGCACCTGGTAGCTGAAGAGAAAGAGGGAAAGTTCAACTTGGTGTTCACTCACGAAGGATTTCTATACTGATCCGTGACGAGGGATTGAAATGTATGTGACTTGATATGGGGGTTTCCTAAAATGGTGGTACCCCCAAAACACCCCAAAATGATCATTTTTAGTAGGAAAATCCATGGTTGTTGGGTATCACCATTTTAGGAAACCCCCATATCTAAAAGATGAAGGTTCCACCAGTGAAAATATGCAGCGAAAAGCGACCGGTCAAAATATGGCTCCCCAAAGACTCCAATTTTGGTAGCTTTTCGCTGAGGTTTCGGGAAGTTCTCCCCAAAAAATTTCAGGCAATGCCATTGATCATTGGTTGTAGTGAAATATTATTTCAATTTGGCTCAGAAGTTCGGTTGGATTCCCTGAAGTGACGACCGGTATAACTTGATGAAACTCCAAAGTGGTTGCATCATCGACTTCCTTTGTTGACATGTTCGTTCACCGAAGAGATCATTACTTTACAGTGGGCTTGCATTTAGGATTCCACTATGCTCTAAGGGTGAATTTTTGTTGTTGAACCGATTGCTTCCCAGCTTGATCCCGATGGATACGGATAGATATACCCTCGAGTCAGTTGTGAACACCTTATGAAAACACATCCCTCCCGTCTCACACCCGGACCTTGTTTCACAAGTCCAAAACAAGCTAGGTGGTGGTTTCAAAGATTTTTTATTTTCACCCCTACCTGGGGAAGATTTCCAATTTGGCTAATATTTTTCAAAGTGGTTGAAACCACCAACTAGCAAAACTCGTTTCACAAGTTCTCGCGGGGTCCATGGGGATTTTAGGACGATGAAGGAGTTCCCATGACCTGCACGGAGGAACCATCATGTCAGTGACAAATTGTTGATCGACCCTGTTGAGGCTGTGCGGTTTGACCCGAAAAAAAACCACATCATTTTTATAAAGCTTTGATAGAATCCAAGGTGGTGATGACTAGATTGATACTGTTGATGGCAACCAGAAATCCGGCGGAAGCGCACCAGTTGAGGAAAAGGTAGCTTGAAATCCCATTACTTACCAGGGTTTTGTGACATTTCCCAAGGTGGTTGGCCTTGGGATTTCTGAACCATCAAACCGTATGTTTGTTTCTCCATCTCCAAACATGTTCGTTCTGTAGCTCGCTCCCGTGAGCCTCCATGGTGAGAGTTTTGGATCTGGAAGTTGGAGGAAGTGGCCACTTTTTTGGGGCGGGAAAAAAATCGGGTGACCCAAAAAAACCCTTATAAAAGTTGGCACTTTTGATATAGAGGAATGTTTTTTCATCACGTTTCAATATCGTTCTCAAAATGAGTTTTTTTTTTGTGAAGAAAAAAGACGATTTGAAGGTGTTTTTTGTCTCGGAAGGGGTAATCCAGGATTTGTAGATTCGCGTTTTTTTAAACCACAATTTTTGGTGTTTTACATGGGATTTTAAGAATTAAGCGCCATGTCTATCGGCGTTTTCAAACACAAAAACAGATCCAGGGCTCAGTTCCACCCGGCGCCAGAAGAATGTGCCACAAAGTGGCGTTGTCTTTGTGAAGGATGTCATTAGCTGCGGTGGATTTGTACAAATGACGTTTTCTGTAGAAAAACAAAGAAATCTTTTGCAAGGAAATGGAAAAAAACCCATGTGCGGCCACATTTGCACCGCCACAAACACCACAAATTTCACAAAGTTTTTGCACAACACCACCCTCTTTGAAAGGTTTCCTGCAATGCTTGGGTCGAGACGCAAAAAACTTACCCTCCCTGAAAGTAACATAACACTTGACAAGAAGGCATCCCAAAAGGAAAGTATCGTCTTCCAACCATCAATTTGGCTTCACAAGGACACAACCACCCCCCCCGGTTTCCACTTTTCAACGCCCATTTTTTCATTGCGCCTGGAAGTCAACCTGCCACCTGCCACCATTTTTTGGATTCAAAACTGGTGGTGTTTCCAACAATTGGATGATAATAAGTTGCCACCAGGCCCATTAAAAACCAATGGTGGTTTATATGGGGGTTTCCTAAAATGGTGGTACCCAACAACCATGGGTTTTCCTACCAAAAATGATCAGCAGTTGGGGTGTGAAATGGGGGTACCACCATTTAAGGAAACACCCATACAACTTGTTGCCACCAATGCTAGAACCCAACATGACCCATATTTGGGAAGATTCAACCCATCAACCCGAAGATCACTTCCCCCCAAAACAAGAGGTCGATCAACTTGGGTTCTAGGAAGCTAGAAACAAATCACTTGGTTGATGGTTCAGAAATCCTAAACCCAAGCACCGCTTGGATGTTTGTGAAACCCTGTAAAATAAAATGGGGATTTCAACTCTATACCTTTCCCTCAACTGGTGCGTTTTTTCCCGGATATCTGAGTGCCATCAACACTATTAATGTATGTAGTCATCACCACCTTAGATTCCATCAAAGCTTTTTGAATGATGTGTTTTTTTTCGGGTCAAACCGTCAAACCTGGGAAGTTTAGGATTTCTGAAAAAATCAACATTTTTTTTTCAAAAGTCAGGTGGTCGACTTCCAATATTAAAAATAACCACCACCAAAATATAGGGGCGTTTTTTTTTTGGGATTTCCCCCCATTTCGGGGGCCCCACGTTGGGATCGGGGTACATCGGGGACTTCTCAGCTGCTTCCCAGGGGCTTTTTGGATCCACCAAGACACAACATCAACGGCCTCGTGGATCTGGAACGTGTCGAGGTGTTGGGATTTTTTTTGGCCAACACAAAATCCCGGTTGCTTGGTTTTTTTTTGAAGGGAAAAAAGAATAGCTCGGGTGGTATTTTTTTTCTTGAAAAATTTTCAAGTTCTGGCTTTTTTGGTATTTTTGAAGCGACTTCATCTCTGAGGAGACTTTTTAGAACTGAAAATTGAATCCGGGGGGTATTTTTTGGTGGTAATCCTGGAAATATATATATATATATAACAAACGAAAGGATCCGTGCCGACCGAATGGACTGGTTGTTCGTTTTGTTGGACTGGTGATCAAGTGATGTTTGTTTTTTTCGTCATTTTTCCCCAACAGCAGAATGCTATGGGGTCTTTGCACAATATAGATTTCGGTGTGTTCTGGGCGAGCTGGGGCGGTTCCGGGAAGGAACCGGGTTCCGGGAACCGAAGGTGGTTCCATGTTTCGATATGTTTCGATGGGTTTTGATAGGTTCCGCGTTCCGAAGGTGGTTCCAGGTTTCGAAGGTTTTGGAGTTCCGGGTTTTGATGGTTTTTGATGGGTTCTGACAGTTTCGAAGGTTTCGGGTTTCGAAGGGGTTCCGAAGGTTCCGGTACCCTGAAGGTTCATCTGTGACGGAAAACCCGGCACAAAAAAAAACATCGGTGGTTAGAATCACACCCATTTAAAAGTTATCTAGGCCGGAAGAGGAACAAACCTACTTAGATTCACCAGGTATCCAAGTCCTGAGATCATCCTCCAAGTACACCTCCGAAAACTAACGGCATTNCCCCAACAGCAGAATGCTATGGGGTCTTTGCACAATATAGATTTCGGTGTGTTCTGGGCGAGCTGGGGCGGTTCCGGGAAGGAACCGGGTTCCGGGAACCGAAGGTGGTTCCATGTTTCGATATGTTTCGATGGGTTTTGATAGGTTCCGCGTTCCGAAGGTGGTTCCAGGTTTCGAAGGTTTTGGAGTTCCGGGTTTTGATGGTTTTTGATGGGTTCTGACAGTTTCGAAGGTTTCGGGTTTCGAAGGGGTTCCGAAGGTTCCGGTACCCTGAAGGTTCATCTGTGACGGAAAACCCGGCACAAAAAAAAACATCGGTGGTTAGAATCACACCCATTTAAAAGTTATCTAGGCCGGAAGAGGAACAAACCTACTTAGATTCACCAGGTATCCAAGTCCTGAGATCATCCTCCAAGTACACCTCCGAAAACTAACGGCATTGACCCCTTGAAACAAATTTGGATGGTCTGCAGGTGGAAGTTCCTGAACTTTCCGGCCTCAACCGTTATTTGTCATCAGTGTGTGCATAACTTTAGGAATGTAGAATTGCCCCCCTGCAAAATCTTGGTGCATCACAAGTAACTTGTCAAAACAACATCGGTATCTCCCACAAATAACGACATGCGGGTGCCTGGATTTTGATGCATGGCTGGCTAATGTTCTGAAGATGCCAAATTCTCAGGCAGCCATTTCGTTTCAAGATGTTTCAAAATTAGATGATTTACGAGAGATATTCTAGACTTTCTGATGTCATTCCCAAATGTAGAAGTGGTTTCCGCAGTGACTGGTGAATCAATTGCTGTGTTTCAAAAAGAGGAGTTTGCAGATGCCTCGGTAAAGGCGTTAAAGCAGCGCTTGGCACAGCAGATTGGCGTTCCACGCTTCCGACTACGGCTGCTCCAAGACAATTGCACATTGGATGATGATCAAACCTTGGCAATGCAAGTTGTACAGCTTGTGAGGATGGAATTTCTGCCTCCTGATATGGAACAAGATCGGGGCATCATGGTGGCATGTGAGGAAAGTGATGGTAAGCTTCTTGAGCAGCATTTGAACCAGCCACGAAATCCCAATTTTGAAGATGCGAATGGCACCACGCCCTTGTGTAGGGCATCCCTGAACGGAAATCTCAATTGCGTATCTTTACTGATAGAAGCAGGTGCCAACAAAGACCAAGGCCGGAAAGATACAGGAGCAACGCCTCTTTGGATTGCTGCTGGCCAGGGGCACCTTGAAGTTGTCCGATTTCTGGTTGAGTCCGGTGCCAACAAAGACCAAGGCAGGACAGATACTGGACAGACGCCTCTTTCCATGGCAGCTCATCAGGGGCAAATTGAAATTGTCCAATTTCTGGTCGAGTCCGGTGCCAACAGATCCTAGCAAAAGATGCGCAACAACTTTGGGTTGGGAGTGGGGTCATTTGCACCAGCCAAATGGAATCTTGGAATCCCTTTCTTTAAAAGAGCCTTAAGATTTGGATCTGGAGGATCTGGAGGTTTTTTTTGGTGAAACATAGGGAGGTTGGATTCACCCAGAATCGGGCTGGCTTCCCACCACCAGCCTTTCTGTGGTTGCTTCCAGGTGGAGTTCAACTTGGACGAAAGTGATCCCAAAAAACCCAAGGCAACGGAGGTTGCAGTGATGGAAGGCGGGAAATTTCGGTGTGTTGGAAGTTGACAGCTGGTTGATTTTTTTTTGCCACAGCTCACCTCGAGCTTCGTTTTTTTTTTTTGGGCAAAGAAGTATATAAGCCAAAGTTTTACCGGAAAACACACGCAGCTCTCCTCCAGCGATGACATGTGACATGTGACATGTGACCATGGTTGGTTGTTGGCTCAAGCTTTAAAGATGAAGTCTTTGCATAGCTGAATGCAAAGCTGCTATGGGATGATGTTGCGATCCACACATCCTTTCCCAATTTTTCTTGGTTTAAGTCCAACAAATTCCCTTTAGGCGTCCATTCCAAAGAGGATGGAAATCCAGGTGGTGTTTTCAAGAATTTGGCCACATCTATCCAGCATTTTGTGAAAGATGCTGTCATTGGACCTGACGGCTCTGGTTGATTTTTATGAGGTATTTTAAAGTTGAGACCTTTTTAGCCAATGTGTTTTTTCTTGATGCAAGTCATGCAAGTTTTCGTAAAAGCAAACCAAAAACAACAAGAGGTTCCATGAAACACTAGGTGGTGGTTTTTCAAAAGAGTTTTCCCTATTTGGAGAAATGATTCAAACATTTGACTGCAGCAAGACTTTTTCAAAGAGTGGCAGCAGAAAAACCCACGACTCCCACCAGAACAGAGAGAGCTTACGAACTTGCCAAAAGCATGTCTGATGAAGATGGCAATGGAATATCCCGAAGAGAAAGCCACGTGTCTCGGTTCGTGGGTTCGTTTGCCGCGGGTTTTCCCAGAGACAGCGAGGTTGTTTGCAATTTGTTGGGAAATCCACATGGAATGTAGGATTTTAGGAAAAATATGCCAAAAATGCCGAAAGTGACTCGGGAGATTTTTTTTTTCTCAAACGGTACTGTAGTAGGAACATTGTATGGAATTTGTTCATTTTTGCTACTGCAACAGAAACCAATGGATCTTAGGTTTCCACATGTTGAGACGCACTTGACATTTTTCTGACATTCTTGCTGTCCGTAAGGAAGGCACCTACATGGATGCCTGTATGTATACCATTGCGCGGAGTGTGTATCAACACCGATGGGCTTTGGTGATCGCATGGGGTGTCATTACACTCTTCTTCACACCGCCAGCACTCTATTTGGTGCTTCGGAAAACGGCAGCTTGGCCACAAGAGAAGGATTCTACTTGATATGAACCGAACAAGTGAATGGTTGCAAGCTCGAGGAATGTGTCTTGTTGAGCTATTTGGTTGATGAACTTTGCACCTAATAATATATATATATAGAGATATATGCGATCCTCATATGCATGGCTGAAATCCCAGTTGTCCCAGTGATTTTGTTCTACGAAAAGGTAAGTGCGTTAGAAAAAACACTTGGAATCCTGGGGTCATGGGCTGAAGTCTCTTGGGATTGGGGCTGTTTCTCTTATTATTTACAGGCTTTTCTGATACATCCTTTTCAGCGGAATGTGACCATCATCAACCAAGGCTTGGACAAGTCACTCTTTATTTGTCCCTGGTTGGAAATGGGTTAAACCTCCAACCTCCCCAAAAACCAGCCAAGCTTTCCCATTTCGACTCGCTGGGAGGAGGTTCATCCTTAAAATTTGGCAGTTTTTTTATTGTGGACAACAGACCCCTGGGTTCACCCATTTTCTTCCCATGTTCATCCGTTGCCTTGTAAATGTCATACATGATCCACCAACCAAGAATTGGCCACTTTTCAGAAACTTTGCAGAGCGCGTATCAAACAGGGAATGGTCCCACAATAATTCAGGGTGTGATGAATGCCAATATGTCCTTTTTTGAGGTTTTAAAGTTTTAAACATCAAAATACTGTTGATGAACCCGTTGAGGTTGGTACTTTATCCCATTATATTACAGAGTTTCAAAAGCATCCCAACGGTGGTTGTTTTGGATTTTTTGAACCATCAACCGGTTGGGCTTTAACATGATAATATTTTTTTTTGTTGACAAACGATTTCCTTGCGTGGAACCCTAAACAACCAGCTTTTAAATGGATGGAAATGGTGATTTCCACCCATTTTTCATGTCATGAATTGGAATCATCCAAGTGAAACAACCATAAAAAACTTCTTGTTTGGAGTTCCAGGTTGTTTTCTCGTAGGTTCCGGGTTGAGGTTGGCATGGACAAAACGCCGCCGGCTGGAACCCAATCTGCAGCTGCGATGCATCTCTTGGACTTGCAATTTCGAAATGCTTCAACAAAGCGAATGGAAATGGTAGGGGTGCCAAGCATCAAGAAATTTGAACGATGAATCTTGGATGTCTATCTATCTATCTATAAATATATATATATTGCCTGAATTGATCATGATTTCCCAAGTTAGATTTGCCTTGCCAGAATCTATCAAACCAACAAAAACATACAAAAACATTGGGTTGGTGCGTTGTTTTTTAATAGCTGGATTTCTTGCCTATGAAACCCTTGCGTTTGGGCACAGTAAACGCGCACAAGTAATACTGTAACTAGGTGAGCTTAATCATCCTGGCAGGTTTCCCCAAATCCCTGGTGAGATCAGGGGCTGCCAAGTGGCTGGTTGTTGTTTAGTTTTGGGAGACCAATTCCAAGGGATTAATTTTGGTAAAACACATGATTCGGGTGATGGTAGAACACACTTTTTTTTTTCAAAGTTAACTGATTGGGAAAAAGGCAACCCATTTATATAGCTGACATGAAATTGACAAAAGTTCCAAATCCATTTGTTGAATCCCATGGAAAAAACCATGCCCAAAATTCCATGGGGTATCGACCGCACATCATGGTGTCTGTTGACCATGATCGGCTTCACAAAGCCTGCGATTCGGCGATGCGCAAAAGTTCAAGCTGGCGGTAGGACTTTTTTTTTTTGGGGGGGTGGTGGTGTTTCTTTCGTTGTTTTTTGGGTGATTGTTTAAGTTTGTTTGTTTGTTTGTTTGTTTGTTGTTTCGTCCTTTTTGTGTTTGTGGTTGTGGTTGTTGTGGTGGTTGTGGTTGTTGTGGTTGTTGTGGTTGTTGTGGTTGCTGCTGTTGTTGTTGTTGTTGTTGTTGTTGTTGTTGTTGTTGTTGTTGTTGTTGTTGTTGTTGTTGTCCCAGGTGGTCATGAAATGTAAGACGTGGTGTGTGGACTTGGAGCACAACGAAGTGGCACAAGTCTATGCTTCGCAACTGAAAGATCGCGTGCTGCGATTTGGCCTGGAACATCCAGGGTCACAGGCCCCAACCGTTGGAGGGGGCAACGTTGATCCCAGAAATGCAGGGCTGTACCGTCCCGAAAGCGAATATGACAATGGAAAAACAACCCTTTGAAGATGTATCTCCTATTAGAAGTGGTGATTTACCATTGCCATCTTAGTTTTCAGGGGTGTAGGAGGAAACAAGCAAATGCTCGTTGTGGTCTTTCAAAGTTTGTCGTTTTTTTTGGGCATTTTTCAAAGTTTGGAGATGTTTTGAGGTTGCCCGTTTTTTTTTTGAGACATTTCTACGTGGCGTTCAATTTGCCTTCCATTTGGTCATTGGCATTGCAACACCTTGACAATGCGGAAAACCCAGAAATCCCACACGAAAGTCGCCTCAGACAACTGTATCCACATTTTTTTTCTGCAAGTTCACACAGAATCTTTTCCCCGCAGAACATGGAACTTGGATGGATTTTTTCGGAGTTGGAGGATTTCATGCCTTGAGTTTTTGGTAAAAATATCCATCAAGCAAGATGGTATACTATAGCTACCCAGGTTACATTTCTGGCTTCCCCCAAAAATGTCGACATTGGAGTTGCGATTTGGCAACTCCAAAAAGGACAGCTGCAAAAGGATATGTTGAGTGATAATAGTGCTTGGCACATCTTAGTTTAGCCTTATTCCCTTAGCTCCGTTGAGTTTAGTGGGATTTTACATGATTTTACATGAAACCCACTCAGAGGATCGTGCGGCAGGGAAGGATAAAAGTTTAACTTTTAGCAGGGGACCTAAGGGTTGCCATGAGTGACAAGGGATGAAAATCCGAATCTATTTTCTACTACAGATTGATTCTTCGGAAAAATCCATGGAAAAAGAGACGGACATACTGTTGATGGAACAAATCCGGCTAACAAGGTCATAGATAGTTGATCCCATTATTTACAGGGGTTTCCATACATCAAACGGTGGTTGTTCACAGGATTTCTTCCACCAACAGTACCTCAAAATTTCCATAAATTTCCTCCCAGTATTTCATACGAACCCACCCCCCGCCTTGAAGAATTTCCCCATCCGGCTCCGGGTTCCAAGTGTGGGTACCCATCGTTGCGGGCGTTTTTTCAGGTGTCCTTCCAATCTTACTTTGACTTTGTGGGTCATCATCAACTACTGAATCCTTTCAAGTCCAAAGATTCTCAAAGTATTTTGCTTATGTGGACTTGGTCGATTCCGGTGGAACTGAAACAAAAAGCAGAAGATTTTGTGGTAGACTTGCGGAATTTCATCTTTTCGATTGATGAATTTGGTGGAGAAGGTGCTATGGAAGTGAAGTTGACTGGAAACATTATTTTGGATCATGAGATGAAGGCGTCACTCATGGTCGTGGTGGGAAAAATGGATGGATGTTACTGAGACTGTTTTCTGAAGGGTCGTTTTTGGTACGTGGTGTGGGAAGAAGCCATCTTTGAAAACACCAAAAACAAGCCTGAAAGATGTTTATGTTGAAGTTGGAACACAAGAATCATGGAAGTGCAGCACAAGACTTTGGGAGACAAGCACATCCTCCAGTCTTCCAGGGTGTCTTTTTTCATTTTCCATCGTTTGAGGAGAGGAAGAGTAAACTTGAAGACAACCAAGAAAGGCTGCATGAGTTTGAGCTACTGTTGATGTAAGACATCCTGCACCACTTGATAGGAAGTTTATCCATCCATCCCACTATTTGCAGGATTTCACACATAATAGGTGGTGCAGGCTTTCTTCCATCAACATCTATAGTATTAAGTCACTAAGTGCTAGGGCAGATCTTTTTTCCCTCTAACCATAGATACAGAGCTGTTCTCCCCGAAACATCTCTGTCTGGCAACACGCGTGGATGTGGACCAAACGTTGTTTTGGTAGGTCTCTATCTTTGACTTCACCATCCATGAAATGAAAACAGTGTGGCTTCCCATCTTGATTCTGGGATATGTTTTGCGTAGCCCACGACTTCTGCTGCTGGCATTGACTCCGATGTTATTTGAGATTCTGGTCGGCTTTGGATTTTTATACTTTGTTTCCTTAAGCGGCTTGAACATCAGCTACTACGCGTTGATGATTATGTTGATGCTCATCATGGCACTGTCATGGGACTATGCCCTCTTTATGCTCACCCGTTACAAAGCGGAGCGAGAAGCCGGAGCAACAGTGGAAGAAGCGATCATCGAAATGGTAGCTAGAAGTGGTAGTATTGTTGTCGTGTCAGGCGCCAGTGGTGTTGATGTTTCTTTTTTTTGGGTCAGGTCCGGGGTGCCATCGTCACTACTTAGATTCGTGATTTTTCTGCCATACAAACATCGCACCAAGATTGGGTATGGTCTCTTCACTTTCCAACCGTTCGGAGAAGGGGGGATTCGTTCCGAAGTGATACTGTTGATGGGAAGAAAGCAGGCAGAATTTTAAGCCTGCCTAACTGAATTCGTTTGAATTTCCTACCACACCTATTGACGGCTTGTCCTGTCGGATAATATTACCGAGGAAAAGGAGGAGGTTCTATATAGTTGCTGGTATATTAAAATCAGGCAACTTCAGCCAGAGTTTTTCTTAGAATTTATATTGCCTACCGTCCCAACAAGACTGCAACTATCATTGAAATATCTATTGGACTTCGTGGGTCAACATCAACTTCTTGAATTCTAAGCTTTTCAAGAATTAAAAGCCATAGATGTCTACTATAGTCAAAGCAGGAACAGTTTAGGCTTTATCAAATTTCTGGTCAAAGCGCCAAGGAAAAAAATGGAACTCCCAAATTCCATTCGGCCGAAAATGATGATCCAAACTGAAAGCTTGGAGGGGATGAATAGAAACCATTGGAAGTGCGAAGGCTGGAGAATAAAAGCAGTCAGAGTCATATCGTTTGAAGTAAGTCTAGTTACTGTAGAATACTTATAAACTCTTGTCAAGTGAAACTGGACATCTTCGTAGGTGTGAAAGGGTGTTTCTGGTTCTGGTCTTCTGACCGCAGCCACACCCGGTATCAACATGGTGCTTGAAGCACAGTTTGAAACACATGGTTTCCCTTGTTTGAAACATCATGAAGAAACCTTGACATCTCGGGAAGAGTCAATTTTTTTCGCAACAGCGTTGAACCAACCAATCAATCAACCAACCAACCAACCAACCCAATCTCCGCAGGTGTCGTGCTGAGCATTTGCTGGTCTGTGATGCTTGGTCTTCCGGACATGTTCAAGACCTTTGGGATCGCCGCGGCGTCGGCGATCATGGTTTGCGTTTTTCGGCCCTTAGAGATCGGGTCACGGAAGTGCAACAATCGTTTGTTGCTTTTTTTTTTGGTGGGGGGGGTTGCGGGTTGTTTGTTCTCTGTAAATGAAACAACTTGAGAATGTTTTGAAGTTGAAGGACTCGAGAATGTTTTGAAGTTGAAGTCCTCCTCATCATTATCAATCATGAAAATCATCAGTATCAGCGTCGGACTTGCCCACTTTTTCACCTCATTTTGTTTTTTCCGGATCCTTCGATTTTTCGTTCTTATGATTTTTAAAAAATATTTTTTTCTTTGGGACATCAACATCACTCCTTCTCCTTACCGTAGTCGATTTTTTCTTTAAATAAATCCCTTCAGTGAAGGGTTATAAGAAGCACCCAAACTATCAAGCCAAACCCAACAGCTAGCGCTATGTTGATTCACCAGCCAATTGGTTGGTAATCCATGACGAAAAACCCACGGGGTCCACCATTTCCGAACCGAAAGTTACAATGGGAAAATCGGGCCCAAAAGATTGACAGGTAGGTATTGTCCCTTGGTGATGGTTTCGGATTTCTCCTATTTTTTTAGGGAAATTTCTCAGGTGATGAAATGGCAAACCCTGTTAGAGGTTTCACACGAAAAAACGGCCCAATTTTCCCGTCAAGTTTTTGTTTTGGACCAACCATGGATCTGCAACGGATCTGCCTAGGGATATATTACACCCCCGAAATTTAACATAGCCCCTGAAAAATGATGGTTTGGAGATGACTTTCCTTTTGGGATGACTTATTTTCAGGGGCTATGTTAAACTTCCAGGGAGCAACCTTTTCATTGGGCTTAATTTCTACTGAAATTTGATGGGTGATTTTGGCTTTCACCCCTGAAAAACCCACCGGTCCCCACCGGTGGTTCCACAGGTCTTCGCTCAGTTGACCTTCGTAGCCCCTGTCTTGGCCATTTGTCCATGGCTGGGACCTGAAGCAGGAGATCCGACAGAAGTGGAACCTTTGAGTCCTACAGGAGAAGATCCATGGGAAGCCAGGGTTAAAACCTTCATTTTTAGGACCATTTTAACCTTCATTTTTCCATGGGTTGTTGGGGGGTCCAAGGGTTTGGGTTTAGTTTAAACATAACAATGGTAAGATAGGTGGTGGTTTCTCAAATATTTTTTGTTATTTTCACCCCGAAAAAAAGTTGGGGAAGATGAAGCCATTTTGACGGTTCGCATACTTTTTCATTCATGGGTTGGTTCAATCAACCACCAACTCGTAAGGTATTTTTTTTTTGAGGAAGGATGGATGTGGATTAATATATTGGTACCCTTCTTCCTTCCAATAAATACAACGACTCCAAAAACGTAACTCCAATCAAACTACTGGGAACGTGTCGAGGAATCTGTCCCACAGGTAATTTTGAGCCGATGATTTTCCGGATCTAACCTTTTGGTGGGAGATGGGCTCGTTTTTGTGGAGGGTTACCTAACATAGATATCCAAAATAGCCATGTTTGAAAGGATATACACCCTGGAAGATTAACATGGAACCTACCAATCCCCCATTTAGAAAGGAAAATGATTTGAACCAAACCTCCATGATTATGTTCCAGCCGTTAATCTTCTGGGGTGTAGATTTTCCAAACCATCATTTTTGGTATCTATGTTAGATTTCGAGGGTGTGACCATATGGATTTCGAGGTTCCGTGATGGATTTGATTCGATGATTTGATGGATGTTGGGAATGGTGACTACCTACAAAAGGGTGGTGTTCGGGTGTTTTTTTTTTTTTGGGGGGGGTAGGATTTTTGAGTTACCCTCCAGGGAACTAACATATCCCGTTTTCAAGGCACTTTTGAAGATGATTTTCCTTTTCCTCAGGTGGGATATGTTAATCCCCTGGAGGGTACTCTATTTGGGGCCGTTGTTTTTGTTTGTTTTTTGTGTTTTGTGTTTTGGGAGTGGAGGGATCCCTAAAGTTGATCTTCCCAAGACTTATGAAGATTTCATCAGATCCGAAACGTCGATGAGAATGATAAAGAAATTATGATTCTCAATACCCTGCCTGAAACAAACAGTGATCGTCACTGAAAAATGGGGCATTTGGCCGCAAAAGCAACTGATTCATTTTCCCACCATTTTCAATTGCGAGCCGTTATGTTCAGTGAGGGTATGATCCTCGAGAAGTCTTGTGAAGAAGTTATGAACATCTCTGAAAGAAACCGAGCTCAAAAAACGATATTGGTTGTTCAAGTTTCCCTGCGGCTAAAATTCATGCAGGAGAAGCCATGAGACGAGTGGAGCAATTTCGACATGGAATTTACTACCAGATCGGCAAAGTTTTAACTGCATTTCCCTGCAATGTCATGGCTTTTAGCACGATCTATCTGTTGATGATGCCTTTGACTGCGAGATTTTTGCAAAACTTTGATGTTTTAAGCTTTCAGTTTCTTGGTTGAAATTCTACCTTGAACAAGTGGCATCTGAAACAACCTGTGGACGTTGGAAGATGGAATTGGTTTCTTTTTGAGGTGCTCCCTGCAAGTAGGTTTTTAGAGCATGTTTGGAAGGTATCTCTCGTTTTTTCATTTGATTCTTGTGACGGGGATCAAATCTTTACCCTTCCGTTTTTGGTACACTCCCTGTAGCTAACAGTTCACCCCTGAAAAATGGTGGCAAGGGAGAGGATCCTCTCTGGGAACGCCAATTTTTTGGGGGGCGTATTCTGAATTAGATCATGAATTGGACCATGAAATGATGAGAATGTCATCATTCAAATCGCAAAAAAATCATCCTGATAGATTTTTCATCTACCCCCCACCCAGGATGCTTGCATCGTCACCACCAGGATTATGAACAATTTTGAATAGGGAATTCCAGATATTAAAATCCACGCGGAAATAAAGAAAAGGGACCATTTGGAAGAGGAAGATTCCTTTTTGAGTTCAGCATACACTTTTCAGCTTCTCAGCCGTTCGTTTTCGGGGGAGTAGTTATCAATTTGCCACTTTTTTCATGCAATTTTTGCAGCAGAAAGTCACCTCAAAGGGATTCAAGAAAGTTTGGTAGACCGAGTTGCTCAAGGTATCCTGGATATGCAGGGGTAAATTTCTGGAGTGAATTTGAGAATCTATGCCTACATGCATGCTAATCTATTCAACCACCTGGGTGGTTGATAACACCTTTGTAATGACTATGGCCTTTTTTTTGAGTGGGTGGTTGGCATTGTGGGAGGGTGAGAATAGATTTTTATGATGATTTCTTTTTATGGTTGGAGTGATGCAAAGGGGGGCTTAAAGTGATAGTTCTATTATATAAATTAATGAATGCACTTTTTTTTGTGATGTTTTTTTCATTGGGACATCAACAAAAAACAGTAGCTGCAACGCCTGATTTTCCTAAGGAGAGACTCATCTTTTCATTTCGTTATACTTTTGGGATTCCGAAAAAAACCCTTCATATGCCACCACGATGGCATCCTGGGAGGGAGCTGGCTCCCGACCCAAGTTCTAGGTCCAATTTCCACCTTTCTTATGTTTTTTTTTGGGAAGAGTCGACCTTGCATAAATAAAGACATCCCAGCTGCTGATTCAAACATCCCAGTGACCCTAACTTTGGGCATCCGAGGTCACAAATTGATGTTCGTCCCTAAAATCACCAAAAATCCATCCCTCAAAAAAAGGGGGGGTCGTTTGTGTATAAACAACGCAGCCAAGGTGACCTATATGTTCGGAATTCCAAATGGTAGGGATTGCTAGGTGGTGAAACTTCCAATATTTTTTATTTTCACCCCTAATTGGGGAAGATTCCCATTTTGACTAATATTTTTCCAGATGGGTTGGTTCAACCACCAACCGGATTGGTTGTGCTTCCACCTGCCCTTTTGGCCCAACATGGTTCCTCCACCCCCCATCAAAACCACCCTTCTTCGAACTTCTCCGAACCCGAGCCGTAGCGAGCCCTGAAGCCGCTGTGGCCCAGGTTTACAGAAATGGGGCATAGCTTTGAAATGACCATGCCGCGCGGATCGAACGCCTTCAATACATCGCTGGAAATCGTTAAGGACCGGAGGTTTTTTCCCCGAAGATTTTTTTGCGCAGAAAAAACGACTGGCTGCAACGACTGGTTTTTGTTTTTTTGTTGGAGATATGTCAAAGAAAATGATCAACACAAACAGGATGATGGATCTCTTTCTGGAAAGTGCGTGGTTGGTTACAGTACTTCTAGTTAAAAATAGAAGCATTGCATTGCCAGGGTGTTGAATTCGTATCTCATAGTTTCAGTCAGACAGATTTTCAGAACAACGAAGCAAAACCGACTCGAACCACAGAGCGACATTGCTTCAAGGATTTCGACTTTGAGCTGACTCTCATGTCGCCTGTCTTTCATAGTATGTCTTTACGTTTTGTCGTTCAATTTTTGGTCTGCCTTCAAGCAAAATGTTCACCTCGTGGTGAAGATGTCTTTTATTTGATGAGCAAAGTCTTGTTTTTTTTGGTGGCAAAAAACGCACCAAGCGTCCCTCTTTTTGAGGATTCAACTTCCCATGAAGTTGGTAAATGAGTAGTGGCTGGGTTGTGCTCCGCTTCACTCAAACTGGGGTATATTGGGGTCATGACCTGCTTTTTTAACGCTGATTTGCTACCCCTGTCAGCCAATGGTTATCTTTTAAGCTTTTGAGAAATGATATATTCATTCGAAAAATAAAATTAAAAACTGTTATTTCATCCTCAAACCTGAAACATCCACTTACAAATGGTTGTTTCCAAATCTTTGTCTACATGTATATATGGGCAATGGTTGGAAATCACCATTTGCATCTATTTAGCCAACTGCTTGGCTTTGGAGTTCCAGGATGATACGAAATGGCTAAGTGCCCACGTGACAACGCCCCCAGGCCAGTTTTGATCTTTGCAACCAATGCAGTGGAGGACTATGATCAGAGCGCAGGTACTGTTTCAGCACCTTTAGTGAACGAGAATCTAGCAGTCAATTTACATTTTTGAAATTCTTTTTTGATGTTGCTGACTCCCCCACACATTTTGCTGCCCTAAAAAAAGTGGTTTGGAAGAGACTTACCTACGGAAAGAAGCCGGCAAAAGGGTCAGGTTTTTAGATGAACTACTAGACTCACATCACATCCAACAGGGTGTTGGTGGATGATTTTTTTTTTGGGGGGATTTCCATCATAAGCCTTTCTCTTTCTTCCACTGATAATCAAAAAATTGTTTTTTTTTTTTGGGCAGGAGTTTTTAGGGGCTCACAGTTGCTCAACATAGTAGCTTCAAAAGATTCCAAACTGTTTTTTTTCACATGATTCCCATTTCTCAATTTTTCGGTACCTCAGCTTCAAGGAGTTGGAACTTTTGTTTTTTTTTTGGACGTTGCATTTCCGAACGGTTGCGGATGAGCCATGTTTTTTTTCAAACACATGGTGAACGAGGCGACCAAACTGTTGACCTCACTTTTTTTTCATGTGGTTTACCGGTCCCTGAAACTAACAGCAAGTTTGCCCCTGAAAATGGATGGTTTGCAGATGATTCCTTTCCTTATAGGGGGCAAGTTTCAGCCTATTTTCAGGGGCGTTGGCTCGCCGTTCGTTTTTAGGGAGTGTAGTAAGGGAAACCTTCCATTTGAGTTGGTGAATTAGTATTTCCTTAAAAAAGAAGAGTCTCGTGACGTGGAATTGCAGTTTGTAAAGAATCCACAAAAACAATGGTCTTTTTGGAAAGACTCAACGAAATAGTCGACTTGGACTTGGTAAGGGATAATAATGCATCAACTCAAATTTTTAGGCCATTTTTGGAAGGTTTCGCTTAGTAAACCACACTATCTAGGTGGTGGTTTCAAATATTTCTTATTTTCACCTCTACCTGGGGAAATGATCCAATTTGACTCATATTTTTCAAACGGGTTGAAACCACCAACTAGTTACAGTTTACCAAGACTGGTTGGCTCAGACTGAGGAATCTCTTCCGATTGAACTGTGAAATGATTCGTGCGCTGATTTTTGAGACGCAAGATAGCCCTTTTGCGCTTGGAGCCAAGAGCTTTCAAACACCCAGTGTTCCGATTGACAAGAGCTACATTCATTCGGAGTTACCTTTTGCCAAGAAAGTCTTTAAGGAAGCTTGGTGGTGAATTTTCTCCACAATGTTTCAAGAAAAAATCATCCCGATCTTTCAGGGATCATTAAAAGAGACTACCATTTTTTGTGGGGATCAAAGTTGATTGCAAATGTTGATGGTAATTTTGAGGGATTTCCCCACCCAAAGCGTGAGTTTTTTTTTGGGATAGAGTTCCACCCTATGGTAACGACTTCTTGTTGGGATGCCTTGAAAATAGCGCCGAGAATCAATTTCCATCAAGTCAACCTGAACCCCCTAAAACCAGCTGTCTTTGGGTCGCGTTCCCCCAAAGAATGCGATACATTTCTCTGTTTTCAATACATCCTAGTTGGATGTGGTTAGGTGGTTCAATCATGTTCAGTTGGGTTTTCCCAAGGAAGTCTTCGGACAGTTGGTTTGTCCCACGTTGAACGAGATGAATTTGGTGCGCAAGAGCTTCTTTGCTCGGAATGTACTACTCACTCAAACTTCTGAACATCTGGATCTCATGTGGCAGGACTTTTGTCCAAAGCGTCCAAAATTTTGTCCCAACACGGAAAAAACTGTCCCACCAATTGTGTTGATAGTGATAGTTTGAACTGCGGTGACACTTATATACAAGCACTAGTTACAACAACTTGATTATCTTATACACATCCTATTTCTCCAAATGGAATAAGGCAAAGACATGCGACATATTTTTCATACGAACAACATACAACTAAAAAGCTATCGTGGCTTTGGGTTTTGGAGCGGTTTCGCAAGCACATTTGAGCAGTGACGAAATGTTTGACCAGCAAAAAAGAAGTATAGCATGATGACATCAACCAGATGAGATAGGAAAGTGTACTTGGTTGGTTGGTTGGTTGATTTGTAGAAGGGATGATGCCATCCTTTAAAATTATGGCCTTGGTTCTATTCCATTGTGAAGTCATCCCGTTTGACACAACCAACTAACCGGTCACGAGTGGTTGGCGGTCAGTTTCTTGTGAGGTGAGAAGACGTCATCCGAAATAAGTGGCAGGTTTACCTTCCCTAGAACTAACAGCACGTTTGCCCCCTGAAAATGGATGGTTGGATTTACCCCTAAAACCAGCAATCCCGTTGGCTAAAAAAATGGGACACTTTCCTATGTTTTCCAGGTGGTTGGTTCAGATGATTCATGTCCTTTTTATAGGGGGCAAGTAAAAGGCTTATTTTCAGGGGCAAACTCCCCTGAGAGTTGGCTTTCACATGGGAGGTTTGTGGCTTTCCAACAAGTGGCCCGGTGGTTTTCCCTACACTTCCTCTTGGTGAAACCATGAATTTTATTGTTGAACATCATTTCTCTGAAATTGTGGGTGTTCTCAAGACTTTCAGATCATTTTGTTTGATGCTTTTCAAAAACCTCACACTTTTGTAAAGGTAAATCACCATTTTTTTCCCCAAAGATTGATTTTGCTCCAGTTTTTTTCCCTAAAAACAGCTCATTTGTTCCATTCCCTTTTTGGGGGTTTAAGCCTTGAGTTTCAGCAAGATTTCCCATTTTTTTCGCTATTTCGGTCCGCAGGAGATGGTGCGGAAGAATGCGATGCTGACAGTGGTGAATCCTCCGATTGATCCGCTGGGACCACAAGCATTTGATTTAGAACGACGGATCCAAGATGTATTGCAAGAAATGCAACTTCGGGGTCAAGCTACTATACCTCAGTTGAGGCCTGAAGAAAGATGTTTTAGTTTTAGAGATATTTTTTTTTTTGAATTTGGAATTGTTAGACACGTTATTTTTTTGAATTTGGATAGATGGGTGTTTTTTTTGAGATAGATAAGAACAAAGTACTTGATGACATATGTAATTTTAAGGGTTTATTGTCCCGTTGGTGAAATATGGTCAACATTGATTAATGCTTTGATAACTTCCTGTACTCTCGACCATTCTGCCTATCGGTGAATCTTTCCAACAAAAAGGCTGTGAGTCTAAATTTTCCTAAACGTGAAGCTTCAAAGTTGAAACACATGGATTTGGTACCCTCTCTGAAACTATATAACAGCAAAAGCACCTGAAAATTGATGGTTGGAAGATGATTTATTTCCTTTTTGGGGCAAAAGCCCTATTTTCAGGGGCGATGGCTCTTAGCTATAGGGTTCGGCAATTTTTTCGTGATTTACAGCCAGTTTGGGTTGGTCGACTCTTCCTTTGAAAAGCTTTTTGCCCCCCAAAAAACGGCTCCTAATTCGCAGCAAGTTTCTTTGAGATTCACGGGATGGAAGATATTTTGGTGGGAGGTACCTCACTTTCTCCCCAGCGACAGTCGTTACAGATCTGATCTCTGTCACTTGGCGACAGTCGTGATCGATGAGGAGATAGTCTGGTTATCAGTTTTTTTTTTTTGCGGGGGGGAAGTGGAACATGACCACATTACTCCCTGGAAGTGTAACATTTCGCCCCTCCATCCCGAAAGGAAAGTAGTGTTATATCCAACATTTTTCAGGGGCTATGTTAGTTGTAGGGAGTGTATACCAAGTTTTTGCTTTTCTGTGTGCAAATTCCGCCGAAAATGGAACAGCCCACAATTTTATACAGAAAAAGTGCTATGACAAGTGGAAGATCGAGGTACGTGCGTGGAATTTGTTTCATAAACCTTGTGACATTGGGAGATGCTTAGAATCATACAAAAGTAATAAAAAATGACTATTATAAAGTTGGGATATAATTCAAAGACACATGTATTACAGATATGCAGATCTGCACTATATTACAACAAATATATCTATAACATACGTTCGTATAATTTTGTCTTTTAAACACTAGCACTCTGGCGATGTCTTGTCCCATCTTCTGTCAGAAACAAAACCTGGGGACGGACGATGTCTTGACCACTAAGGTGACGTCAACCGCCTTGCCCACATGCTTTTTGATTTGTGCTTCTTGGCATTTTCTTGGTGGAAAAAGCGGTGATCTTAGGATTGCCAAAAAAATCAACAAAGATCCGAGAAAATCCGAATCCCCCGCAGTTTTTTTTAGCGAATCCTGACCCCTCATGGCGCCATGATGGGTTCTCGGAAGGAAGGTCCGAGATATTTTCCCTTTTTCGGCTGCGAAAACCAACTCCAAGGGAGTAATAACCTTTTGAACCGGGTCATTTCATCATCCTAGAAAGGTCACGAAGGACTGCCAGGAATGTCTTTCTTGATGACTGGACTGGAAGGACATGTGCAAGTCATGACAGTCTCACACTGCATTATACATGCACTTTGAATTTGGTCTATAATTTCAAGCCTCGACCCAGGGACGAATTTCCACTAAAAACATCATGAAGTAGGAAGGAATATCAAGGTGAATCGCAGCTTCCGAAAACTATCATGTCCCCCGAAAAGGTAGCCTTTCAATTTGGAAAGGCGAAACTCTTCCAACCTGGCCCCATCACTTTTTCCAAGGGGCCGAAGAACTGTCAGTTTTCAAGGGTTTTTTTCTTGATGAAATTTTCCCTGGATTTTTTGAACTTTGAGTTGAGTTGAGGTTTTGATTTGCTTCTCTTTGATCGCTTTATGGTTCAATGCCTTTCTGGTTCCCTTCAAGCTATTCATCACGGTGGTTGTTCCAGTGACATGGACCTATGGTGCTGCATTCTATGTTTATGAAGATGGTGCATTGAGTTGGTTAGGAATTCCAGGTGCGGTGCGAAAAGACGGATGACTCCCCGGATTTCCGATTCCGATGGATAGATGGATGGCTGTTCAATTTCCCCCACTCCTTCCTTTTTTGTTTGGAGAAGATGCTAATTTTTTTGTTGCTGGAGTTTCTTTTTTTTTTATTATACATGATTATATATATATATATATAATACCTAGAACCCCAAATGGGGCCCCGGCTGTTTTGATTGGAAAAGGCCTTGTTTTGATTGGAAAAGGCCTTGTTTTGGAGGGTTGACCTTCAAAAATAGAGTTCTAGGTATATACATTAAAGAACAACATGCGGCATGGTCTGAATCTCTGCGTTGGTCTGAAATCATTGATTGATGTGGAGCCATGTGGGGAGCCTCGTAGGCTGATGACTTTTTGGAGATTTGTTTTGAAGAGATTTTTTGTACACCACCTTTCCCCGAAACAAAAAAACACCTTTACAACAACCTAAAGAATGACATGTGTTTTCCAGCAAAAGATTTGTATCTCTCCGTTTTTCAAGTAAATCCGATCTTATTGCGCTTTTTGTTTTTTTCTCAAAGATCATACAGCAGAAATTGCGCTTGGACTCTTGGAAAACCCGTTGATTGCAGGCCTTTCGCCTACCAAGAATGATGGCTTGGTGACTCAGCGATGAACCAAGTGCCATGAGATGATCCAAGATTTGAGAAACACTGGGATAAGGTCTCATCCCCCGAAAACACGAAAATAATGTGTTGCAAAATGGTGGTGTGCTAAACCTTAGACATGATGTGATGCCTTACTCCTTAGATTAAATATCTCTTAGAGATATTTTTCTCAATTTGTTAGATTTCAGATCATGAAACCATGCTAAATAGCAAGAGTCGATAGGCCTGATGCTTCAGAAATCCTAGACCACCTCAGGCTAAACAAATGGAGAGCTGAACTACCAAGCTCAACGGGTGCTCGCATTTCTAGAATAAACATCAAAACAAAAAGTACCATCAAAAACAGATGCTCCTTGTTCCCCCCGTTTTTTTGTTGTTGAAAATTTCACCTGGTTCATCATGGCATCATGAGATGAGACTCGATGATCAACTTGATCTGAGGATTGGACGGTCCCGGTCTTCAGTTTGACATTTTTGATTGGTTTAGCGCTGGACTACGACTTCTTTCTCTTTGAACGGGTCTTCGAGTTCAGATTGGAGGCGGTTTTTATATGTTTTCTAGGTGGTGAAACTTCAATTTTTTTTTTGTTCATCCCTATTTGGGGAAAGGATCCAATTTGACTAATAGTTTTCAAATGGGTTGAAACCGCCAACTAGTCATGCTTTTTATTTGGGGTGAAGCAAAAAATAGGCGGCTACTAAAAAGGGTGGGCTGTATGTGGTACGGGAGGGATTTCTGGAGACATGTCCCTGAAGGGTTTGTGTAAACACGTCCCCTAGAGTTGTGAAAAAAAATATGTGTTATTTTTTATCTCACCTAAAACAGCACTTTTTTTTTTAGTGATTTGTAAAAAAAGGGGACATTCATTGCTAAAACCTTGTGATATCTGCTACTTAACGCTTTGTCATTTTTTTCAGACTCTCAACACCTTCTGTACCACCTTTCCGTGAAAAAAAACAATCTACTCCCCGGAAAACGAACATGTCCCCTGAAAACCAATGGTTGGGTTCGATGTATTTCCTTTTTTGCAAACTCGTCCCTTTTGAAGGGGACGAATTCGTTAGTTTTTTTGGGGGGTGTATATATTGCATTTCGCAGGGCTCAAAAACCACTGAGACATCTTTGAAATCAGCAATTTTCCTTGGACATCCCCAGATTTGGAACCGCCAAATTTGTTTTTTTTTGTGTTGACTTCATAGCTCAAGGAATCCATCCACTTTTTTTTCTGGGTGGAAACCGGCTTGCTGTTTTAGGGAGTGAACAACTAATACAATCAGCCATTGTGGATCCCATCACCTGCAAGATTTCATGATTCATATTCTGAGAACATGTCATTTACTCCGCCGAAAACTAGCACATCTGAAAGTGCTGGTTGGAAGACGATCTTTTCCTTTTGAAATGGTCCCTTTAAAAAGGGGACATGTGACAAATTTTCGAGGGGGTAAACCCTGCAGGGTTTTGGAGACCGAGAAGCTATCCAATTGGGTCTCTCTGCCACTGGTGGAACCATCTCTGCAGCGGGACTGATTTTGGGCCTCACTTTTTTGGCTTTGGTTCTGACATCAGCATCTTAGATTTCATGACTTGGGAGGGTGGCCAAAATAATCACAGTGAAAATCAGATGAGTTTAGTGAAGGGAAAAAGCAATCAACCTGAATTTAGGTGTCAAAAGTTCTGAATTTCAGGACTTTTTCAGGCGAATGTTAAACACATCCACGAACGTTACCGTGTTTAGGCAGGGCCAAATTCATGACCAACTTGTTTTTTTTTGCTGGCGGGATTCGGCATTTTTTCTCGGGTAAACAAAAAGTTGTGCCATGATGTGTTCACTCATCTTTTCCTGTACCGTTCACCTTACCGGTGCCTTTTTTGATGTGTACAACGGCCTCATCTGTTGTGATTATCGTCAATGGGGAGCCGATGATGAAATTCATCCTGAATCCTTCAAGGAACTTCCCATGATGAATCAGCAGGGCTTCGTTTTCGTCTTTAGCATCATCGTAGAAACTTGGCGGATGTGGGTCCAGAAGTCTTCCGGTCGGTGTAAATGACACTGAATGATGCTTTCGTGGAAGGGGGGCGGAGTGGAATATCCACCTTTTTCTGGGAAAAAAGGCAACAAAAAATGCTCCAAATCATTCAGGTACGCAGTTGAAATTTTTTGTTGTTGATGGATGATCAAAAGCCACCTACCAGAGCCCGACAACAAAAAGTGAAGAGAAACAAAGATCCCAAAAACGCATCAACTTTTCCAAAAGGAAATTGTATATATATATGTATATATATACCATGAGCCCCCAAAACCATGAAAAATAGAGGTTTTGGCCACCTAAAAACCAGGTTATTTACCATAAAAACCTCTAAAAATGTAGGTTTTGGTGGCCCATGGTAGTAAATTTCGATCCGTTGGGCTTTTGTGGATATATTTTGAGCCAACATATTATGTATATACATATTTAGATCTCTTGGAGTGTAAAAAATTGCTTGGTTTGACTTGTTATGGTCAAACATTCCAACCTTTTGCCAACCTTTTATTGCAACACTTTCTGCAACATGCTTTGCAACTTTTATTTGCGGAACTTTTCTTGCATGCTTGGACCTTGTTTGTGCCATAAGCATCGTTTTTGTTGTCAGGACACGTTTTTGGTGCGTACCCTGGTAGTGCCTGCCATGCTCTCTATGTCTCCATGGTTGAATTATTGGCCCAGGCACACGTTGCAACAGCGGTGGTGTGGCTGGAGATACTGTTGATGGTTCAGAAATCCGGCGAGCACCAGTTGAGGTTGGTAGTTTACCCCATGATATTTATAGGGTTATTTATAAAACTTTTACCCCATTGTTGCTATGGGTTTCATATCCCATTTTTGGTCCCGGGTTTCATAGGAAACTTCATCCAGGGTTTCCTATATTTTGGAATGTGAGGTTCCCCACCGAGGAGACACCGATTTCGCATCACCAAGAGATATGCAGCATAAGGGAATTTGAACCTTTTGAAGGGTGAATATGAGTCATAGTCATATGAGCAGTGAAAAAAAACCTGGTTATTTAGGGTATATAGGGGATGAAATCCTACCCAGCTACATAGGGATTATACTAAACCATTATAAGGATCCCTATTAACCAACCAGTAAAATGGAAAGTAATAAAAGTTTTTTTCGTGGCTCATAGATATAAACATCAATAGATGTATGATGTATGATCTGGAGAGCCCCATGTTGCCCAGGGAAATGCCGGAACCACTGTACGAGTGGTTGGAAGAGGAGTCGAGTTTCCGATCAAAGTTTCGCTTATCAAGTGTGGCAAGCGTTGATTCCGAATAGCGGAAGGCACCGTTGATACGTGGCGATTCGGTTGCCACGAATGAAGTTTCAAGATCGATTTGACATGCAGCAATCAAGAAAAACAGCAACAAAACTGCTTGCTTGCCAAAATCTCCAAAGGTCAGCAGTGAGCATTAGTGTTCCATTTATTTCAGCAACTTCAGATGAGGTCATGCATGATCATGTCAATTGTCCAGTGGTTTGTATTGATTCTTCATGCAACCCCCCCTTGAAGCTGATGATACCAGTTGATGGTTCAGAAGTCCGGTAACCGCACCAGTTGATGTTGGTAGTGAAAAAAATCCCATCATTCATAGGGTTTTGTTACAGACATCCCAGGTGAGTTGTTATGGATTTCGGAACCATCACCAGTATCTAAGGCCGGCGCAAGATGAGGAGGCTGCCGGAAGATCACGTCGTGGATGACAGGACCTCCGGCTGGGGATGTCAACCTCACATTGTCTCGTGTTAAAAAGGGAAAAGAACTCCAGGAAACTAACATGGCAATGGGAAAATTCTCATTATGTAATAGGAGATACATCTTCAAATGGTTGTTTTTTCCATTGTCATGGTAGTCTTTTTGGGGGGTGTAATTCCGAATCCCATGTTGTTTTTGAGCATTTCGGTTGTTATAGTGATTGAATTCACTCATCCATGTGCAACATACCTTTGCAACATCGCTTCGGGACTATCAATTGAAGTTTTTCTTCTCATGTCGGAATATGACCACTTGGAGGATCATCCCATTTAGTAAGTGGTTAATAACCATGGTTAGTAAGTCCCCTAAGTAGTGTTGTTCCCCTTCCAAATGGCTTAAATGGCTTGTAAATGGGGGTTACTAACCACTTACTAAGTGGGATGATCCTCCAAGCAGGTTTCACTGTTCTTAGGTTTTCCTAGTTCAATCAGCCGTGGGTTTTAAGGGCTCTGGTTCTGGGACAAGGTTGGCTTGGTAGCATTTAATCAACCTTGGCAGGAAGGATGCCGGGATGAACATACCCCTTTTTTCGGACCAAGAAACCAGCATTGAGAACATCTGATTGAATGGATTCACTTGATATTTTTGCTAATATTTATTGGTATTTATATCATAAGTCGGTGATTCTTCTCTGCTATACTCCCTCCATCACCTTTACCAGAAGGTTTGAAGCACAAAAATCTGCTCACGATGAGCCGATGGGAATTCCAAGCTGAAATCGTTAAAAAAAAATCCACCCTGCAATCCAGGAAAAGGAGATGAACCATCCAACCCAAACCACCAATTTTTTTGGGGCTTCCCAAATGGTTAGTTGTTGGGTGGTGTACACCCCGGAAGTTTAACATCGCCCCTGAAAAATGATGGTTGGAAGACTACTTTCCTATTGGGAAGGTAACTTTTCAGGGGCTATGTTAAACTTCGGGAGGGTATATATTAAAAACCCGTCAGATTTCATATAAAGTGAGTTTCTTTTTTTGATTCGATTCTCACCTCGGATCCCTGGGGAAGATGGATCCAAAATTTGACGTTTGCATATTTTCATTCATGGGTTGAAACTCAACCATCGCCTAACCAGGAAGACACTACGCCTTGTCGAGGTGACCGATGGGTGGCAACTTTCGGCGTTTAGGGAGGAAGGTGGTCCTGGGTATCACCCTTCATTAATATCTTGTAAGGTAAAGCATGCTAAAATGAAGCCGCAGATTTCTTACAGGAAGGCAGTTGCAGTATTTTTTTTTTTGTTCAATGTTCCGCTTTTGATCTCAAATTTCAAAAAAAAAGAGTTTTTTGTTTTTTTCAATGGAATTTGATGCCAGCAGGGCAGTTCACTCCCAACCTGCCAACCACAACTCGGTGGCAAAAAACCATTGGAACCCACCCCACAGGCAGCTGTCTCCAGTAGTGAGCGAGAGGTGCACCTAGAAAAAACGTGACAGGTTTCACAGGTGGATCGGTTGACGTTCCAACAGCTCTCGGGGTTTTTTCAGTTTGGTCACGGCTGGGGAATCATCACCTGGACTCGCCTTGTTGAAGATTCCGTGGAATTTTTTAATCGTTTTTTTTGATTCACCCCTATTTGGGGAAGATGATTCATTTTGACTACTATTTTTCAGATGGGTTGAAACCACCAACTAGTTTTTTATGTGATTGAGATGATTCAGGGTCTTCTTGTGGAAGGTTGTGACTGTTGGTTTGTTTGCATCGTCGCTTTGGAATTCAAAGGGAAGCTGAGACATCAAGAACACTTATGACTTTGTAGTTTTGTTCGGTTTTAGGGTTTTTGGCAATCTTATGTAAAACCTTCCCCTTTTTGAAAGTGAACATATTTCTTCTTTAATAGATTAACCCACGAATTCTTCTGTCTTTTCTTGAGAAGTCAACCACCATCTTTCCAAAAGCTGCTTCCAAAATTGGATGATGATAAAGCCGTGTTTTTCAAGCCTACCAAAACGATGATACAAAACGATGATAGAAAACTCCAAGAAACCATCGCCGCGACCAACAAAAAGGGGTCAACTTTTTCCAGGGGAAGTTTGGTCGAAAAACGCCAGGCTTCCCGCGCTTGGGGAAGAAGAGAGGTGCAGGTTTTTTTTTTTTTTTCGGAATACCCTCCAGGGATCTAACATATCCCCCCAAAATGACATTTTGAAGATGATTTTCCTTTTCCCCAGGTGGGTTTTGTTAATCCCCTGGAGGGTATCCTTTTTCGGTACCTTTGCTTTTTTAAAGGTCAACTGACCTGCGGGGTGGCGGGAGGCCATTTTTTTTTGGAAGGTAAATTTCTTTGAAGAAAAACACGGATCAAGATCAAGCCCTTCAGCTGTCGTGTGAACTTCTCATCCATTTTTTTTTATGCGGAGGGCAAACTTGTGGTTGGACCATGCAAAAAAAGGTGGGAGGTTAAATATATTGACTTTCCAGTGGTTTGGGGGGGTTGGGGGGGGGTTGGTGTGTGAAACAAAGGTCGATTTTTTTTTAAACCAGGGTGAAACACATTAATTATTTCAGTGAGTTTGAATCACCGTTTCTGTTTTTTGGGGGAAGCCAACAAAATTTCAACCTAAGATGGTCATTGGCTGTCATTGGCTGTCATTGGCTCATCTTTCGTTTTTCCAGGGCGCGGATTTGCCACCGCTGCGTCGTGGTCAGCGCCCGAAACCTCCGGTCGAACCCTTACAGGACTTGGAAGATAAGGCAAATGGGGAAGGCATCAACATGGTGACAGGGAGACACCGGCAAGCTTAGCCCCATGTCAGTTGAAATGAAAACACAGAATTCGCACTGAACAGCAAGAAAACACATGCAAATGGATTGGCTCCAAAAAATTCTACATCTTACTTTATAGAGTCCCTACAAAACAGACATGGTGATGTTCTTGCAGTTTTTTTTGGTGTAAAGTGGAACCAACGTTGGAACCACCAAAGTCAGTTGAACCAAATATTCGATCGCCACATGAGTTTCTGGTTGATTACCCAACCTGGGTAGTCAACCTAACATAAAAACTGCCTCAAAACTCACGTTTCGTTTAGGTTTGGTGGGATTTTTTCAAGGGAAAATTTTTGGGGCATTTTTATCACCCCAGCGATCTCCTGCTGAAGTCACCCCAGATGGGAGTGATTGTCTTCCCAAAATTTCTGTACCTTTAAAAACGTGGTTGTTTCGTTTCGGAGCTTCATTCAAAAGCAAACCCCCCTGAATCCTGTTCTTGAAGGGATTTTCAAATGAAAAACTCTGGATTCCAACAAAAAGCCGAAAAATGACTCTCAACCACAACAAAAAAAGGGGTGTCAACAAAACTCACCTTATCTCTTTTTTTTTTAAAGGACACCGAAAAAATCGAACAAAACACGACACGGCCACGCGGCGTTGAGGACTTGGGCTCTCCAACTCGTATCTCGGGCGAGGTTTTTTTTTTTGTGTGTCAAATTGTCAGCTCCTTGGATGTTTTTGTTGGACGTGGATGGATCAATGGTGATCGGATCAATGGGTTATTTTTTATCTACTTATAAATGGAGTATATTGGGGGAAATGATCCAAAAATCGACTAATGCATATTTTTCAAATGGGTTGGTTCAACCACCAACGAATATAATGACCCCCTGTAGTGGAGTTTTTTTTTCCACGCTCGGTGACCACCTGTTTTCTGTTTCCCTTTCCGTTGGTTTGACCGGCCAAGGAAGGGAGGTCAAAGGTCATAAGGGCACAGTTTCCGGCCCCCGAAAAAAAAGATAGCTTGGGACCTTACATAGACCCGGTCATATACATCCAATCTATCAAAGTTTGAGTGTCATTTTCACTAAAAGACTCATTTTTCATCCACTCACCTGTTTCACCCAAATGGGGCCCCGGGCTGTTTTGATTGGAAAAGTTTGGGTTTCTTGTTTTGGAGGACGTTCCATTTTCACCCCAAAAATAGAAACCACATCTCCCAGTTCCAAACGGTATATATACCTTAGGCGCTTTTTTAGGATGGATCCGATCCCCTCATGATGGTCACCAAACATTTCGTTAGTACCTAAAATGGAGGCATCCTCACCGTTCATGTAAGCTGTATTAGGATACGGCTTATGTAAGGGGAAGATTCCCCACCACCAAAATAGCCGAATATTTAAGGTTTAGTAAAGTACCTCCATTTTAGGTATCTGAACGAAACCTTCTTGGTTTCAATCATGCCTTGTTCTCACCTAAATTTCCATGTGACTGCCCTGAATGTTTTGTTTCAAAAAATGATCCTCTCATGATGTCATCCGATCCTATGGGGTTAACCTGGAAGATTCCTGCCAGGTAGTGCACCTTCGAGACCTCGAAAAGCACACAAGGTCCCCCCTCGAAAAGCACACAAGCAGGGGTGATTTTTCCTACCGGGCCCTTTTTTTTAAAGGGATGAAATAATAGAACCTCGGAAAAATCTCCCCTGGTTGTTTAGGGTACAACCAACCGGAAAAAACAAGGGGAGTGTTGTTGAAGTCATGAAATAAAAACCCCGATCAATTTTTGGAACGTCACGTGTGGGTTTTTTAACGTTGCGATGGGATGGATGTGATGTGATGTGATGGGATGGATGTTGAAAGTATGGTGAGCTTTGCTGTGGCAAAAATTTTCAGGCACCCAGAGATTTCTCCAGGTTGGAGCAAAGAGCACATTTCTTGGAGGGACCAACTTTGGAGGGGTTTCAAGAATCATCTTCAGCCACTGTACCAAACCTAAGAGCTCTCAGTCCACAATGTTGCTCCCTTCAAACAAGTTTTCCAGGTTTCTTGGATCCGGGGATCATGGAACATATGGGTGTTTCCTTAAATGGTGGGTTTACCCCCTTTCACACCCCAAGTGCTGATCATTTTTAGTAGGAAAACCCATGGTTGTTGGGGAAACCCAGCATCTTAGGAAACCCCGACATATTTTTTTTTTGGACAGGGTATGTAAATCATGCAAACTGGAATCATGACACTTCCTACTCCCAAAGCCAGTTTGCAGTTTGGGAAATGGATAAATGATTGGGATGTTTGGTGATTTCCCACCGTTCCTTATGAAATGATTTGGAATCATCCAGTTGAAGCAACCATGTATGAAGGGATTGGCCAGGTTCCAGGTTTCAACCTAGAAGATGACAACTTCCACCTGGTTTAGTGGATAAAATGGGTGTATCTCCAATACTGTTGATGGTTCAGAAATCCGGCGAACCAGTTGAGGTTGGTAGTTTATCCCCATTATGTACAAGATTTTATACACCCCATCTTGCAGTGCAGGCTTGGATCTCCAATATGAGTTTCCTTTCATTTAGGGTACACGCTGTAGCAATGGGAAGATGCACCCATCTTTCATGGTATTTGTCAGAAAAAAAGGGGATTTTCCGACTTGTTAGTTCACCTCAAGGGTCATTTGCACTGAACCATGATTAGGGAGTGAACCCCAAAATTCAGGTGAACCAGCCGTGAAAAATTTTGGGTGGACTAGGGAGAATTTTGAGTATGTTCCCTTCCTTAGTTTTGTTTCCATGGAAACATAAAAAAATCCACCCAACATAGAAAAGGAAACAATCATCTTCCAAACCCTCCACTTTCTTTGAAATTGTTTAAGATGTTTTTTCTTTACTTTTTCCCTGGTAAATCACCATTTAAACCCACCATTTTTTTTTTTGGTTCCAAAAAAAAACCGTTGAGTTGAAAAAAAATCGAGCCTCGATCGCAGGAACGGTCACGAGGTCACTTGTTGGCTCCTCCACCACGTGACTTGGAAGATGAGGTTGGCTCCTCCACCACGGGGTCCACCATTTCCGAACCAACCGTTACATGGGAAAATCAACATATCGGGCCCCTCAAGATTGACAGGTATATAGCAAGTCCCTTGGTGATGTGGGGTTTCTCCTATTTTTTTAGGGTTGTTTCAGGTGATTATGGCAAACCCTGATACTCTTTCTGCCATAATCTTCTATTTCCAGGAAATCTCCAACAGGACCTACTGAACGGACCCCTGGACCTGAGTATCTAATAGCTCTAGCAACTTACTTAGGGGTCCGTTGGTAAGGTCCCATTCAATTTGTTCCTCACTATTGGGATAGGGGACCTCATTGGAAGGGTACTCATGGGGCCTCTTTGGGCATTCAAAATCATTCAATTTCATTCAGCCCTCTGATACGTAACCCCAGGTCAATTAATGACATAACCATGGTTCAGTGCAAAATGGCTATATTTTGGGGGTACCCCCCACCCACTAACAGTGAAATAATAATCTGTTCATCTTTATGAAGGGCCCCCTATAAACCTTCACTTTCCACTTGTTATTGGGCCGGGGATACCCCAAGCTATATTTGAAAGGTAACGATCCTATTGGAGGGAGCTATTTTTCACTGAACCATGATTATGGGAGGAAGGGTATGTACCCTGGAAGTCGACTCGGCCTGGCCATCTCTCAGCAACACCGCTATTCGGCCTTCATCCTCACCTGAGAGGAAGCATTCGGAAACAGAAATCTCCAAAGTTCTAAGTCTATACCAGCTGGGCAATTTTATAGCGACCTTTCCCGCCGAGTAGTCACCCCAAAATGGTGGTGATTGTAAAGGAATCTTCTCAAAATGACCTTAAAAATCAAGTTAAGGTTTTGTAATAAGTTGCCCAGATACCAGGTGATGGCCCAGCCGCCGCGACCTTTTTATCCCCTCCTTGGAGGTCACGAATATAACCTTTTGATTTCGGGTCACGCGAACTCACCAACCCCGAAAAAGGGCACAAACTCGCTCGCGGAATTGCTTAGGGCATATGATATGGTTATACCCTGGAAGTCCACCAGGGCACTTCCACCATTTTTTGAGTTCGGTTGGTGGTTTGAGGAGTTTCACCATTTTTTTTTTAGTAAGGGTTTGTCATCATCCAATTTTCAAGGGACAAGGACGGGTGGTTTCCATTTCAAATCGATCCCAAAACTTCCACAACTTTCTGCCGGCTTTCAGAATCTCAGGGGATTTCGTTGGATGTACCCCGATCTTAAAAATGTGGGCCCCTTATGGGAAATCCCTAAAAAAACACGCAAAAAAAAAATATATATAGTTTTTGTATGTATGGGTTTTTTATCATCCCCAAGAATCCCATCCGAGAACACCAGCTAAATACCATGGGTACACTGTTAGGGGTACGCCCGTCCTTGTCCCCTGAGAATTGGGATTTTTGAAATTGCCGTTTTTTAAAACCTTAGGTTCCATGCGAGATCGAGAGCCATCACCAGAGGAGTTTTTTTTGGCGTTGTTTTGGGTGGAGGGACATCGGGAGATGTAAGGATGTGTTTTCCACCCAAAATCCTGGAACTCCAAAGCTATTTTAGGAAATGACCCGGAAATGGATGGATGTTTGTTTGTTGATTTTTAAACCATTTCTCATAGAAAGATTTGGAGAAAAACATCCAGTTGATGGCCAAGCATTTAGAAATGGCCCAGGCCATTAGGTTCCATATGTAAGTAGGTGCTGGTTTCCGTGATCCGTTATTTTTACTTTAGAAACTGGGGGAAGATGCACCGATTTTGACCAGCATATTATTTTTCAGATGGTCTTCGAAACCACCATGTATAGTTAAAAAAACATGGTGGTTTGAATCGTAAGGAATCCAAGCCAGAATAATGATGAGAGCAAGTTGGTCAGCTTGGTGAAATAGTCAAATTCGTTGATGGCGAAGTTCCAGATTTGCAAAGAAACGAAGGCATTCCAGCAAGTCCATCTTGATCATGCGTCATGAAAATTGCTGTTCTTGAAACAAGATGGAGAGACATGCCAGAGTACTGAGTAGGTAAGTTTGGCCTTGCGCTACTTTATTCTCTCATCAAAAAATGCCTGCATCAACTGACATATTTCCATTTTCCCGCCCGCAACGCTAAATGTTTTGTTGACCAGACACTTGCAGTTGTTCTTTTGGCACCCAACAATCTTTCCAGTCAAAAGATAAAACTTGAACGAAATTACACCGATGAGAGTCAGGATCGACCTCCATTGCAGCGCAAAGTAGGCAAAGGCTGGTCGAAGAACCGCTAGTTTTTTTTGGGAGGCTGGTCACCTGGTCGGTGATGAAGAGCAAAAGAAGAAGCATCGATTACGGATGTTGTTTTACTAAGAAAGGCAAGGAACATTTTACTCCCTTTTGTTTACCAACAGCACACCCAGCCGCTCATGAAAATTCCTCGGATTGTCAGAACATGAAACTCGAAAAACAACCATGCCGCTCATGGATTGTCCAGCCTGATCTTTGGGGTACTTTTTTTGCCAAACTTTCCAAATGATATTTGAGCATCAAATATCTTAAGTTCTTTGAGGTTTTTCATCCGGGCGTTTAGATGGTATAACTGGCTACTAAATTACTAAGCCACTATACAGGTTCCCTTTGAACTTAACCAACCAGGTTATATGATGCAACTTGGCACATCTTAGGTTAGCCTTATTCCCTTAGCCCCTTTGATTTTAGTGGGATTTTGCATGTAACCGAATAAACGTTTAACTTTTAGCAGGGGACCTGAGGGTTGCCATGGTAAGTAGTGGATTTTGGAGCCACTTAAAAAATCCCACCTGCCAGGTCTGCCAAGACCGCCGCCTCCGTTTGGGTTCCCTTGGATTAGTCGTCGTTCACTTACATACATCCCTTCTACATATTTGTATATGCATGTGATGTGTATATATACATGTAGCTTGTGTAATATATATCATATACATACCCTGGAAGTCATTGCCAGCATTTTTGAAAAATGGTGCTTCCAAAATTGGATGATGATAAAGCCTTAATGGTGTACAAGCAAAAGGTAAGTTGAAAAAGTAATGCCAGGCACTCCGAAGCCAAGCAGTTTTGGAATTTTCCGATTATTTTTCAACCAAAAAGATTTGGAAACATCAAATTAATTGAACCAAGAATTTAGAAATGAATGATGTTTCAGGTTCCACAACCACCACTGATCGCTAAGGAAACGGATCTCTTGTACCATTCATCGAATTCTTGTTGGGTTTCTGAAAAGAGTTCATTGGATTGGTTTCTCTACTTTGTTGCTGCCACCTATACTTTAGCAAGTGACAATTCGTACCCCTTGAAATTTGACTGATTTCGATACCCAAAATACAAAGCCATATTTGAAGCCGGTGATACATCTTCCAAACCACTTTTCCGTTTTTTATTCGTGAAATTTTTTTTGGGGGCCTGTAGAACTCTACAAATTCACAATGAAAATACCCTCCCTGAAACTAACAGCCAACGCCCACCTGAAAAATAGGTCTTTGGCCCCAAAAAGGAAACGAGAAAGTATTCCAACCAGCATCCATTTTTAGGTGCTACTGTATGTTAGTTGCAAAGAGTGTAACTGGTACAACTTTTCCAAAAATCTTTGCAAAAAAAAGCCAACCCCATACTTGGAGGATGGCATCCCATGACTTGTAAGTGGTTAATAACCATGGTTAATAAATCCCCTAAGGATCGGATTGTTCCCCTTATAAACGGCCGTTTCCTGGCTTGTAAATGGGGGTGATCCTAACTACTAATCTCTTACTAATTGGGATGATCCTCCAAGTACCCCATTCCCAACCCAGTTTGTATCGAGGGCACGGGGTGCTGACTTCTTCGTTGGCAGCGACTTGGATTGCGCTAAAGGACAGTGACTTTGTATGTTTTTGATGTGAGTTTTGATACACACACACACATGCTGCGTTGATATATGCATATGTATATGTATATGTAAATATATATATATATATAGAGCTCCTAGATCTAGGTTGAGAGAAACTGAAATTAGAAACATGAAAGCATGTTTGGGAAAATACAATAAAACTCCAAGGAACCATAACCGATAACCCCTCAACGCCTGGAGGTCGGTAAAGCAGTTTGATGTTTTTTCGAAAATCCTGGATTTCTTTGAGAGATTACCACTCCTGGTTGGTAATGGAAACACCCTGGAAGATTAACGGCTGGAACATAATTCCATGGAGGTTTGGAAGATCATTTTCCTTTCTAAATGGTTGATTAGTAGGTTCCATGTTAATCTTCCAGGGTGAACATCATAGGCTTGTTTTTTATATAAGCCAAGTCAATCATCCAAGTTGCTGCATTCTCCCCCAAAACTAACATGACACCCAACGTTTGATAGGAACATCATTTTCCCAATATATTTTCTGGGAGGATTCTATTTTTTGGGGGGGTTAGTTTTTGGGTAATGATTTCTTTTGAAGTGGTTTTTCGCTGGTAACATGGGGCGAGGTGATCTGGAAACTATGATGAGCCCATGGGTACAACTACTCCGGACCCATGACCCCTGGGGCAAAAAGATGTTAAGCAACTGTGGCTCGGGGTGGTACAAACTCTAAAATGGAACATTTCTAGTGGACTTTGAGTGTCCCAGCAAAATTCACGTATTTGTGTTTTTTTGGGTTTAATTTTGAATCCTTTCTACCACTCTGATAATCACCATTGAATGAATAAATCATCATTTCCTAGCAATTCTGCTGGTGACCTTCTTGGGATTCCGTTAAAAAAATGTGACCCGGCCTTCAATTTTTCAATTATGTAGCCGTTTTCCGCGTGACCTCCCAGGGATCGGGGGAATATAGTCGTCCAAGGTCGTCAATGGCTCGAACCTTCACCTGGGGCACACCATTTTTTTCAGATTTAGTAGGGGAAGATTCAAATCAAGGAAAGTTGAATCAGCTTTTGGTTGACGGGACCCGTGGAAGGAAGTCAACCACTATTAAAAAAATGCTGGCTCTTTTTGGATGATGATGATGATGATGATGATGATGATGATGATGATGATGATGATGATGATGATGATCAACCCTTAGTAAAAAACAATGGTGGTTCGGAAACCAACCTAGAAAACATGGTGTTTGCACTTCCGGGGAAAGACTTCCCTACATTTTGCTGCAGGTAATGGTGCGAGTCGTTCGAGGAGTAGGCGGGAAGCCCCGTTCTTGGGCTGAGCCATGGCAACCGGCCATTTTTTGGAGGCTTGAGGCCTCAAATTTGAAGGTTTTGGCTTACCCACCCAAAACCAGCAATCCTTTGAGATTTTGTTTTTTTTGTTTCAAGAATTTTTTGAAAGGCTCCAGAATTTTGAGCCATATGACTCAAAGAGATATAGGAATATAGGACCGATGATTTGAGGCTTGAGTGATTTGAGACATCAAGAACTTGTAACTTGTCAAACATGTCATGATTTTGGCCTTCAATCTTAGGGTCGCGCATAGTCTTGGGGTCTCGGGGTAAACTGTCCTTGTTCAGGTCTTTTTCTGTGTTCTCTCCCTGTTTTCATCTACAATCTTCCAGCACCTGGATAACCTGAAGCTTAAAACAAAACCAATGATTTATTTGACAAAAAGTATAGGGGTCCCTCATTTTTCTACTGTTGATGTTGCAGACTTTCTGGCTTACCTAATTGCCTGGGATGTATATGGTATATACATATGTATATATATATATCTCCCTAGACCCTAACGATCGACATCTTTTTTGGGTGGGTTGACCTTCAATTTGATGGGTTGAATCTGCCAAAACATGGGTCATTTGGGTTCTAGGTATGTAAATACTGGGATTTCAACTACCTACCAACTTCAACTGGTTGGCAGCGCCGGATGTCAACCGTCAACAGCAGTACCAACTCAAACTGGCACCGCCAGATCCTTACGGCGACCTTTTGCACGACGGATCGTTTCCAGAGGACTTGGGAGAACTTGACACCAGGGATAAAAATGACGCCCTGCAGAGGTCTCATTGATGTGGAAAATGCTAGGTTTTTTAATGGGTCCTAAAGGGAAGTTTTTTTTTGAATTTGGTTCCGAAGTTTTTTTTTGGTCCACCAAGAGTAGCAAAAACTTAAGAAAATTTAAGAACCTTCTAGCAACCATTCAAGAACAAGTCCACAAATCGACAATACTGTACTAACTCGCTGACGTTGACCTTTCTCGGATGGTGATTCATGACCTTGGCCATTTACTACAAGGGAATCCAGATTCAGCGAAGCAGGTAGATCGTGACCGTTTGCATGACAAAATCGGAAAAGCATTTTCAGCAATTTCAAAAGCGACATGCAATGAGGTGGTGCTTGGAGGATCATCCCATTTAGTAAGTGGTTAATAACCATGGTTAGCAAGTCCCCAAAATGGGGTTATTCTTCTCCAAATGGCCTTGTTTTGGCTTATAAATAGGGGTTACTAACCACTTACTAAATGGGATGATCCTCCAAGTGGAGTTTTTTTTTTCCCGACATGTATTCGACACGTAGCAGAAATTCGATTTGCTTTTTACAAACATCGCGGGAAATGTAAAGAAACAAATCTGGACTTTGAATTGTATGGATAAAGATATACATATATAGATATATATGTATATATATATATCCCGCTATTTCGAGGGCTTTCTACATCACAGGTTGTGAACGCTGGATTTCTGAACCATCAATATCACCACTCCCGGATCAACTAACATGGCAATTGAAAATGTACCCTTTGAAGACTCTATGTTGAGTTAAACCATGGAAGTCCAGCTTGCCTATTTTTTTTGTAATGCTTCTTCTGTAAAGACTTTTGTTTTAGGGTCTTTCATTCAACAAATCCAAAGGACCATTCTTTTCATGGTCGAATCGACTTACAGAGATTAAGAGTATCGGACCTAAGCCACTGCTGAAGCTGCCATGGAAATCAAGGAGATCCACGTGCTCGACCTCCGCGTGATGAAGTCAAAAACCACGAGTCCGACACCTTCGACGTGAACCCAAGGCCTCGACCTCCGCGATGGCGGAGCCATAGCTACGAAGAACGTCCAAGACGTGAAAGGTATGAGGAACGATATGACGAGGAACGTCAGGCTGAAGAGATTTGCCAGAAGCCTCAGAATTTTTGTGGGTCAGATTTTCTGGGTTTTTTGGTGGAGATTCTTTGGCTTGAAACAAAAACACACACCTAAGAATTGAAGGACATAATTATTTTGGAATCTGTCTTATTCTTTCTGGGGGGAAACAGGAAACGGTGGTTTTTAAACAGTGGACAAAAATGGTATACACCCCCGAAAACCAACGGCTGGAACCCAAAAATGGGGGGTTTGGTTCAGATGAGTTTCCTTTGAAAAAACAGGTGATTTTCATGTGAACCATGTCAATTTTCCAAGGTGTATTTCAATAATAGGAAATAAATGTTCCAAGTTCCAACCATTGATTTTCAGTGGACATGTCCGTTTTCCGGTGAGTAAATTTGGAGGGGTGTAGAACTTTTGGAGATTGCTGTTTCCCATGCTTTTCTATGAGGTGAAAAGTGGCCCAATGCTGGTGGAGAGTTGAAGGCCGAGTCCGACGACTTGACGATTTGAAGACGGATTTTTTTCTGGAGAAGTCACAGAGTCTTGTTCTAGAATCTGATGGATATTCCCCGATTTATTTATATACATATATATATATATGTATACCTAGAACCCAAATGACCCTTGTTTTGATTGGAAGTTCGGCCTTGTTTTGGAGGGTTGACCTTCAAAAATAGAGGTCAATTGGGTTCTAGGTATATATACGTGAATTTTCAATTGGGTGAGTCGAGATTTACATATGTTATGTTGTTAAACATGGGTTGGGAAATCATCATGTCCATCCATGGAAAAACCTGGTTGGCTTCGGCTTTTCCAGGCCTTTCACGATGAACACTTCGTTTTCCATGGTGGTTAATGCACTCAAATCTCCTGGAGTGGCAGGAAAGATCGATAGATACACAACCAAAAAGCAATGTAAATCAAAAACATCTATGGAAATACCACCACAACAGTTCGTTGTTAGCTTGATTAATATTTTTTCTTTTGGGTAATTTTTCAGTAGTTTTTCAATAAGAATCTTGTAGGGAATATGAACTGCCCCAATTCTTTCAGACTCACAATTTTCTGGAGCCGCAAAAATCGGAATTCGATGGATTTCGCGCTGCTAGTCTCTCTCGCATGCAGTGAACCGTTAACATCTTGATGTCTATTTCTGGCATCAAATCCTCATGCTGTTTCACGAAACGCAGCTCAAGTCTCAAGTAAGATTTAATCAGTCACAGAACCTTGCAGGTTCAGCGCATACTGGCCCGGGCCGCTTCTCCTGAAAACTCAACGGAGTTAAGTCACCGATTTAGCCTCGGACCTAAGGTGAGAAAAGCAAAGCAATACCCGGTGTCCTAAAGAGCAGTATGTTTCACGACCCTAAGGCTGAACAAATCAGAGAACATGAGGAGGTTCTGCGCCAAGAAGGGCGTATGCCCAAGTGTTTTCAATGTGGTTCAGAAGCCAGCAAAATCTATACCGAGGATGTTGGACTCGGTGGTGACGACATCGAGGGAATGATGATGGGTCTTCAGTATGGGGAATGTGATGTCTTTTGCTTTGACCACGTTTGCGAAAACCTGTGCCATCGTTGCCGCAGACCTTTGTGCTTTGACTGTCAAAACCACTGTCAAGTTCGCGAAAATTGCATACAAAGTGGGCCACTATGCAAGCCTTGCAGTCATGAGTGTGGCTTCACCACTTGCCCATTTTGTAACAAGAGTGGATGCGGTCAGTGCTCCTCACCATGCAGTGCATGTGGTGCTCCAATGTGTGGGTGGTGTTCGGAGGAATTGGAGCAGCCTGTGTGCCAAAAGTGTTCCCAGATGCATTCTCAAATATTCTTCAAGTAAATGTTTGAACATTTTTGTTTCTGCCCTGTACACAGGGAAGCTAGGAGCCTGTGAGAAAGGGAACCTATGACAGGATGATACTGGAAAAAAAAAAACGTTCCCTGGAAAAAATATTTACAACCCCTGGAACAAAGTTTAAGCTCCTCTGGTCCTGTGGTCCTCTGGTCCTGTGGCCCTCTGATCCTGTGGTCCCCTGGCAAAGGCGTGCGTGAAAAGAAATATGTAGGGATCAAAAAGTTTGGAAGGAAGGAAAACTATGGAAAAAAGGAAGTAAGGAAAAAGAAGAAGCGGGACATAAACAAATACAGTTATCAAATGACAATAATAGAAAACACAAAGATAGGGTAACAAAAAACAAATGACGAAAAAGAAGCAGGACAATAGGAAAATACAAGTGTGGATCAAATATAAGCAAAAAAACAAAACAAGGCCAAAGATATAGTATCGTTTTCACTCATAGTCTCGTAGTCTCAGACTATCAAAGTATCATGTCTCATAGAATCATAGCACAATAGCGGCAAAATCTCACAGTATCGTAGGATCATAGTGCCATAGTGTCTTTCCCTCATACTCTTTTGTTCATGCTTTCATACGCTCATATTCTCGAACCATACCTTATAGGGCACGCACAGAAACGAAGAGCAACAAGTAGCAACAACACAGTCCATTCGGGAAAAGCTTCCGAAACGGGATGATACTGTAAAAAAATGCGTTCTCTGGAAAAGTGCACGGAAAAAAATACACCCCCTGGGAAAAAGAAGGCTGGGAGTAGTAGGAGTAGGAGAAATTTGCTAACACAAGACACCAAAAGCTTTCTGAACCTACGGCCCCAAAAATTCTATGCACTTCGAGCGAATCACGTAGCATGTTTTGCGAATGCATCTGGGCCAAAAAACGCTGCGCCCTCCCCCCAACCCCCCTCCAGCCAGGTTCAGGTTGAGTGCTTAATTTTTTTTTCAGGGGTTAGTCGGGGTGAAACCCTTCAATTTGTTTCAGGGGTTGTAATTTTTTCCAGGGCCTACCCACCTATGACCCTATGCATGCGATTTTTTTTGCTTTGCATTGACAGACCTTGCAGATAATCCAACAGCAACCAGGTTATTTCCTCTGCAGCAAGTGCTCCCGCTGGCCACCCAGGCCAAAGCCACGAGCCAGGGCCAAGCAGTGCACAAGTTGTCATGAACTTCGATGCGAAGAATGTTTAGCAGGATGTGTTGATTGCTCCTTGCCTCATTGTTGTGGCGTGAATCATTGCCAAACCTGCGGTTTCAAAGCGTGCACCAAGTGTTCCAGTTCACATTCGTGTGCCCTCTCAGCAGAGGACGAGGAGACTCCCCTGACGTGGACAGATGCATTTGAACGGAGAGGTGCGCACACAACTGATCAACTTGTGATTGACGTTGGGGAAGCTGTCATCATCCTAACTTCTGCTCCGCGGTTCTCCAATGAGCTGATGAAGTATGATTTCTATGATTTTCGTTCCAGGCAAATGTCGACCATTCACCTTTCCCTACCTGCAGATCTTTTTGGAAAAGTTGTTCCCAACAGATGGGCCTATCTCAGGACATCATCAGAATCTGAGCAATTTTCAGTGGTCGGATGCGACCGCAAGCTGCTGTTTTTCGATGGTCGTGACAAACAATTTCTTGTTGTAAATCTTTCAGGCACAGTGCAGCAGTGGAAACCGCTGGACCTGCGATTGGCCAGTGGCGAACAAAACTGTGGCTTTGTGGTGCTTGCCTGTGGGGCTGCTGCCCCATCAGCGGGCAGCAACGCCTTCACAATCGTGGTATGCTGGATGCCAAGCCAGACTCAGCGGCCTTTTGTCATCGCGGTCCACAGATTCTATGTGGGCACAGGCAACGTCAGATTCAGATCATACTGTTCATTGAACTGTTGATGGAAAAATCCTGCACCAGTTGATAGGTAGTTTATCCCATTATTTACGAGGTTTTACGCATCCCTGGTGGTGCAGGATTTCTTCCATCAACAGTATGTCAGCCGGTGATGTCATGTAATTACATGGGGTCTGACTTCAGTAGTGGATTCTCACAAGCCACAAGATGGCAATCCAAATCCCATGGTTGGATTCATGCACAAGTACTGTGAAGGAACCTAGATGAGTCACCATGTTTGCTTCAGGATGCAGGCCATATAAACGTGCAGTCCCAGTCCCTGATAGCAGAACAATTTTGCAACAGAGCCGGTGTTGGCTGCTTTGCGCAGGCACTGTCTCAGCGGCCCTAGCCACACTCACCGTGCCAGCACGGCCAATGGGGCAGATTAGAGCAGCTGTGCGGGGTGAAGCGATTTGCCTCGTTGCAGGACAGGTTGAACTTATCGGTGTCAAGATGTGTCAAGTTGCCGCAATTTTGAATGAGTGATAGAAATCAAATATGGTACAAACCATACCCTCTACAGTGTAGGTACAGATACTCATACATGTCTTACCATGCAGTACAAACTCAATTTGCTGAAGAACTGGGAAGAAGGCGCCTTGAGTTCTTGTTGCGTTGTCATTGTTTGAGGGCTTGTGGCTGTGGGTCCTTCAAACCACTGATTAACAGCGTCAGCTGCTTGGTATAGCACCAATCCATATCTTCAGCTCAGCAAAGGTTTGAGCCACCTAGTGTTTAGCAACCACCGCCACTCTTGACACTTTCCTTTAGCCAATATCGAGTTGAAGGGCTTTGATTCTTGGACATTGAGTTTAGAGTGTGTAACATCCAAGCCATTTCCAGGTGCTTGGATTGCAGCAAGCCTTTGAGTTCCAATAGGACTTTTGGGCATCAAGTCCGGGACGGTTGTTTGCACATCTGCAGCTCCACCACCAAGAAAAGGGATGCTAGCTGTCAGGAACTGATGGCTTTGTCTTTTTAAGTCACACCAAAATTTTGCGTAACCAAAATTTTGGTATAAGAAAACTTCCGCTCTGTAGCGTCAAGCGTAATCGCATCGCGCTTCTTTCATTTTCACTTGATGTACATGCCATGTTTCGTTTTGTCACTCATGTTTGGCATATCATGAATGTTCTTCATTTTATCTCCCCGTCTTTTACATTTCAAGGGTGTGGTGAGGTGGGTTTTAAAGATAAACCTTCGACTGTCGGCGGGTCGGGGGCACATGGATCCTGAGTTACCATCTGTTTGAGTATTTCACAATTGCTTCAGCTGGCTCGATTGATCTGTTCTCAGGGACACGGAGTTGGAAGAACTCACTGCACAAACAAATCAGCCAGAATCAGCTTCAGTGGCTGGATCGTGGGTGCCAGTGGACCAGACACCTATCCCTGTTTGGACCTGCCCTTATTCTTGCCAGTGTGGTAGCTGCTCCGTCTCGAAGAAGGACATCGACATCACAGGTGTCGTCATCATCGAAGGCAATGAATGAAGACTTTCTGAGTGAAGGATGGGACCTAAGTGCAATTGAAGTCCCTCACCTTGAACTTCCAGCAGATCATGGTGAGGATGCACCAAGCGATGGCTTGGCTGGTACAACATCTTTACCTCCTAGGCCAAGACTTGTCCCTGCACATGACCATGACCTCGAGGAGCAGCGTGATCGCTCCAGGTCTCCAGCACGTCTTTCTGACATGGCAGAAGAGCAGCCTCAGGAATCATCTTTGTTTACGGAAACAGGCTTTGTAAGTGGTGAGCATTTTGACGCCATGGCGGCAACGGCTTCAACTACATCTGCAGGCCATGCAGTCTTGAAGCAGCCTTGGGAGTCAGGCGTTCTTGCACCTATCTTTGAAGACAAGCCTAAGAATCCGGTCGACAAGATTTTTCGAGGCTACCTGAAGTTGCCGAAGATTGGTTTGTGGGAATCTCTGGAAGCAACCAACAGTCCATCAGGTGCAGTTTCACATCCAGTCAGCAACTCAGTTGCAGTGGCTAGGCGGATAAAGCTTGCGCCACTTGTCAAGGCTGATGATGATGCACGTATATCTTGCCTGGCTCGATACAGAAAGCTGGTTTTGATGGATCTAGGTGCAACAAAGCTTGGTAGGTCATTAACCACCTTTGCCGGAAGTCTTGATCTTTCTCAGGACCTCGCTCAGATTTTCTCAGATGTGTTTGCTTCAAAGGCGACCAACACCTTGTTGAAACGGTCTGGCTCATTGTGGCGTTACGCAGTGTGGCTTTGCTCCAAGGGCCTACAATCTCCGTTTGCTCAGAATGAGGCGATATTATAAGAGTATGTGTGCTACCTCAGGCATACGAAAGCAGGTGCTACAGCAGCTTCATCTTTTGTGGAGTCCCTGCGCTTTGCGGATGCTTTGTTGTGGTTCACGCAGGTGGACCTCAAGGTTGCAATCAGTCCTCGAGTAAAGGGTGCAGCGCACGCTCAATTCATGAAGAAGCGTAAACGCAAACCTGCAGAAGTCCTTAAAGTGGAGGAGATCCGATGCATAGAGGATGCGGTGCTTCACCATGACAGGGAGCACTGTCAACTCATTGCTGCCACCCTGCTATATTGCTTCTATACAGTGTTGCAAGGTGGGCTGACTGCATGACCGTCGAAAACCTAGTGTTGACGGAACACAATGGCCTCACCTTGTTGGAGGGAGATTGCGTGAAGCACAAAACCTCCCAATCCAAAGATGCAAAGACCAGGGTCCTCCCCTACGCGTGTGTTGGCACGGGACTTCAGGAGGACTCCTGGCGTAAAGGATTTGTGAGGCTGCGCAGTGATTTGGGCTTCGAGAACTCTGCTCACTTTCTTCACTCCTACTTGGGCTGAACGCCACATGGCCACTGCAAAGGCCACCGAATGGTTGCGTGAGCTGGTGTATCCAGTAACGACTGGAGAAAGGGCAAAGAAGCTGATAGTGCATGGCCTCAAGGCCACAATCATCACTTGGGGCCAGCAGTCTCGACTGTTTAGTCGTGAGGAACTCATAGCATTGGGACAACGAAATCAACATTGCTTTTGTCCAGACATCAGTTGACTTTGGTAGCCAAAACCCACCGTGTGCTGCAGATGATTCGCAACAGCACCTTGAAGCCAGATGATCCGCGTGTTGTCAGGTTGTATGACTTGGCCTCGAATCTGGTTTCTGAGGATGACTCTTCCCAGTCTGATAGCAGTTCGGCGTTTTCTGACAGCAGCGATGATGAGAAGGCATCAGCTGACATGGGTCACTCTGAAGTAGCAGCTATAGATGCGAACCTGAAGATGCTGCCACCCTGGATCACCAGTCATGTTGGGTGAATCGTCACTCAGGCATCATCCATCACCTCAATTTTGAAGACGAAGAGAAGCTGCTGTGTGGACATTTTGTTTCCTGCAATTTCAGGCCTGCAACGCCCTCGGATCTCAAAGATTCAAATGCAGTAGTGTGTGCAACATGTTCTCATGTCTTGTCTCATTGAACTCTTGTTGCCGACATCCGTAACAATCTTGGCCTTGGCGTGAAACATTTCTCCGCCATACAGGCTTGACGGCATTGATCCAAAACAGGTATGGGCAAAACAATGCTTGCCAGCCGAGTCTGCATGTCTTTCTGATCAGTGAGGGTTATTTGATTTCAGGCAGTAAAATCTTGATTGATGCATTTCATTTGTGAGAGCTTGGCGTGCTGACTGACCAACATGATCTTTTCTTTTTCATGACCGAAGGTTCAAGTCCACGGCATGCCAAGCAGACGTACACAAATGCGTTGATTACTTCCAAGGGGCCGTGGTGTATGAACACACTTTCTTTTCATACAATCTTTTGTGGCGTGTGCTCACTTCAGCACAATCTGAAACGTCACCATTCTTGCGCTCATATGTTCAATCCCTGAGCATAAGCAATAGTTTTCCATTTGATTTCGGACTTGGAAATCGGCCCCCCAGTGCAAGCAATGGCACTGGACTCAAAGGCTTCTTTACAGGCAAGAGCCAAACAGATTGGGCTCAATGATAGGCAAGTGACGGCGCTTGAAGATTCAGGCATCACCACGTTTGCTGGATTTGCCTATGCCACTACTTATCAGCCAGGGCAGGCGGATGATGGACCCTGATCAGGTTTCTCACCACGTAGTGTTGCCAACAAATGGAAGACCAGTGTTTGACGTACATCGAACTTACCAAGTGCACATCTCGACGAGATGAGACTCTGAATCAAAAGTCCGACTCCTCCATTGCAGTGGATCCAACAACAGGTGGGCTACGTCTGGCTAAGAAGCCCAAGTTGGATGACTCGAACATTTCAGGTGAGCACAAACTCCGTCTTGCTTTTCAACGGAGGGCACTCGCATACGACTGCAAGCCATTGGATCCTTCCATGAGATGGACGCTTGGACTCATCGGTTGTTCGAAAAGATGAATGAGACTCCTATGTCTGGGTACAAAGCGGTGTCCATTGAGCAAATCATGACCGTGCCCTTTGGATCAAGATGGCCGATGAGACCCGATCCAACTTGGCAACAGATCCAACACATGGCAAAAGCTTTGACTTGGCTTGGAACAGACTTGTCAATCACCCAGAAGTCTTAGCGTATCTGGCACCTATGCCGGCGCCGGCATCTTCGAGACCTACTTATGATCCTCCATGGAATCCAAAAGGCAAGGGGAAAGGCAAGAACAAGGGCCCAGGTAAGGGCCCCATTCAGGTGCCCGATGGTTGCTCAATCTTTACGGATGACAAGAAGCCTATTTGCAAACTATACAGTGTGGGATCATGCTATGCCAAGGTGAAACCAGGGAAAAGGTGCGAGCGAGGGCTCCACATTTGCTCGCATCCCGGGGTAGAGTGCCCCATCTGACCATCGCAGATTTCACATACAGTTTCACATACATCGAATTTGTCAACCACAAAACGTGAAGTGACTCTTACAACAACAACAACAGATCCTCGACCAAGTGGTCAAACCAGACCATCTGCCATTGAGGTATGTTGTGGCTCTGCAGGACTAAGAAAAGCAGGAATTCAAATCTTTCGCGTGGATCATCGTGCGCCAAGCTACAAAGCTCAAGCCTGTGGAGCTGGACCTCACAGACAAGAAGGACCAGGAGACCTTCAAACAACTTTGCCATGACCTGAAACCACAATACATGCACCTTGGCCTGCCTTGTGGAACTTGTTCACGAGCGCGGGAAAAGCCTCTTCCAAAACCCCTGGCTCATATGCGGCCCCCAAAGCCGCTGAGATCAGAGAACTGCCTCATCAGTGATTTGAGTTCCTTTGATAAGGTGAAAGTGGAGAAGGCTAATGAACTTTACAGATTTGCAGTGTGGATCTTGCAATTTTGTTTTCAATTTTCCGTGCTATTGTCAATTGAAAATCCAGTAAGATCATGGATTTGGCAGATCTTTGCAATGCTGGTGAGGCACTGTCGTGATGAAGCATTTAACCAAGTGGTATGCCAATTTGCAGTCAGTGGTTTTTGCAGCATGTCAACACGGGGGGACACGTGACGAACGCACTAAGCTTCTAGCCACGCCTGAAGTTTTCTCAAGTGCGACGGTAGCCATACACATGCATCATGGCAACCAGTGTTGATTGACAATCAATTGCAATTTCCTACAGCGCAAGAAGCCGAGTATCCAACCTTGCTTTGCGATAGAATGACTCAATGTATTGTCGAACATCTTCAAAAACAAGGACTGAAGTGGACCGTCGATGCATCGCTGCAAACCCTTCTGAAACAACAAATTGGCGTTCAAACCATCAAAACACCTCAGCTCATTGCAGAATACTCACATTTCGTACACCTTGATAAACAATGCAATCATGCTCCCATCCTACAAGGGGGCAAATCAACTGAGCAGCAAAGCAAGAAGCAGAGAACGTCGCTCAAGTATGGAATTATGCGGAGTCCAGATCAGTTTCTCAATGAGGCCCTGTCATTCAAACATCCTATTGATGGGGCACCCGTGCTTCACGACAATACTAAGAAAGCAATATCCTTTGTGGTTGACAACGACCCTGTGCAAGTGGCCAAAGAGCGAATGAGTTTCGTCATAATGGTGAAACGATTGAAGAAAGAACTTGAGGAGGACGAGAAAAAGCTCAAGAAGACATTGCCTCCTACTGTGGCAAAAAGGCATGGCTCCAAGAACATTCTCCTCTTCAAGAAGCTGTTGGAATCAACATGCTTTGATGATATAGGCGTAGTGGACCTGCTCCTTCAGGGTGTGCCTTTGGTTGGATGTCAAGAACCTCCAAAGGGGTTCAAACAACAGCTCGTCCCAGCCACTGCGACACAGTTGGAGTTGGAGAAGACTGCACTTTGGAGACGCAAGGCTTTGATGGCATCAAAGGCCATGCCAGAAGAAGATCAGGGTGAACTCATGAAGTCAGCCACGGAAGAGGTGGAAGCAGGCTTTCTTGTAGAGGCAGATATGACCGAACATTGTGCCACTTCTTCATGGGTGTTGAATCCCAGATTTGTGCTTTACCAAGGTGAATCTCGGAAGGTCAGGGTCATAGATGATGCAAAAGCAAGTGCATTAAACGCGGCCTACACATCCACGGTGAAGTTGGAGTTGCAGGATGTGAACTACATTGTGGCCATGGTTCTCCATCTGATGAGTGCAGCTTCCCACAGTAGTCACATGAATTGCAGCTGTGGGTAGGGAAAACCTTTGATCTGTCAAAAGCTTATAAACAGCTGGCTGTGCAAGAAGAACACCAACACTTGGCGGTGGTTGGCTTTCAATTCCGTGGACGCTGGCTCTTCTATAAATCGGTGGCTTTACCTTTTGGAGCTACGGGGTCAGTGTATTCGTTTGTGCGAATGTCCCGCGCCCTCTGGCATATTGTGACTTGTGGCCTTCATGCAGTGGTGTTTCACTACTTTGATGACTTTCCCACCGTTGAATGCTTGAGTGGTGCTAAGGTGTTGTTGGTGGCCGTCGAAGCGGTGTTAGATGAGCTGGGATGGCAATATGCCAAGGAAGGAGTTAAAGCATTAGCTTTTGATGAGGCGTTTGATGCATTAGGAGTCACCTTCCGTCTGGACAAGCTTCAACTAGGTGAGCTGGCGGTGCAAAACAAGATGGGCCGAATTGATAAAATCTGCAGCATGCTGGACACGATTGCGAGTAGGCCGCATCTCTCGTGCACAACCTTCTGAAGTTCAAGGCTTGTTAAACTTTGCTTCGAGCTACTTCGTCACTCGCTCATTGAGACACCTGGTTTCAGCCTTCCACCCATTGGCGGACTCTGGAGGTCGTGCAGCTGAGTTGAAGCAGGGCCATGATCAAATTATAAGCCAGGTGGAATTGTTTGCATTGCTAGCTGCACGGTCTCGTTACAAGGACTTGCTTTTGAACAGACGATGCATTTGCTGGATTGACAATGAAGCAGCTCGATTTGCGGCAACAAAGTCGGCCTCACCATCTTCAACAATGAGGTCGATGACCCGGCAGTTGTGTGAAGTTGACACTTATTTTCCTTCGTTCATTTGCTTTGAGAGAGTCCCTTCATTTTCGAATCCCGCTGACATGCCTTCAAGACTGAAGGTCAGAGAGGCCTGTCAGTTAATGCAGTTGGACGAAGTTGAACCGCTCCCCGTTTCTGATAGCTTGGCGCAGAGCATCATCGATCTTAAAGATGAACCATACAGCTCTCTTACAACGGGGGACACAAACCTGAGCTGTAGCAACGTGCTACAATCAGTGCTTGTAGCATCAATCATGTTTGACACCATTGGTCAAACAAACAACTTCTAGTGAATCGATCCCGTGACCAATTAAGCAACGGAGAAAAAGAGGAGTCAACATAATAATAATAAACTTGTATTGTACTTCGTCCATTGCTCTACAATTAACTTGTATAGAAATACTTGTATACTTTGATTTTCTGAAATGACGTTTAAGACGCGAGCTGTCAGGAACTGATGGCTTTGTCTTTAAGTCACACAAAATTTTGCGTAACCAAAATTTTGGTATCAGAAAATTTCCGCTCTATAGAGTAAAGCGTAATCCTATCGCGGTTCTTTCATTTTCACCTGATGTACATGCCATGTTTCGTTTTGTCACTCATGTTTGGCATATCATGAGTGTTCTTCATTTTATCTCCCCGTCTTTTACATTTCAATGGTGTGGTGAGGTGGGTTAAAAAAATAAACCTTCGACTGTCGGCCCACCCATTTGTCCTTTGGACCCACCCTTGTTGGGGGACACAACAACGCGGGTCCGCGCGCGCACGCCGTTTCACTCCGAATTTTGAGCCCTGCGCGGAGCGCGCGCGGACCCGCTTCTAGTCGTTGCTGGACACAAACCTGAGCTGTAGCAACGTGCTGCAATCAGTGCTTGTAGCATCAATCATGTTTGACACCATTGGTCAAACAAACAACTTCTAGTGAATCGATCCCGTGACCAACTAAGCAACGGAGAAAAAGAGGAGTCAACATAATAATAATAAACTTGTATTGTACTTCGTCCATTGCTCTACAATTAACTTGTATAGAAATACTTGTATACTTTGATTTTCTGAAATGACGTTTAAGACAGTATCCGAATTACCTGTCAATACCCAAAGGAATAGATAGGGGAGAACTTGTGCACAATAAAAGCCGACATAATCCGAAGATCAGAGAACCTGATACTGCACCCGTGTGACACTCTTGTTTAAGCGTAGCAATTTGAACTTGTGTCGTGAAGTTGGCAAGGTTGTGCATAGTTGTATGCTGATCGTCCACCTGATCCAAAGGGTGTTCCTAAGGATAATTGAAAAATGTATCTTCACCAGCCTTGCCCGAAAGCAACATGACTGACGAAGAAGCAGAGCAGTTAGGAGTGCTACAGAATGATGCAGCGAAGGCTTTGATGCGGTTGCTTTGGCTCAGTCGACTGAGTCGACCAGATCTTTCCTTTATCGATTGCCGTCATTCACCAGTACTTCATGCGTATAGTGATGTGGACTTTGCATCATGCCCTTGGGGAGAAAAGCTACCAGTGGGATCATGCTTGGAATCATGACGGGGGCATCATGTCTCCTTGTTTTCTGGCAGAGCCGTAAGCAAAGTAGCGTCGCGCGATCCACTCCAGAAGCTGAAGTTATCCATTTGCATCAACTATGTTCGGTGAAACATTACATATCCAAGAAACATTGGAATACCTTCTTGAGCAGGACACTCCTGTAATGCTTGAACACGACAACGAGGCTGTGATTAAAATAGCCAAAACAAATATTCAGCTAAGTTGCGACATTGCAATCGCGTTTGCAAGGTAAACATCGCTGGTATAGGGGAAATCTTCAGAGCAGCTTGCCAGTGCTTTCACAAAGATCCTGGCCCCAGCAAACTGGCCAGAGGCATTGCAGCAGATGTGTTCGCGTAGCAGATTCGCAGTAGTTGATGTTGTAGAAAGCGTTGACGCCTTGATTTGCTCCAACCTGAAATGGGATCGAAGGCAGCATGAACCTCACCCGTGGGGGGGAGAAATCAAATATGTACAAAACCATACCCTCTACAGTGTATGTACAGATACGCATTGAGTTCATGTATGTCTTACCGTGCAGTGCAAACTCATTTTGCATTTGCGACTTGATGTGGCTCAAGAACTGGGAAGAAGGCGTGTTGAGTTCTTGTTGCGTTGTCATTGTTGGAGGGCTTGTGGCTGTGGGTCCTTCAAACAACTGTGATGAATGAATTTTTCTGAACAATTTTCGCACTCCAATTTGGGATGATCGGGGATTTAGTTGTTTCACTAGTCATCCCAAATCCCGGTGTGTTCTGGTGTGAAAGCGTGTGCAACATGCATGGGAACGTTTTGGATGTAGGAAGCATATTATTTTTTGTAGTACTATTGTTAATATCATCAGTATTTGTAATCATTCTTCTTTTTATTTGCATTATTAGTTTTTATATATGCATAAATCAATCCTGTATCTATGCAGGACATGTTGGGAAACCATGTCAAATCAATACAGGGTAGCTTTGCTCTGGTGAGTGGGTAGAGGAAGGCCGAATGGCTGGGAAACATGGATTCTCGCTCTGTTCGTTCTGCGTTGGCAGGAGTTTCGTGCTGGATGATACGGATGGTGACGGACTCGTTCCTACAAGTCATCGATGGGCCTCCTCTACCAGATGATGCCTTCCCACAGCCCCGGCGCGGTTCGAGACGTGCGCCAGCAAAACAAGACCTGGTTCTAGGCATGGCATGGTGGGAGGGTGTATTCGGCTGAAACTGTGACATCTAATCTTATTAATTCTTATTATAATTCATTATATCGTTGTGTTTTATCCGATTTTAATACGGTGTTGATGGGTCTGAGGGGGAATGGTGCTCACAAAACTTGAAAGCTGGCATTTGAGAGATGCTCCCTACTTCTAGGCCTGACATTTGCAGCTTGTCAACGCGTATTTGTCCTCACTTCATCATCATACCAGAGCGCTGCCAAAATTTTCATGTGGAAGATGGGTGCTGGCTGGCAGGAGATCAAGAGTGCTTGCAACGTCTATCGTAGCACAACTATTGTATCATGTGGTCCGCATTTGTATATACCGGGAGGTGCCACTGCCCATGCTGATAGCAGTGACGTCTCGCGTGCTGGGCAAAGTGTCATTGTTTTGCGGGTGAAGCGCGTGTCTGTTGGCACTTCTACTATCACATTTCCATCCAGCCGCAGACATATCACGATAGAAGCGGATTTGGGCTCCCCCGGTCGACCTGAAAGGCTTTCTGTGCCGGTGTCGAGAGTTTTTTATTCCCAGGACAGCGTCAGTTCGAGGTTTGGGCAGTGCACTACACATGCTGGGCAGCCACTGGAAGCTTTAGTCGATGACTTGCTCAATGGTAAAGTCCAAGTACAAGATCCTAGGTTGGTGCTTGATGTGATTGATTGTGGTGGCCGTTTGATTTCGCTGAGCAACCGGAGACTGTACTGCCTGAAGGCATATTCTAATCGCATCCAAGAAGACATGCACGTGCAGGTGGATGTTTGGAAGTTGCATGAAAATGCCATTTTGCCAGAAGGAAGGGCGACCACAGAAGTCTTCTGCCGAAAGTTCACCACACCAAATTGTGGTGTCAGTGTGCAAAAACGCAATGCCGCATCCCTTCACCGGGCCTCGTCCACTGCATCAGCTCGCTATTTCTCGGCCACCTCCCGCTCTGCATCTCGACAGCCGTTTGGACGAGCTTCTTTCGCACCTAGGAGTGAAACCCCAAGACCTCGAATAGATGCTCGTGAACGCTGAAGAAAAAAGTGCCGGAGAGTTGACAGGCCCTAAGCCATGCTTTGTATTTTATGGCGGGGCCATCATGGGGAACTTTTTTGTGCAAACAAACAAATTCCGGCCAGAAAAATTTCGACTGGAACCGGCAGCAGTTCTGGTTCATCACTGGTGGTGCTTGGTATTAAAATGATTTAAAATGTCTGTTAATGGTTGGGGAGTTTTTGAGATTTCGTGTGTTGATTGGAACATTTTGGGATGGCCATTTTCTGGCTTCCTTTATAAAGGAGGGGTCGTCTTAGGTTTGTAGTGCGGGTCTTTTGGTGGTGTTATTGAGCTACAGGGAAAGTAACCCAGCCACCGAATGCTTTTTCAGCAAAAAAAAACGCATCTAAAATTCAAGAGACCCGAAGAAACCGGCCATTTTGTCACAGGTACTACTTCCAAATGCAATGGCAGAAATTCTTGATCGTGATGGTGTGCTCAATGAGATTGCCAGCAAAACCAAGGTTCCATCGACGTCACCGGTGTGTGATTCATGGGTTGGGAGCTTGTTGAAACGCTATCCCTGGGAGTCGTGACGCCACCATTTTGGGTTTCCTTACGAAGATGCCTTGGATCTACCCCCCTAGCCAGTTAGGGATTCCCTACTGAAAATGTAAAAATCCTGGTGGTGACTCTTACTGGGTGGCCAAACCCGAATAATCCCTTACAAAAAGTCGTGAAACTCGCAAACCACCAACCCGTTTTCAGAATGTTGTTGTTGGAAGCCGAAAACATGCCGATTCAACAGGTGAACTGCCTAAAAATCGGTACTTTGTAGTTCAAACTGGGGGTATTTTCAGGTGAAACATGTTAGTTTTCGGGGGTGTATTTCCTAAGACTAGGTGACTATATATAGGTTCAATTTTCCACTTTTTGTTTTTCAAAATTTCGTGTCCCTCGAGGTCAGCTTTCTCCTCAACAAAAAATGTTCGGGTATCATGTTTCCACCGAATGTACATTGGAAAAGCTAACCAACTCTTCATTGACTGAAAAATCCAAAAAAATCATCCACCTGGAACGCCAAGTGCCCTATTTTTAAGGCAACAGTTGCTGGTTTTAGGAGTAAAGTTGCCTAAAAAAATAGGACACTTGGCGTTCCAGGCAGGTGATGACCCAGCCATGGCCTACAGGTTTTACCCATCCCAAAAAGGTCACAAACTGGCAGATTTGCCCAGGATTTTTTCAGGCTCAAGAATACCAATAAACCAACGACCAACCAACGACTTGTTGGTACAACCCGGGGTGAAACCCGAGATGTTTGGGGTGAAGTTTTTGAGTCGACCTTTTTCTTTTGTCTCGCTTGTTTGAGAGTCCTGTTTTTCGGGAAACATCTCTGCGAACCCCAAAGAACCAGTTTAAAGAGCATGGATGGATGGAAATGGTGATTTCCAATCACTTCCCAAAACATAAAGGTTTGGTTCCATCAGTGAAATTGATAGCCCACCATTTATTCAAATGGATACCATCCCGAAGTTTGACATAGCCCCTGAAAAATGGTGGTTGGAAGACTACTTTCCTATTGGGAAGGTAACTGTTCAGGGGCTATGTTAAACTTCGGGGGTGTAGCTAAAAGACAGCTTCCAGGTGCAACAAAAATCTTGTGGGAAAAAAAAAACACCAAAACAGTTTTCGCGGAATGCGGGGTTCAGGCGACCGTGGACCTTCATGATGCGGTTGGTGGGTGTGGAGCTTGATCTTTTTGGGGGGGGGCGGGGTCGGAAGTTAGGATCAAAGGTTAGGATCAATGGGTGAAATAACCCCAATTTTTTCCCCATTTATAGGTAGGTGAAATGACCCATTGATCCTAACCAGTGATCCTAACTTCCAACGGGACATCCTAGTAGGTCAATAAAATACGAGACTGGGTGGTGAAACTTTGATGCACCGGTTGACCGTTATAGGGGGTCGAAACTACCCAGGTTATAGGGATTATAATTATACTAAAAAAAAGGGGTCAAGAAAGGGTTCCAGGTATATAATACACATATACTAGGTGGTGAAACTTCACATATTTTTTATTTTCACCCCGAAACCTTGGGGAAGATGAACCCATTTTGATTTTTCGCATGTTTTTCAACTGGGTTGGTTCAACCACCAACTAGGAGACTTGGTTTGTTCTTTTAAGCATCCAATTGATACAAATCTGGGCCCAAAAAACCAGTTACAGGCGGACGCCAGAATCACGACTAGAAGCAGGGCAAGCTATAACCCCAGTTACCCATTTATTTTCGGCCATTTACAGGGGTTATAAGTCAATTTATAACTAATAGGGGCCCACCTTGTAAGAAATACTATAATTCCTAAACCTGAATGTTTTGGGCATCGAGAAACTTTTGTCTTACACTTACCACCCTTTGGGGTCTTTACAAAGAATCAATGGTTTGGTCGCGAATTAATTTGCCCAGAAAAGTGGGTGATTCACTGATGAAATTGGTGGATTTGGAGTTCATTTCGTTTTCAAGACTTCAAGCAGGTGATTCTTCCACCGTGACCTTTTTATTGGAGGTCACGGTCACTATCCCTTCTTGAAAGGGTCACGTTTTGTCACACATCGCCATCCCAAAAGAGGCCACAAACTCGCAGAATTGGTAGGAAAGTTTTGAAGGTTGATCATTATAAGGTGGGCGACGCTTCGACCCTACGTTTTTTTTTATAAATGGAGTTTTACCGGGGCTATAAATGGCCTTCTAAATAAATGGGTAACTCGGGTTATAACCATACTTGTAGGGATTATAACTAGAACTTTACTTATAACTGGCCCACTTTGTATGATTATCAATGCATTTTGTTTGCCCCGAGGCTGCATGAAATTTGTGAAGGACATCGTCTGCTAACACTTCGTGGCCGGGGCAGTGAACTGCAAGCAGTCAGCGGCCTCAAGATCAACAGACAAAAACGAAGACTTTTCGGAAAGGAGGAGTTGTTTTCCGCACCATGGAACAGGCTGCGGATGAAAATCCGTGGCCTTTTTTTTTTTGTTTCAGGGGTTTTAAACATCAGGGTTTTTTAAACATTACCCTCATCAGGGCTTAACATGATGTTGCTGGGTGGGTGGAAAAAACGACGATTTTTTTCTTCCAAAAACTTCCACCCAAAGAGTCATGTATATATTTTCTGAGTGGTGAACATAACATGTCGAACGTTTGGAATCTCTAGTGACAAAGGGGGTTGTTCTCTTAAATGTTTCCTGGTTATGACCCCTAAAAAGAATCCTTAAGAATCCAATGAATTAGGGGGCATGCATTCCAAGTTTACCACTCAAGGTGGGCCCCTACTAGTTATAAATGGAGTCATAACCCCTATAAGTAGAGTTATAACCCCAGGCAAACCCATTTATTATAAGACCATTTAATAGGGGCCCCCATAAACTCCAATGTACCAACAACGATCGGCTCGGGGCCCTCCTTGAGTGGAAATATCCCCCGAAAAAAAAAGTGCCTCAAGACGAAGGAAGGAAGACGTGTAATGCCAACCCCGGATTAATAAACCCCTATAGTGATTATTAAGGGGGGTACCCCCAAAAGTGATAAATCCCCTTTAAAATGGGAACCCCCCCAATTAAACAACCATGGGGTTTATTAATCCGGGGTCAACATTAACGTTAACGTAACGCTTGCGATTTTTCCCAGTGTTTTTCTGTGTCATTCGCTCGGCCCGTTGGGGAGGTGATCCAAGCCTTGCTGGCGAAGGCCGTCCGTTTCGTTTCGCCGTTTTTTTTTTTGGTAGGTCGTGTCGTTTGGTTTCGATGTTCGTTTGGGCTTCCCTTCCTTTTCCAAGATTATTCTTGGCAAACAAAATTTGTAGGGTTTTAAAAAAAAAGGTGAGAAGTTGCAACATCTGTTGAATATTAGGTTAAAGTATCTGATCAAATATGATCCAATCTTCATGTTCAACTTCAATTTATTTTTGTTTTCAGGGGTGGTTGCACACTTTTCTTGGTTGAGTCATTGGCTCTGAACTAAGTTCATTTATGTTTTTTTGGGTTCTTGTACCGGGTTTTGCCGGTGTCGCATATTTGATTCCCCACTTGGCCTAGCAAAAACCCACGTGAACAAGGTAAAAAAAAGGCAGCTTTTCACGGGAAGCATGCTAAAACATCAGGGGGTGTAGTGCCTCCCTGAAACTGACATCAATTCCGTGAAATTCGCCATGGTTTTCGAAGATTTGTCGGCCATCCTTTTGGGGGGCAAGTTGGGCCTATTTCCAGGGGCTAAAAACTGTCTGTTGGGGTTTCAGGGAGTCCTGCACCCTCAGGCGGAGAAGATGAGTCGTCGGAGTTCAGGTCACTGGGAGCTGAGCTGTGGGTTTTTTTGTGAAGGGACCATGTGACCTGATGAATTTGAGGAGGGTTTTTTGGGGATTGGCCTTTTTTTTGGGGGGTTTAACAAGGGGATGAATTGAACCACACTGTGAATCAAATCCATCATGTTTTTTCAGATATGACCAGTTGTTTTTTTGGATGATTAATTACGAGAACGTTTTCAATTGATTTCCTTCCATGTCAATTGAGCAGTTGTTCATTTGCCGTATATCGGGGATGAAACAACTACCCAGTTATATCGGGATTACATCAAACCATCATTATAAGGATCCCTATTAATCCACCAGGATTTCATGGTTCATGTCAACCTGGGGGAAGGTTTTGAGCGTTGCGAAAAATTGTAGGTTTTACGGTGGTCAAGTCCATCCCCATCCAGTCCCTCACCACTGGACCATAGACTCGAGGTGTGTGGATGTTTTTCAAACCAAAAAAAAATCGAAGACTCTAAAGCCTTCACCTACCTAGAACCCAAATGACCCTTGTTTTGATTGGAAAAGGCCTTGTTTTGGAGGGTTGACCTTCAAAAATAGAGGTCAGTTGGGTTCTAGGTACTTAACACCAACCCGTTGGAGCATGCTTGGCCCCCAGGTGGGCCCCCCCCCCTTTCGCCAATCGTTATAAAACGGAGGTATAACTCCACTTCACCAGCGGTGAATGAATAAACCCCCAGCTATGCAATTTATAGGGGCCCCATGACTCCGTTTATAACTAGTAGGTGCCCACCACTTGTATGTAAACCCTGCAACAGTGGAAAAAATAATCATTACTACTAAGAAATCCTGCACCAGTTGATAGGTAGTTTGTCCCATTATTTGCAAGGTTTGGTACATCCCAGGTGGTGCAGGATTTAATCCATCAACAGTATTTTACTAGCGGATACAAAAACGGACTTTTCTCAGCCTTCATGATCCGCGGTTACAGTTTCTAGGCAGGACCCAACCAGTCCTCAAAAGGATGATTTTTTAAACTCCACTTTCAAAAAAGTACAGTCCATGTGATTCAAAGTGACCTTTTGATTCCCCAGTCACTTAGCCCTTTAAAGGGTCACTTAACCATCCCGAAAAGGTCACAAACTCGCAGAATTGCCCGGGTAGGAACCAGGAATTAACTATATTCCATTGCATTACTAGGATGTCCCAGGAAGTTAGAAAATGCATAGTAAATGGGTTATAACCCCAATATACTTCATTTATAAGTAGGTTGCAACCCATTTCCTAACCATTTACTAACTTCCTGGGACATCCTAGTACAAGCTGGTATCCTTCACCATTTTTTGTTTCTACTTATTGAAAAAATCCCATTTTTTCACCTGCTGAACGTCACCAGCTGAACGTTTCCCACACGGATCCGAACCGCTTGGATCGATCAGGTTCTGAGGGGCAATTGAAAGTCCTACTCCCAAGGCACATGTTTTCTCAAGTTTTTCTCCATATTTTGGGTGGAGCAACAAAAACTGGGTGGTGAAACTTCAAATATTTTTTATTTTTACTCCGAAACTTGGGGAAGTGATCCAATTTGACTATTACTTTTGAGATGGGTTGAAACCACCAACTAGAAAAAAACATGTGTCCCACTGCTCGAACAAGACATCCATCCTTTTTCTAGATGGAAAAAGAACGACATCGAGATGTACCATCGACAATTTTACCCGAAAAAATCTCACAGTCTCAAAAACATCCATTGATTTAGAATCAGTGTGTTGCTAGTTTTGTAGTGTTTTTGTTCAAAACTTAAGCTTTCTGAATTCGCAATTCTTTCTACTTTTTATTTTTTTTCTGAGGGATGAAAAAGGGGACCGAATCCGGATGATTGCTGTTTCGCGAATCCAAGCGCGACCGCAGCGCCCGTGTGGTCGTGGTGCCCTCTATTTGGGTGTTTCCTAAAATGGTGGTACCCCCAAAACACCCCAAAATGGTCGTTTCAAAGTAGGAAAACAAATAGTTGTTGGGTACCACACCATTTTAGGAAACCCCCATTTGTTGGGATTATTGTATACCTGATTGGTTTCGGAAACAATCCCTAGTCAGTTGATCTGATTTGTATACCTGATTTCTTGGGGATTATTGTATTATTCAGCAACCAGTACTAATGTACATACCAGGTGATTCAAAATGGCTTTTTGATCCCCCAATTGGAGGTTACCAAAAACCTTTGATTTTGGGTCACGTTCTCACCCCAAAAAGGGTACCAGAAGAACTGTCAGAGATGTATTATACAGTGGAAGCTGCCAAAACCATGTAATAGTGGGAAACCACTATTTTACTATATTTTACTAAGGGACTTTTATTAACCTTCATGATCCACTGTAAATTACAGTGGTTTGGCAGACATTGTGTTTTTACTTTGGCTTCACGTGGAATTCAAGTTTTGTTCAGCCGCAGGTTTCTGGCATCGGTCGTCATTGGCAAGCGTGGTGCCAATGTCAAGGTTTGCTTCCCCAATCAAACGATCTTGCGAGGGCAAGGCAAAGTTGCCAAAAAAAAACCATGCATGAATGGAGCCAATTTTTAAGCTTAAAACTATATATCCCAACAATTCTCACTCACCAGCCAACGCGACGGGGGCCCCATTGTCCCTGAAAATAGGCAAAGGGCCATCCTAACTTACGATACCTGGGAGCCCATCCTCCAAGTAACCCAGCATTTTTCAGAAGCTTGCGGCCTTGCGGCCTCGCCAGGATCAAACAAAAAGCCACCAGGTTTACAATGGATCTTTGGTGATTTCCAAGCATTTCCAATACACCATGGTCAAAGTACATGGCTAATCTACTAATCGTCCCCAAAAGGTAGGTTAATACAGGCCTTACATAAAGCAATACATGTGTGCGATCTACTTTTACCCTGGTGTGAATAAAGATTTGGTTCAACATCCAATTTGAAACAACATCCTGGAAAACCAGTTGCTGTTCATTTCCATCAACTTGGGACCCCTAAAACCAGCCATCCCGTTGCCTAAAAAAATGGTACGAATTCCTAGGTTTTCCAGGAAGTTTTGTTTTTCTTAAAGAAATGGAAGGCGAATCAGGTTGCGAATCGGCCATGCTTTGCGAGTTTCATGTCCCCCTCAATATCACCGTCAAGGTGTTGAATAATCCATCCAGCTGAGCAATGATAAAAAGGGGCCCCGGTTTTTTGTTGTTTAGGGGTATTTGTTGTGGATGAAATCCTACATAGTTTAAATGGGGATGATATCCAAGAAACCCATGGACATGTCAGGATCCCGGAAAATTAAACAACCAGGATTCAATAAGCAAGTAAGGGACCCCATTTTTTTTTCTTTCGTGGCTCACCCTGTTTTTGAAGGGGGACATGAACCTGGCAAATCCCTGACCAACCACTGGTCACGGACTCGTCAACCTCTTGGATCATTCAACATCACCATGGTGGAGCCATCGCTTAGGAGTGGTAAGAAAGTGTACCCTTGGCGCAACAATGCTGTGAATTCCCCATATTTGCTGATGAATACTAAAGCACCGAATTATTGTGCCACAGATTTTCTACAGTATATTCCATGTACTAAATCAAATGTAAACTCCACATAGTTGATTACCATTTTATAGAACTCTTGAATTTTTTCATCACTTATAACTTATCTAGGTGGTGGTTTCAAACATTTTTTTTTCACTTTTCTCCTCCTTCCCTGGGGAAGATGAACCCATTTTTGATGATATAATATTTTTCAAAAGGGGTTGGTTCAACCACCAACTAGAAACATGTCTCCCACGGCTCGGACGAGACATCAACCCCTTTTTTTCAATGGCAAGAACGACATGGAGATGTACTATTGACATTTATAACTTCCTGGAACGCCAAGTGTCCCATTTTTTTAGGCAACTTTACCCCTAAAACCAGCAATCCAGTTGCCTCAAAAAATAGGGCACCAAAGGCTTTCCAGGTTATTCATTTTCCAGGAAGAACACATGGCAACTGGGTGTTTCCAAAAATAATGGTATCCCCAAATCATCCATTTTAATAGGGTTTTCCATTATAAACCATCCATTTTGGGGTACCCTTATTTTTGGAAACACCCAACTCTATTTCTTTGGCTTTAAAAAAAAAGCCACGCCGGAGCAACCTCCGAGGAGCTGCAACGAGAGACCGGGACCAGGGTTCAGGCGTCGGAACCGCTGGGTTTTTGGTAGGGGGTCGGTTTCCCCCCCGAAAACAAGGCCGAAATTCCTATCAAAACAAGGGGCCCCATTGGGTTCTAGGTATGTAAATATACATAGGGATTTGTGGGGGGAAGCTATTTTTTTAAGGATCCCTATATGAACCAATGAGTATAATGGAACGTTGTAGGGGATCTTGAAAGTTGCTAAGGTGGTGAATCTGCAAATATGTACATTCTTGCTGTGTCTGACCCCCCAATCATTGGGGAACAGATCAAATTTTTGAGGCAAGAAAAAAAGACCCAAATACAAAAACGAAATCTCGACTGTAAAGAACATGAGAAAAGAAGCACACATTTTTTTTTAGTCAAGGGTGATTCCAGGGACCCCCAAGAATGGGACCCCCTTATGGTAAGCTTCCCATACTATTCCCATATCTTTAGGGATTCTTATGGGGTCCCTGAGAATCCCACTGATTTAGCTGTGCCTCTGAATTTGGAGGTTGACAGTTTTGGTGTTTTCGTATGCTCAAAGCCATAGCTTTTGTTGCAGGTGGAAAGTGGCACCATGGGACAAGATCGAGCAAGGAAGCCAAGTTTTTTTTTGCATCACGAAGTGAATTTGTCCAACTAATGTCAAAGAATATGACGTTTTTTCATGTGAATTTGTCATATTTTCGTGATGTGCATGTGATTTGGATGATATGTTTTCTTTGATGTGCATAGAGACGGATATATAAATGATGCAAGAAACAGTGATTTTAGGCTTCGACCCGTCAACTGAAAGGGCAGTTACTTTGACCCAAAAATCCGACCGACGACTGTGCGATAGAAAAACAACAATGTGTGGGTGCAAAGATATATAGATATATATAGTATACATACACCTCGGAGGGTGGGTTGGAAACTCTAAACAACTCCTACGTACCAGCAACCAAAAAAAAATCGGCAAAACCCTTAGACGATGTGGATTTCCGTCTGTCCGTTTGAACCGAGGTGACGACGCTTAGTGGGTCTTCCACCTGCATTTGCAATGCCCTGGGGAGGAGCTTTTTGCAAAATGCATTTTTGTTTTTGTCGGTTCAATTTTTTTGCGAGTGAAAAATATGTGAGCGTGACCTTTTTTTGGCATTTTTGTTGGGGGTGGGTGGAGTGAGTGAGTTTGAAAACGTGAGCCTTTTTTTTTCCAAGGTGAAAAACACGTGACCCTTTAAGGAAAATTTATACGAAGGATTTTTAACAGATCCAATGGGGGGTTTTGGGTTGCATCGCCTGGGGGTTCCCCAATTTTTTGGGCTCCAAGAAGTAGAGGACGTTGAGGAATGACCCTCAATTTGGGCTTCCCAAAAAAACACGGCCTGGATGGATGGCCTAAAACCATGGGTTTGGCAGGGAAAGTGGAGAAATGTTTGTTTATCATGCAGGAAGCCACAGGAACGGTACTTATTCTGAACACATTTTTGCATGAATCAAAACCTCTCTTCTGTTTTGAAGGAATCACCTTTAAACTGGGCGATCTTATAGAGATGATGGAAAGTTCCAACTTCCTTCCCACCTGTCTTTTGGGTGATGTTTGATGTCATTTTTTTAGAAGGATTTTCAACGGGTGCCTTGTTGCAAAACCCTGGTTTTATTGTTGCAAACCCCTGGGAATTTCAAGGTCCATCGGTCTGCTTGCATATCGGGTTCAGTTGGTGGTTTTCATGGCGGTGCATGGTGGAGTTCCAGGGTTTGATATTAGAAGCCAATTTTTCCAACACATGTGAGCAATGAAAAATAAAGAAAAAACCCGTTTTTTTTTAAAGGCTAGGGGATGAAATCCTACTAGGACCACTCATGGAAAGTAAGGGATCCCCGTTTTTTTTTTTCGTAGCTCATGTGGAAACTCCTACGATTTCAATGTTCATCTCCGCCGGTGTCGTAGGATTCATCGCTTCGGCACCGAAGAGGGAGATGAAGATGCAGCAGTTTGGGGGCCCCAGGCTGAGATTAGGTGGTTTTCCAAAAGATTTTCTGGCTGGTGGTTTCAAATATTTTTTATTTCCATCCCTACTTGGGGAAATGATTCAATTTGACTAATATTTTTCAAATCGGTTGAAACCACCAACTAGTTTTTTTTGTTTTCATCCATTTTTTTTGGGGGGAAGATTCTCATTTTGACAAATATTTTTCAAGGAGTTTTTTTGCGCAAATTTTTGGAGAAAGATATTGATTCATCCATTTTGAGGAATTTGTTATTTTTAACTGGGGTTCGTTCAAGCACGGAATACTTGGAGAAGATGGTCGGTCAAAAGAAGAAAAATAGTTGATGTCAACCTTTCCTGACCGTCGAATTGCTTCGGGGGGTCAAACAGATTTTGTGAGAAAGCTTTCTTCCACCTTTTGTTTGGAGGGTTGCTGCTCTCCCGTCAAATTAGACAGGGGTTGATAATCTTCCACGGTTGACAATTGGCGAGCAGGGAAACAACGCTCAAAGATGATGTGCTGGGATTTCCCGTTTTCGTTGAACTTGGTAAATGGTAAGTTTGTTACCCTTCTGGAAACAAAGGTATTCCCTCCCTTCAGGTATATCCATATATCCCCAGTCTACCCCACTTACAAGCAGAACAGGACAGAAACCTTGCGCCTTCGCTTTGGTTCATGTGCTGAATGTGTTTTGCCTATATGAATGACTAAGCAAATCCACTCCCACAGGTGGTTTCGGTTATTCCATCCAATGGCTAATCATTGTTCAATGAAGTTGCAAATTGAAACATCCCAGAGACTTGCGAAATCGTTCCTTAAACAACCAACTTCGGGTTCCAAACAGAAACCTTCCAACAAAATCGGGGTGGAATTCTGTTGAATGATTCGGATTTCCCTGCGAATCTTTCCGATTTCGGAATCCTTCCTTTTGAAATTTCTCTCCCTGAAACTCAAGAGCACTTGATACCTAAAAATTGCTGCTCAGAGTCCAGCAGAACCCCTTTCTTTGGAAAGCTTACCTTTGCAGTGTTTGTTTTCATGCTTCCGTTGGGTGTGTGTGTAATGCACCTGAAAATCTAACATGGACATACCCCCAAAAACATTGACATATAATGACATATAGATATTGATATATAGTTCAAAGGAAACAGGTTTCCTCCTGTTTGATATAAGTTATATATCCCAAGGGTCCTCGCCTTGAGTGTAGATTGCGAAGACTTTTGATATGCAAACATGACCTTTTAAAGAAAGTTATCGCTCGAATTCGCTAAGTTGTTTTTTTGGGTCGAAAGCCTTGCTAAAGTGTCAAACATGAGTGGAACATACTTGTTGTTTGCATCATATTGGTGATGATTACTGCACGCATTAGGCAATTCGGAAGGATGTGAACTACGGCCAAACATCCCTCAAGGGGGATTATTACTTGCAGAATAGTCTCAAGCACCCTGGCCCTTCTCACCAATTCACCATTACTTGATACTCTCCTAGCCACAAACGCACCTACTTTGCTTAGAGTTCCAACACTCTTACAAAGTAGATGGTGACTCCGGTTCGATTTCCCTTTCCCAAAACATAAAGATCTTATAGTCCCATAACTAGTACCAGTCACCCAACTTACTCTCTACTTACAAGTGCTCCCCTGAAAACAAGCGGCTGGTTCACCTGAAGATCACCCCGAAATGACAAGGAACATCATCTGAACGAAACCTTCTTTTTGGGGTTCAAAATGTCAGTTTTCCGGGGTAAACATGTTGCACATCTAAAGTCTGCCAGGTACCTGAGACTGATGCTCGAGACGAGAACGGGAGGTGCGAAAATCTGGCGAAACGTTTTTCCCAAAGCGAAAAACGGGAGTTTTACCCTTCCTGAAACTAACATAGTCCCTGAAAATAGACCCCTGGGAAAGGAGATTCCTATTGGAAACCACCATTTGCAGGGGCTATGTTAATTTTAGGGAGGGTACCCCTTGATTGCCGGATTTTTTTTCACCTTTAGAAACACCCATGACGCATCCATGGGATGTGTATATAAGTTATAAGTATATTTACCTACATGAATAGTTGATTTTTATGGAACATGTAGTAGGTACTGTAAATATACCATATATGGATGCGTCATGGGACAGTGTTTGATGGCAGAAATCCATTTGCCCCAAACTTTCATGAGTTTTTGTGGTTGGAGAAAAGTGGTAGAAACACATAATTTTCTGGCAGCTTTTTTTATGCCATAGGAATTCCTATACCATGCATATACTTTAATCCCTACTTAAAATCGGGGGTTGTTGAAATTTCACAAAACCATTCTCCCGACTACTTTGAACAGCAGAAAAGTCCGAAAATACACGGTTTGGCAAAGATTTTCAAAGCTCCAAGATTGATAGAAGACATTTGTCGACTTAAATGCAGTTGAAAATAGTAGTGAACATCCCACTATTGAAAAAACATGGCCTTTTTTCCGTATTCAGGTATCGGGAGGTGTGACGGAAGAGTACGAAACAAGCCACTCACAATGAAGGGGTCATATAATATCGAATCATATGTATACTCCGGGATCATTCCCATCCTTAGCAACTTGCTTCAACGTCCCAATTTTGACGGAATTTGCCTTCTCCCTATTATGAAAACTGGCTGAAATGTGATGAATAGAAGAATTTCCCAACATGACGCTAGATTTGTTCAAAGAGAAGACGCCTTTAAGCACCATCATTCTGGGTATCCATGGAACATTTCTAGGGTGTAACAGGCCAAGATGCGGTTGGAAAGACATTTTTTAATCAAATCTCCATGGACGGATGTGTTGGCTACCCCTTAGCTTCAGCAACAAACTTCTCAGTAGTGCGGAGTATTAGACAAACGCACAAACTTCGATGAAGCAACAGGTGGTTTTTGATGTGGAAGGTGCTTCCACCAAAATTAGCTGCGAATTTGTTTTAGTAATTTTGGAGGTGAGCGTTTTGTGAAATACTGGTGATGGAAGAAATCCTGCACCACCTGGGATGTATAAAACCCTGTAAATAATGGGATAAACTACCTATCAACTGGTGCAAGATTTCTTCCATCAACAGTATCACCAATCATCAAATTCATGATCAAATTGGGAGGTGCTGGAATCAGTTTGAGATTGTGATGAATTCCGCAACAAAACCTAACAGCTTTTGTACACCTCAAAAAAGCAAGGAGATTTTTTTTCAGATTAAAGTATTTCCTTTCACCTCTGAATCTGAAGTGTCCTCCCCTTCCCTCCAATTTTTTAAAAGATCTATATGGGTGTTTCCGAAAATGGTGGGTTTTCCCCCCAAATCATCCATTCTAATAGGGTTTTCCATTATAAACCATCCATTTTGGGGCACCCCGGTACCCCTATTTTTGGAAACATCCATATAACCCTCCCCCTTTTCAATCACCGAAAGGATTCTTAGCACCTTTTCCCAAACGCCGCAAATCCCAGGACTCCACGTCCCACGAGTCGGCCAGCTGCCGACGGTAACGCGTTACCGGCACCATGGGAGCTTAGAGAACATCCTGAGGCGAAGACCGAAGAACCGAAGTTCCAGTGGCAGGCAGCCATCCCCAAGATGGACCCCCAAGTTTAACACAACACAGTTGCAGCCCCATTCCAGAGAAAAACACCAACAAAAAATGCGCACAAAAAAATGGAATGTTTTTTTTTTGTGTGTTTTTTTTTTGTTAGGGTGCAAGGGGGGTGGGTATTTAGCTGGTAGCAGCCTCATCATTTTTACGCACGTATATTTATACTCAAGCTGCCGGAGGTTTGAAACAAGGTTTCAACCCGAAGTTTTGGGGGGAATCAACCCGAACTTTGTTTTTTTTTAATTTTGTCAATTGGTATTTTTTGCATTCATTGGGCTGCTTCCAAACATTTTGTTTAGAACACATCTAACAAAAAAATCCGGTCCTAAAAAGTCTTGGGAGCTTCATTAAAACGCATCTCAGCATGACAGTTATTTGGTGTTTTGCTCGCAGGCACCAGGTGAATACTATTATTTGAACACGGCCGGGGAAACTCAGAATGGACCGTGATTCAGTGGATGGCTGACCTGCTGCTTAACCTTGATTCATGGGTTTCCCTGAAACATTGCGGGAGACTGCTTAGCTTCTAACATGGTCTAACATGGTATCCGGTGAACAAAAAGTTGGTGCGGTGAGATTTCGAGTCACATCACTTACACCTGGGCTTTGGGTTACCCTAAAGGTGTGAGTGGGTAGAACAAGACAGTTGCATCCACATATCCAACTAACGGTGTCACTTCTGGTGTGTTTCTGTCAAGGACACTGGTGAGACAACCTGGGAAAGGCCACAGGTGCCGTCATGACTGGAGTTGTGAAACAAAAATATGGCAAACAGACACGGTGTCCTTGTCATCCGAAAAACACGAGCAGCTTTTCCCTTGGAAGGGAGAAATGCAAGCAAGCTTGGGGGTATTTGAAATCCCTTCAAAACAGGGAGCTAGCTACTTGGAGGATGGGCTCCCATTTAGTAAGTGGTTAGTAACCCCTATTTATAAGCCATGAAAAGGCCATTTGGAAGGGGAATAACCCCATTTAGGGGACTTACTAACCATGGTTATTAACCACTTTACTAAATGGGATGATCCTCCAAGTACATAGCTACCCTCCGGTTTATAAGCACATCTCAGAACAGACGGTTCGACCTTGGCTGTTGTAGCTCTTCTTGAGTTTTTCACCCTACTTCATCTGAGCAGTAATCAAAACCCTCCTTGGCTTCCGTTTCCTTTCGGGGATGACTCTGACTGCCCAATTAAAAAAAAAACGGGAATATTTCATAAGCCAATATAAGGATCCTGTCATTAACGAACCAGTACAATCTAAATGGTGGTTTCAATCATTTTCCATTTTCACCCCCTGGGTGAAATGATCCCATTTGACCTTCGCATATGTTTCATTCATGGATTCAAACAACCACCACCCAATGAAGCAATGTCACTCAAAGTGTTTTTTTTGATCAACTGCCCCACGACGCATCCATCCATGGGACGATTGTATACAAAAATCAACGAAATTCAACTCATGTGCAGGGTAAATTCATCAGCCCTTCAAGTCCCATGGGATGGGTCATGGGTGCCGAAATTGACCTGCCAGGATCCGCCCAAGCAAAAGAAGGTCCCTAAACGGGACCGGGAGATGTCCCGTCCTCCAGCACCCTGGAGTCTTCAGGAACATCCCGAGGTGGATTCCTTGAGGGTTGGTGGTAAAGGGGTGAGTGAAGTGAGCCATGAGAAAAAAAAGGGGCCCCAGGTTGTGGTTGTTGTTTAGGGTATTTGTTGGGGACGAACAAATCCTCTATTCAGTTATTTTGTGGGGATTATTTTTCAGGAAAACCCATGGGAAATTTCAGGATCCCGGAAAATTAAACCAACAGTATTTCATGGATTTCGTATCCGGCCACGGCTTTTTTGACCGTGCTTGATTCGCCCGAGTTTGAGGTTTGGAGCTTCGAGGGTATAATTTGTGACATGCTTCCAATGGGCAAGCCCAAAAACAACAGGGCCCTTAGGATGTATGGGACTGGTATATGGACCATTATTTACCTACATTTATACTTGGAGGTTGGTTTGGTACATCCATTTCTGATGGGAGTTGGTATAGTTTTTGAACTACTTGGATGAAGCTTCTAAAAGGAGGCCAAGTCGAGCCAGCAAATGTTGCAAAGATAGACATTTTCAATATTAAGATAGAGAAACTGACATTTTTTTATTCAATTACCTAATATCAAACCTAGACTTTCATGTATTTTGAATACTTTTACATGTTTAATCCTATATTCTGAATATTCAGGTGTTGATCTTTCAATATTTCATAGTTCTTAGACAGAGTCCACCAGCAAAATTTGAAATTCGATGAGCAATGAAAAAGGGCCCCTGGTTGTTTGGGGTACATAGGGATTATACTATCCAGTTATGTTGGGATTATCATAATAAACCATCATAAGGATCCCTATTAAACAACCAAGTAAAGATGGCACATCATGAACATACCAATCGGAATGTTTACAATGTTCCAATTCATGTCGCTTTGCTGTGTAGAATATCGTTAATCATGAACATACGACCCAGGATTTCATGTAATTTTCCTCCAACAGTAATTCATAAAGACCTGAACCATATGAGACACTTGCTAACAGGATCCTTTGCGATCCTTTTGATGGATGAAATATGATGAAATCCTGCACCACCTAAAAGATGAGATAAAAAACCCATGGTAAATACTGAGACAAACTAAGAACCTCAACTGGTTAGGATTTCAGCCATCCAGAATCCATGAAGCAATGCCGAAAAAAATGATCCCAGGAATAGCGTTTTGCGTAGTTTATTCCCCTATATGTAGACCAACCGACCAGGGGACCAACCAGGGTGTACCATGTATTGGTCGTTTTGTGTCCGTGGCGTTTTGTGTCCAAGGCACCTGGGGAGTTCTATTACCTCAATGAGGCGGGGTTGTTGATTTCCGGTGTGGAACTACGGGCCAGTGGACCACAGGGGAAAAAGTACCTTGAGAAAGGTGTGAAACCTGAATGATACTGTTGATGGCTCAGAAAATTTGGCGTTCACCAGTTGAGGTTGGTAGGCTATCTACCATTATTTACAGGGTTTTGTACATGCCAGGTGGTTCCAACAGTATCAACAAAAATGATTGCTTGGGGGATCATCTTTTTTGCCCAGATTGGGTTAATAAAAGTCAACTGGATTCCTTTTTGTCGATGTGTTTCCATGAATCAGGCCGATAGGGGCTTCATGATGGAAAAAACTAATATATATATATATATCCATCATGCATGCCCTTAGCTGCCCTCAATGCGCAGCTGTTTTTGACGCATCCTTTCCCTCCCCCAAAAAACTGCAACTGTTTAAAGTCAAGCTGTTGCAACGGCTGGAATTGGAACCAGGAGACTGGAGAGACCTGCTGGGAGCTACCGGATAATGCAGTCTGAGCTTGTCGAAAACGGCGAAAAAAGATTTTTGCCTACATTTGGTGGATTTTTATGGGAAATGTAGGTAAATATACCAGTTCCATGGATGCTATGGGTCTGGACGATTTCAGCAGCTGAGCCAAGATTTTCTGCAGCGGAGTGAATACCAACGGAGTGGTTCACCCCCGAAAGTGAACGGCTGTTCCAGCCAAAAATGATGGTTTCCAAGTTCGGCATCTCCTCTTCCAATATCCAGGGTGCTATTTTTTCAGGTGAACCATGTTAAACTTTGGGGGTGTATGTCAAGCAGCCAAGGGTCCGACGATTTTGTTCTTTTTCTCTGACTTTGTTGTGGGTTGCCGGGTGCTATTTTGGCTCAGTCATGGATCAGAAAAATGATTTTTGGAAAGCTAAGAAGTCCTTTCATTTGTACCCATTTTTTTTTCAAAGGCCATTGCGGAAATGTGAATTTTTCGAAGGTCCCGGGAAATTTGTTGAGAGTTGAGAGGCAATTGTTGTTGAGTATTCACAAAAGTCGCAAGAAGATGCAAGACTCTATGGTGTGGCTTGGTGTTCAAAGTTGCCAAACAATCCTCGCTATGATGCAACAAAGCAGCATTGCTTGAACCAAAATCGCAACTAGGTGGTGGTTGCTCAAATATGTCTTATTTTCACCCCGAAACCTTGGGGAAATGATCCAATTTGACGAGCATATTTTTCAATTGGGTTGGTTCAACCACCAACGAGCGACCACATCATCTGCTGCTTGTTTGGACATTTTTGTGCGTTTCTTTCTCGCCATGACACAGGCCACGGACAGACACACAGAACGGGGAACGCCTGAAATCCTATTTGGAAAATGCAGGAAGATTTCAGTTCTTGTTGGGTCGGAAACAACATCGATTGGAATTTCACATCTCTTTCCGATCACCAGTACCAATATTTGTTTCCGGAACCACCAGAATTGTGTGCTTGGAAAATTCTTCCCGATTTTTTGTTCCCCGTTTTTTGAAAACCAATTCTCCAAAAAAAAAATGGATGAAACTTTAATATAGATGATGTCACTAGCCATGTTTTGAAAGGAGAGGAATCTGGGCAAATACAAAATGATTTGACCCGAGGGACCCACCTGGTTTTTAAATAATAAGGAAAGTTTATGAGTGTGCAGTGTGAAGGTGGATCGGGTGGCTAGATAAGATCTTATAAGTGGTTTTGGGGCCCCAAGGTAAATCCCCATTTGAGCCACAAGAAATACCCTGTTTTTTTGGCTTATGAAATAATCTCGCAAAAGAAAACTTGGCAGGATTTCATCCCCTATAAACCCCAAAGAACCAAGGGCCCTTTTTCCCTCTTCTCTCGAAGCTCTGCCAGTCGAATCTTCGTCGCGCGTTGCTTGCTACCGCGGTGGCAGTGGCCTTTGGGTTATGCCTGGGAGTCAGCAAGGATCTTGAAAAACAACGGGAAACATGTGGATTTTTTCTCAAGGGAATCTCCAACAACCCCCCATGGCCACCCGCACATCTGGGGGATTTCAGGACATCTCTTTTTCCGTCGCTTTGCAGACTCCCGTGGCAGGCGCGAGCCGACCTTGAGTAGTTCTCAAAGTTGATTTGGAGCCATATATGCTTACTGTTGGAACGATATCCTACCCATTGTTGAAGGATTTTTTTGGTTATAACCCACCACCACCCCTTCTTAATCAACATCTTCTGCTTTTTGCAGTAAGAAGCAGGATTTCATACAAAAAAATTCAATCAAACCATGTTTTTTTATTTTTTTGAACATACGTATAAGGGGAATTTCCATTTTGGAAGCCGAATCCTCGGCTCTGCCACCGATAGCTCTGCCCTTCCTTGTTGCAGTTGGCCCGGCAGGTTTTGGGCGCCCTTCACACGTGGTTTCTTGGTCCGAAGATTTTGGAAAACGTCGGGAGTCGGGACCGTTGCCCAAGCAACTCTCGTCCACCAGGTGATTGATTGAAGCCGTGACCGAACTTCATCCCCAAACCTTGGAGGTCACTTAACCATTGAAAAGGGTCACGTGAACTCACCATCCCAAAAAGGTCACGGCTTGAATCACCAGGCATGGGTGAAGCCTTGCCTGTGACGGACAACAAATCGCACAAGACACCCCAAGGTTAGGGGGTTGGGGGTTGGGCCAAACAATGGCCCAGACATCATTTTCCATCAAAACACCTGTTGTGTAGATTGAAAATGATCAAATGTACCCGTACCTTCAAACTACCAGCAAGAGCCCTTGAAAATAGGCCGAGGGCCCCAATAAGAAACCGGATCGTATTCCAACTCCATTTATTTTTAGGTGCTTTAAAATGTTAGGACTTCAGGGAGGGTAACCTCCTGGGAACTAACATATCCCTCCAAAAAGGCACTTTTGAAGATGATTTTCCTTTTCCCCAGGTGGGATATGTGATCGTTCCCTGGAGGGTAACCTGCCTGTAAGCAATGGAGCCTCAAATTTGGGAGGCTCCTCCTCCAACTATGCTAGCCTTTACTCAGCTAAATGTGTAGGTCCAGGGTTATATAGTTGGGGCCCCACCATCGTACACCATTTCCCATATGAAAGGTTGGTGAAAACCCCGAAAAAAAAACCCCTATTTTCCCCTATAACTGGCAGCTAAAGTGAAAATTTCCCCCAATTTTCCACCAGATTTTTGTGGCAAAAAATCCAAGGTCGACAACTCTGAGCGATCACAGAAGTTGTCTCGACAACTCTTGGTGCTTCAAAGCACCCGAAAATCTCGGTCCGGGGATCTCAACCCACCAACCCACCCGTTGTGCTTGGCGCTTGGGGGAATCTTCCACCGTTATCGAGGTCCAAGGCTGTAAGGAAGGCGGCTGAAGAGGTGGGGTCCTGGAAGTTTTGATGATTCGAGGAATTGGGTATCCCCCCCACCCACTAACTGCCAGTGAAATAATCATACCTTCATTTTTTATGAAGGGCCCCCCCCAGTAAACCTGGAAAAAAAATCCCACTGTTAGAGGGGCCGGGGATCATCCCCCAAGGTTTGGGTTTTAATTGTCGGGTAAAAAAAACCCATGGAATCGATTTGAAAGCACCCCCTTTTGAGAGTTTTTTTTGTTGTTTAGGTTTTCTTTGGATGGGAAATTTTGTCGAGGCCAACAAAAAATTAAGTATGTTTTTTTTTTTGGCTTGTGGTTCTAGCGCTATACATGAATACTTGCACAACTTCTTGCCGAGCTTGCTGGCATCCTGCAGCGTTGGCCATTTTTTTTTTCAGGTGAAGCTAAGCTCGGTCAGGCAATCGACGGTGCGGATGCCAAGCTAAAGCTATCCGAAATTGCCGGCCTTATGAAAATGCTGGATAAATAGGGGGAAAACACATTTCCCAGTTTTTCCGAAACAAGCGAAGTTTGGTCCAAAAGCCATGGCACGAAACTGATTCCCTTCACGATTTCTTCCGGTGGCGTGCAGCATATTGAGGTGAACTTGGTGAAGAACATTGTTGGTGCAGGAATGCTGTCACTGCCTGCTGGCGTTCCATCCTCAACATTTCGGTGGTGTTTTAGCATCTTTTGGAAAGAAGAAGTTTTCAATCCGAAACTTGGGGAAACATGATTTTCAACCCATGTTGGATGGTTGAGGAGCATATTTTTTTTTCAGAAGATGCGGTCAGCCAATTGTTAATTGGTGGTTTGGGGCCCGGTGGTTTGGATTCCGGGCTTGTGAAGAGGAGTGTTACTTAGGGGTACCCCTAGAAACCCAAACCACCAACCCAAACCACCAATTTACCATTAGTTGATGAGGATGAAACCACCAACTAGTGGATGATGCCAGATTTTTTTTGACCAAAATGCCGCGTGAAGATTGGCAGGTAGCAGCCTTCAGTTCAAGTCCACAGGCTCACATCCATGATAAGATTTGCAGCTGGCGGTTCCGATGTTTTTTTTTGCGTTTTTGGAAGCTTAATATGCGTGGATTGAATTTTCTTCCTAAAAAGGTATGTATTTTAGTTATATTGTATATACATGATGGGAGAGATCTTTAGGTACTATTTCGTCCAGCCAAGTAATATATATATATATATACATTGATATTCCAGAAATCCCGAAATCCTGACAATTTAGATCATTTGACATTTTGAATACTTCAAAATATTTCAACTCATTAAAATTTTTTACAGATATTCAATTTGCAAAGAGGCCTTTATTTGCCACCAGAATCTTGGGAAGGGGGAGCATGAAGGTGTACCGCACTTTGAAGGGTCTGTTTGCAGGCTGTTCTCCCTTCTTTGATCCTGGCCCTGCTAGCTGCTTTCTTCAGCGCCGAGCTAAAACTTGTCTTGGTGTTCACACACATACATATAATATATATATATATATATATAATATGTCTCCAAAATTTCAAATTTCCAGACACCTCCCCAATCTCCTGGAAATTGTTTGTTTTGGTATAGGAATAGATTTGAGGGGTTTCCTGATTTTGAGACGTACCCATACCCATAGGATCCGTATATGGTATATTGACCTACATTTTCCATAGCAATCAACCAAAAGTAGGTAAATACATCATACAAGGATCCTATGGGACAATGCCATCGATGACTTTTGCCAAGAAAAGTGTTGCTTTGGCTTTTTACTTCTTGCGCTTAAAACACTGCGGTGTTTTGAGGTGCATACGGTTTTGTTGCAGCCCTAGTTCTTTTGAAGCGAGTTTCATGCTTGAGCCACGGAACACAAACGGGATGGTGGATTTGACCAACAGCAAAAGGGCCACGCCAAAAACTCCTAAACAAAGCTTTTGGGGGAATGATGGTGTGAACGCACGCCCGGTAGCTGGGAAAAATTTCCTGGTTGATTACACTCCAGTAAACTAACAGCTGGCTGGAAAATCTCCATTTTCAAGGAAGGAAATACATCGACTCAATCCGGGTCCATTTTCCAGCCAGCGAGCTGTTAGTTTACTGGAGGGTGATCAACCAGGATTTCATTCAGGAGCCCCTTACTTGGAGGATCATCCCATTTAGTAAGTGGTTAGTAACCCCTATTTATAAGCCATTTAGGCCATTTGGAAGGGGAATAACCCCGTTTAGGGGACTTACTATCCATGGTTATGAACCACTTACTAAATGGGATGATCCTCCAAGTAAGGCTCCCCTTTTTGAGTGACAGCTGTGAATCAGCACCGAGGTTCTCATTGCCGAAGCCTGCGCAGCAACGGGAGAGACGACTTATACAAGGAGATTTTTATGGAGCTGATGGGAGGTGAAAAATCACCTTACAATGTCCATACTGTTGATGGAAGAAATCCTGCACCACCAGGGATGTATGAAACCCTGTAAATGATGGGATAAACTACCTATCAAGTGGTGCAGGATTTCTTCCATCAACAGTAGCTCTAGATGGTGAAGAGATTTCTTCTTTTTTAAGCAGTTGACCTATTTTAAAGAATGGTACTTTTATCTATCATTTTTATGCCCTTGATTCATAGAGGTTTTTTTTGCAATATCTGAGAACTGGTCTCCTCACCATCAAACCGTATCGACCAAAACATGTTGGACCTTTTTCAGATGAGTCGACCACAATTCGGAACCCCGAAATGTGATAAGTTGATGGTGAACTCCGGCGATGATCATCAAGTTGGCATGTATAAATCCTAAGAAATACACGACCATGCTAAAACTAAGATACCCTAAAAATAGGCCTTCCCCAAATGAAAGTAGTCTCCCCACCACCATTTTTCATCGGCTATGTTGAACTTCGGGGGTGTAATTGCTTAGCCGGAATTCTGAACCATGAACAGTCTCACAAGTTTCTATCGTTAAGTGGACCTTGTCAAGTCTTCTGCGTGAAGCTAGTGTCTCGCTAAAAGAATCATCAACTTTCATATTCGCAGTCACGGGCAAAATGCTGCAGCTAACTAGGATGTTAAAAAAACACTGGTCAATTACCCTCCCTAAAACTAACATGCCCCTGAAAAATCCTGAAAATAGGGTATCCCAAAAGGGAAATTCATCTTCTAACCATCAATTTTCAGAGGCTATGTTTGTTTCAGAACCACATTCACCTTATATCAACTGCATGATTTGTTGAAATTCCACCATCGGAACAAATATGTTGCCACTCACCCAGACTGAGTTTTTTTTTCAACAAAGAAACAGACAGTTGAACCTGCAGGGTCTGGGCCAAGACAGTATCATCAAGCACTCAATTTCTGCCCGCAATTGCTTGCCTTGCGAAGGCTAGAAAAGGGGGGAAAAAACGTGTTGTTGGAATGTTAAGCTCCCCGTTTTGGGAGCTTTTTTTTGGATGGGTGTGTAAGAAAATCATCCAGAATGATCTGAAGTATCAGAAATTTTTGGAGATCCGAGATTGTCGGAGATGTGTGAAGTTACAACTGATGAACAGAAAATTGGTGGCTAAGTAGTTGGCCACGGTTCAAATTCTGCCGTGGCCAAAAGGCGTTTTTCTTCTTCATGTTTGCTTCAACATCCGTGTTTTTTGTTGTCATGGCACTCGTGATAATTATCATTTCATCAGCATCATCATCCCTTACACATTAGCAGACACACGCAATGCGTCATACGCAGAGACACATACGGAGGGTGTTTCCTGTTGTTAGGCTTTCAGGGAACCCCGCTGACACATGGACCTACGTAATGCTTTTATGTATAGTTCTTCACATTTGGAATCTGACTGTTGAAATTGGACCAGGACAAACGTGTGTCGAGTCATTCTGACAAGGGCTCTGACCTTCGGTGTGATTCGATCTTGGTCATATCACCGAGGAATCTATATATCCCCTCAAGTGGGTGGAGGGGATTTATTAATGTTCGTTGTTGTTTGGCAGACATATCGCCATGAAAAGTAGTTTGCCCCGCAATGCAGGGTAGCCAAAACAGACTTGGCCAGAGTTCATATTAGACACGATTGATGGTGGCTTTACAATGGATTTCGCCTGATTTCGCCTGATTGCCATGGGTTGCCGCTTCTGCACGGCGAAAAATACGCACCGTGGTCCTAGTTCATACAATCGTAGGCACTAGTGTATATGAAAAAATATGTGTATAATATCAATTAATCATCTGTTAGTAGAAAATCGAGATACACATATTATTGATACCGAACTCTTTCGCCTCCAAAGGGATTTTTTTTAAGGTCCTTTGATGGTTTACCTTCAAAATGTCAGCTCATTTTATGGGAGCAAATTTTGTTCTGGTCAGTCCATCGGCGTTTTTCTGGGCGACCTTTTTTGAGTCTCAGATAACATCAAAGACGTTACATATCTTAAAGCTACCTTGCAACCCATAACCTGGAGCCAAAACAAATTGGAAGAACGTCAGTTGGGTAATTTTGAAGAGCATCTTTTTTTGGGGGATCAAGATTTTTTAAATCAATATCCCTGGATCTTCTAGATATGTTTAAAAAAATCTGCCAATTTGGTAGGTTTTTGTTTTTGGTGAAAAGGCACAATTTCTACATACTTGGAAGATCCAGGTATCATCATTAGATGAAGTTCATTTGAGCAATGACCCCCGCTCGCTATCACGCCGGCTTTCAGGCTGCGATTGGCTGCATAGCATTTTCCATGATTCTTGGAGATTGTATCTCCCTTATGACACTTGGAAGCAACGTCTTTTTTTTGCAATTCCTTCAAACAAATAACAACAACACCCCCACAAAAAAGAAAGACTAAAAAACAATCAACGCAAAGTACACCAGAGCAAAACAAGATGAAATAAGAATCAAACAAAACAAGCCAAGACAAAACCAAAGCAAAAACAAACAAAGCAAAGCAAAACAAAAAAGGCAAACAAACCAACAGCAAAGGGATATGGATGTTTCCGAAAATGGTGGCACCCCCAAATCATCCATTTTAATAGGGTTTTCCATTATAAACCATCCATTTTGGGGTACCCCTATTTTTGGAAACACCCATATGGATGGGGTTTTGTGTTTTCCCATTTTTTCCGGAAGCTTTGAACCAAGGATGTCTCCACTTCATTTGTCCGAGCCTCAACAGACTTTGCACTTCTTTCTCTAACAATCGTGGCACCATTTTTGAAAACTCATCTTCCAGGGTGGTCTGTTTTCAAATGGCCCATTCATGTTGAAGAAACACACACATATTTTAGACTGTAGGTGATTCAAGCCGTGACCTTTTCATCCCCGATCGTTGGAAGTCACCAACAATCTTTGAAGGGGTCACGTGAACTCACTCATCATCCCAAAAAAAGAGCATCAGCAGAATTGCCACCAGCACCTTCCAAGGGGTGCCAATGAAACCCTAAGGGATGGTAAATTGGCACCCTTTAGGAACCATTTGGCACCCTTTGGAAGGTCTAGGCAGGTTCCATTTTTTTTTCGTCAACCTTTGGATCCAAAACGTGTGGGGATGAAAGACTGTCCTCAAGGCCAGCCATGATTGCGAGCAGAGATTCGGTGATATTGATCATCACCGCGCTGGTTTGCGGCCCCAAAGATCCACCACCGTTGTGTCCGATTTCTGGGGGATGAAAACGAAGGGGGAATAAACATGGGAAAGTTGGTCGTCCCGGACGTCCCCGAAAAAACAAACAACAACCGTTGGAGTTTTAGAGATCTAATTGGGGGGGAAATGGAGGGTGGTGGGTGGCATTGAGGAAAGCCGTTGGTTGTTTCAAAGTTTCTGAATTGAACTCAGGTGCTTTATCCTTTGTGCAGCATGAAATCGTTTTGTCGCCCAAGTGGAGGGAACGGATCACAGCAGGGTGGTGGGATTCTATATTGGGCTGTGCTGATCGGGATGTTTGCAAATGAGCGGCCTGGATAACCAGTTGAGCCATTGTGCTGAGGTTTGCGCCTTTAGCCAAATTTTCCTTGCTGGGCGTGTCCGATTGCCCCAGTGTCACTGGATGATTTTTGATGCATCCTTGGCCAAGAAGAAATGGTCCCGGAAAAATCGCCTGTAGAAAGAGCCCTTTGGAGTTGATTGAAAAAGGTTGATGTGTGCGAGGTGGGCCCCTTTCGAGCCGATCATTAGTTATAAATGGAGTTTTACATGGGGCTATACCCCTGTAAATGGCCAAAAATCAAATGGGTAAGTGGATGTAAGTGGAGTTTTTCACCCCTTTAGGTGGAGTTATAACTAACCCTATTTATATATAACTGGTATGTGGGGCCTATCGATTAAGAAGGTGCTCAACGACCTTTTAATTGGGACGTACCCACTCGATGGGATGATGATGGGATGCTCAGATTCGAATTGACAAGGGTTATTAAATGGGACCCATTTTGTGCATCAAAGTTGATGCAAATCTATGGTAATTTTGTAGGGATTTTCCTGAAAATAATAGTAATACTGCTGATGGAAGAAATCCTGCACCACCTGGGATGTATAGAACCTTAAAAATCATGGGATAGTTTCCATATCAACTGGTTAGCCGGATTTCTTCCATCAACAGTGGTACCGGGGTCATATTTCATGACTCCTTACATGAAGAGCACAAAAAATTCTTTTGCAAGGCTCAGCAATTTCTACATTTGCGCCTTCATCGCGCTACGTTGTGCTGATGGGACTTACGCCAAGGCTGGGGAGGAAAAAGAACCACATGAAATCAGCTTGGTTAGTCAGGGGAAAATGACTATGGAAACTCCACTTACGAAGTAGAAAAATAAATGTTTGCCCTTCCTCCCATAATCATGGAAGTAGAAAATGGGTCCCTCCACTATTAGGTTCCTTTCATTTCGGGTGATTTTCGACTTCCATGATAATGAGAGGAAGGGTAGGTGATTTGCTAAAAGAGCTGAAATTGGTCCATGGGTGATGTTTTTTTCTTTTATCACCACCTCCAATCACAAAACAAAAACCGCACCGAAATTGTGAAGATAATCTTATCCAGCTTCTTCCAAGTGACCTTTTGATCACGCAAATGGAGGTCACTTAACCCCTGAAAGGGCCACTTAAAAACACCCAAAAAGGTCACGACGGGAAGAACCTGGATTTTGAAAAACAATATTTAAGATACATATGGGTGTTTCCTTAAATGGTGGGTTTTCCCCCCAAATCATCCCATTTTAATAGGGATTTCCATTATTTTCACCATCCATTTTGGGGTACCCCTAATTTTTGGAAACATCTATACATATCAGAAGATTCAAGACGTGACCTTTTTATCACCCACTTTGGAGGTCATGATTTACATCGCAATTTGCTTTGCCTTTCCCAATCCAGCCCTTTGAAAGCGAATGAGGTCGAAAATGACGTCCCAATGTGATGCGATTTGTAAAATCAGATTTGATATCCAACCTGCAAGCATGATGATCAGAATTATATCTCAGGCAAGATGTATTAGTATGGATCTTTATTTTTTTTGGATTATGTAGGTGTTAGTTTCAAAGATTTGTTTATTTTTCAATTCTACGAAATGATCTAATTCGACAAGTCATTCTTCAAATAGCTTCAGACCACCAACTAGATATCATTTACATCTACATCCCAGAAATTGAACAAAGATACCCAAAATACCCCACCTCCCACAATCATGCTTCAACCAGGAAAATGGGATGTCTCCAAGATTTTCGTTTTCTTTAAAGTAGGGATTCCTTCACCACTGAACTATGATTCTGGCAGAAACTGGTGTCCCTACTTGGAGGATCATTCCGTTTACTGTAAGCCATTTAAAACGTCCATCTTTGGCAGGGGTCCCACAATCCTTTTTAAGGGACTTATTAACCAGAGGCTCAGAGGTAGGGGACTACTAACCTTGCTTATTTAAGCCATGTATAAAGGCCATTTGGAAGGGGTCCCACAACCCCAGGTCTTGGGTAGGTCACGTAAAGGAACACCCCCCAAAAAAGGCCACCTATACGATACGCATAATTGCCAGGTGTTTTTTTTTTAAATGGTAAATGTATATAAATGTAGGGACATATACCATACACCGACCATACATGGATATTTAAGGCTCCAAACGTTTTTAAGATTCAACCCACCAGTTGGCAACCGGTTGCTGCCAGGGTGGCATGTTGTTTTCAGCTGCTCCAGCAGCTCCCAAGTCCTTTGGAAACTCCCAGTGACGTTGGATGTGGGATGAACATGTTGAACTACTTGGTTTATTTGCGGGGTATATAAGTATACATGGGAAAATCAACATATCAACCCTAAAGATTGACAGGTATATAGCAAGTCCCTTGGTGATGTGGGGTTTCTCCTATTTTTTAAGGGTTGTTTAGCTGAGCAAGTTTATCTAGGTGGTGGCAACTCAAATGTTTTTTTTTTTTATGTTGATCCCTATTTGGGGAAGATGAACCCATTTTGACTAATATTTTTCAGATGGCGTTGAAACCACCAACTAGTATATTTAGAGATGGGGGAAGTCTTACCCAGTTATATATATTCCGGGATTCTTTCACAAGCCATCTTATATAAGAATCATGAAACAATCAGGTGTTTTTATGGTTCCTGTCACTTTGTGGGTTTTGGTACCACTGCTCCGCAACTATGAAAAGGCAAGGTATGTTTGAAAGATATAAATACAGCCACTCCTGGAATAGATCGAATCTCCGAGACTTTGAAGGTTCAAGTTCTGATTTGCTGGGAAGAGGTTCAATATCGAGTTCTATCTATTTCAGGATGACTATTACACCACCAGGACAAAAGTTATAAATTTTTAAGAGGGCAGGGTTTACACAATTTTAAGTAGTGGTCCAACCCTTTCCCCTTAGAATCCTACACCATGTTTGGGCTCCTTGTATTGGCGGCCCCATTTCCACCCCGAACTAAATATATAGTATTATAATTTAGTTCGGGGTGGAAATGGGGCCGTCAATAGAACGGCGATGTCAAGTGTCAAATCCCCTTGGAATCGGTGTTATAAAACGCAACCCACCAAAATTTATAAACTTTCGTCCTACTGAAGTATAACATACTGCAGTAGCAGCAGCTTCTGGCTCTTTTTGCATATTACACTGGCTGGAACTGTTAAAACCTTGTCGAAATGCAGGACTGTTGACTTTTCACTCACAGAAATGAACATGGGTCAGAAAGCAAGACGACTTTTCTTTGATTTCCACGGTCATTTTTGAACTGAACCGTGGTACTTGAGCGTTCGCATCCCCAACTTCTGTTACATTTTGGACCTTTAAGCAACTCACCCCCCAAGTTATCTTTCAGCCAACGGCTATGCCGTGTTTGGCAGCTTGGGATCTACTGTACCTTTTCCGCTCTCCATTCATGGGTTTTCAGTTGAGGTTCATCGCCACTCATGGAAGCATTTGGAGCACCTTGTTGCATCCAGGTGCCAGCCGATTTTCTTCCAAAAACAAAGGACTAGGGTGTCCATGGAAGTGATCGTAACTAGTTAGTAAGTTGGTTTATAATCTACTTTACAGGACTTACAACCTACTTATATAGGGGTTATAATCCATTTACTAAGTACCATGGACATCCCAGGAAACTTCGGATCCAAATCGGAAAGTCCGAACAACCAAAACAACTTCCGTCGGATGGATTCCTCGTCCGTATTTTTTTGTTTAAAGGGAGTTTTTTTTTGTTTTGTCAGCTCGGAGTTCTACGAAGTTTCTTTTTTTTTTCAAACGGAGGGAGAAACAAAAAATTAAAGAACATCCACTTGAAATTTTTGAAAGTTGTGATTTTTTTGGGCCACACAATCCACTGATTGAAGAAATGTATACAATTTCTACTGAAACATTTCAGGCATTTCAGGTCGAAACATGGGGTGTCAAAGGCATGACCGTGACCAATCTGCCAACAAAACCCAGGGTGGCCTGATGGTTTTAACGTTGAAACCAAGATTGTTGGGGTTTGTAGGTCATCCCGACACTCTGAAAAAAACGCAGGTGTTTTTGGTATGTTTCGATTTTTTTCAAACGTCCAATTCGCTAAGTGTTTCTTCCAACACATTGAGGCCATGTTTGCAGGATATTAGAGAAATGGCCCCAATTCATTCATGCAGAAATGTTTTAGATCTTTTTTGGCTGCAGGAATTTCGGTTCTGCTGAGCATTTTGGCCACTGCATATTTGGCACACTACAACGTCTCGAGCTAAGTAAGTGGGGTTGGTTGTGGGAGGTTTGATCTCAAAATCCCAAATGGTCGCAAAGATTCCGGGAGATTCGTTTTCTTCTGTTTTCTTTTAAAATTTCTTGCCGCAGATCTTGGGAAAACACACGCACACTTAAACACTTTTGAACAAAGATTCTCTGGAGTTCAGAGATGATTCTCTGGATCTAATTATACGTAGGTAGTTTTTTCAAAAACTTCAACTAAGGGAACTAACCAAAAGTCAAACCAAAAGCCGGTCCCAGCAGCAGGCGGGATTCAAAGACTTCCTCTCCACGAAGTCTTTTTGACCTTCTGAAGGCTCCTTTGTTCTATGAGCAGCTTGCACCGGATGAGAAGACAGGAAAGAAGGAGCCCGGCCGTTTTTGAATCCGTGTTTCTTTTTTAAACATAATAGTCGCAGCAAAAATGCGTTTTTTGGATGTTTTGTTGGTTTTTGGTTTTTCAGGATTAGTGCTACCTATAAAAACCCTAAAGAACCCGTTTTAAATGGATGGAAATGGTCATTTCCCAACCATCTTTACAAGATTTTGCAAGTAAAGATTTGGTTTATCATCCAATTGAAACAACCATTTATATGATTTTATACATGTTTCAGGTTACAGGCACATCAATCATCAATCTCCCAACGAGCCCCAGGACCGACGCTTCTTCATAGTCTCAGTTTTGGGATTTGGCATCTCTGGTTTTGAGTCTCAGGTTTTGATGGAGATTTTGACTGCGTTTTTTGTGGGGAAAAAAACAAACCCTGGCGGAAATTTGTCCAAAGTTTTGAGTTTCAAGATTCGTTTGGTGGTGGTTTTACATGTTTTTTTATTTTTACCCCTACCTTTTCGAACGATCTCGCGGTACTATGGGGATTAAAGAATGGCCATAGCACCATTATTTTTACCCCGAAACCATGGGGGTTTCATGATCCAATTTGATGTTCGCATATTTTTCATTCATGGGTTGAAACTCAACCACCATCAACTAGGATTCGAATGCAAATGTATGGTGATTTGAAGGATTTCAATTTCCCTTACAATAATAAATGGTGCGTTGTTCGGTTTGGGGTCATGTTATGACCCCTGAAAGATGCTTCAAGCAATCCATTTGTGCATGTAAGTGGGGTATGTACTGTAACTAGTCTAGAATGAACATATTTTTACAATCGACTGAAAGCAGCCGCTAGATACACGTGAAACTGCACCAATTTTGCAAATCCTGGAAACCCAAGTTGCATTCCCAAGCGTTTTTCGAGGCCTCATATTTTGCTTGGTCTTGGGTGGAGGCGGGAGTTGTATTCTGTCAGATTTCCAAAGATTTCTGTCGGATTTCCAGATCTTTGGAAGGCTTCTTGACATTTGGTCAAGCGAGCATGGGGCTCATTCTGAACAACTATGCTGCAACGGATGGTCTCATCCTCAAGTTTTTTGGGTTGTTTTTTTCTTTTGGATTGGTTGCCATAATTTTTGTTTCCTCCACTTTTTTAGCTGGCAGGGATCATAAAATTACTGAATTACCCATTTTGGTGGGATCAAACTTGATGCAAATCTACGAGAAATTTACTGGGATTTTTCCCTACAACAAGTGTTTGGGGTTGGGGTCATTATTTCATGACCCCTTGTTGACAGCAGACTTTGAGCCGGGGGCGGATGTGTTTTTTCGAATAACGAAGTGTTAAGATGGCAAGATGATACACTGTTGGAGGTTTGGCAGCAATTTTTGCACAAAAAACACGTATTATTTGGGGGTTATCACCCTGAAATGCAGAAGTTTGGTGATTTCAAAGATATTTTTTCTTCCCATTTTTATCTCGACACCTTGAGGCAAGCCAATTTGAGAAAGCAAGCATCATCTTTGTCATCAAATTGAGTTTCATCAAAACCCAGTTAGTATGTGGTTAATCATCATGGTTAGTAAGTCCCCTAAGGCCTTTTTACTTTTTATGGCTTATAAATGGGGGTTACTAAGCAGTTGCTAACTGGGATGATCCTCCAAGTAGACAAGGGGGCTGACATGCATTTGGTGGCTTATGATGGGGAAGTGTTGCATGGATCCTAACTGAAGGTCTTGCTGTCCTTGCCCGTGCTGCCATTGTTCTTTCACTGGTGCCTTGACGAGGATGAGATCCACGAAACGACACCCTTGCACAATGTGAAAAGTTTTCCCCAAACAAAAAAGGGGCTGAAGAGATTTGCTGGTAGATTTTTTGTTTGCAATAGTTTTCCCATGTACTTTTAGGATTGTATTTTTAATGATCTTTTGCATGATTTCTGCCAAAAAGATATATTTTTCTTCAACAAACAAACGACCGACCGATCCCGAAACTTTCGGAAATCATCCCCAACCACCCAGGGAGCTTTCACGCAACGTGTGAAAAAAAGGGGATTTGCAGCAAGCCAAGGTGACAGCCTATCCATTGGTCTTCCTCAGTCTCCGGAAGCAGGCAGGTTTCCAATTCGAGTTCTTGAGTTGTACAGGTGAGCAATGGAAAAAAGGGCCCAAACGGTTGTTTAGGTTATAATTATAGGGGATTATAGTACCTACGTGGTTGTTTAGGGTTTATTTGGTGGATTACAGTACCTACCCAGTCATGAATATGGGGATTATAATAGATCATTCTAAGGATCCCGTCATTAAACAACCAGTATAATGGAAAGTACGAGTTTTTTTTTTTTCCGTGGCTCAGGTGTTTTTTGGTATGGGTAGCATATGGATTGCGGGCTCCCCGCCAATTGCTCGCAAAGCAAGCAAATAAAAAGCAAACAAGTGTATTGGGAAAGGAACAAATCCTAACAAGCAAGGGGCGAAATATACCTGGATCTTCCATATATGTAAAATTTCTGCCTTTGGGCAGGGTTTTTTGGGACACATTTTACACACTTGGAAGATCCAGGTATATGCTGCCTACTACCAAGGCTCACTTAGCAAGTTCTCTATAGAAATCCGTGGTTTCTGCCGATTCGCAGCTGAGGTTGTGGAGATTCTAGGCAGCAAAGGAGCCAAATTTGCAGAGGAGAAGCCTAGGCGCTGCTCGACTTTTTTTTGGTGCTGATTGACAAAAAAAAACCTACAAAGTGGGGCCCCTACTAGTATCAAAGGGACTTATAACCCCAATAAGTGGCTTCATCAATGCGTAACTGGGGCTATAACCCCTATAAGTGGAGTTATCTAGAACCGTACTTATAACTGCTAGGGGCCGACCTTGTATATATTGGGTGTATTCCCATGATGATGCCAATTTTAGGTGACCTTTCCACTTTCAGCATGCAGGCAATTAGATCCAAGCCATGTATCTATAGCACTCCGGTTAACCGACAAAGCAACGATACATGGAGTCTTTGAAAGATGTGTCTTTCTGTTGAAGATTCGGTGATTTTTCATTGCCATATTGGTTTACCAAAAGAATACATGGCAAATCATTCCTGTTGCGACTGTTGCGACTGTTGCGGAAGGCTGTCGACTGTAATTCTGCTTGCGGGTGTCACTGCCATTGCTTTGAGGCTAGTGGGTGGATTGGTTGATCTATTCATGTTTGGGATAAAATAAGGTCAACTAACGGTAAACTGGTGGTTTGGGGCGTTTGGTGGTTTGGGATTCACATTTAGGGTACCCCTAAGTAACTAATCCCTTTCATTTTGGGGATCCTAGGAATCCAAGCCACCTATTTACCATTAGTTGAATATGCATTAATCAACTTGCCTTGCGATGCTCCTCCCCCAACCCACCTGGCTCGTCACCACCAGGATGATATGATATTTTTTAGGCGACCGAGATTTCCTATAAACCTTTAAAACATGCCACTGGCATCCTGGGTGACTTGGTAGATCCAAGTCTACTCAAATTACCCTTATTGGAGGGAAAAAACCCAAGGGAAAAAAAAACGCCGCTGCTCATTTTGCTTCAACATCCTATCCTTAGTTTAGGATCATGAACTTGCCTAAAGCCCCTTGAAAATGAGATCTTTCAAAGCAATCAGTTTTGTACCTAGATTGAAAAATTCGGTACCCATGCGTACTGGTTGATTGGTTTGGAGACTGGAACTCGCTGACATCGTCGTACATTGAATTGACTCAACTATCATCAACTGCCCCCCCCTTGAAGCTTAGCAGTTCGCCCCTGAGTTGGATGGACAAACTCCTGCACCACATGGTTAAAACACCATAAAATAATGGATAATCATCATCCTTAAGGTGGTGCAGGATTTTGTGACCCATCAGCAGTATTTCAAACTCTGGGGGTGTACCGTTATCATCTAGTTGGTGAAACTTCAAATATTTTTTATTTTCACCCCAACCTGGGGAAAGCTTTCCAATTTTGACTAATATTTTTCAAATGGGTTGGTTCAACCACCAACCAGTCATGTTTTCTTTACACATTGCCCCATATGGATGTTTCCAAAAATAGTGGGTTTTCCCTCCAAATCATCCATTAAAAAATAGGGTTTTCCATTATTTTCACCATCCATTTTGGGAGAAACATTCCTATTTTTGGAAACACCCATATACTGTACGCAGATGTTATACGACACCAATCTTCAATGTCTCAGCCAGGTTGCGCAACCTGGGCGTTGTCGCTGCGCTGCTTGGTTGTTGGTTGGCGATGGCGATGGCAACCAGGGGGGCAGTTTCCCCCAAAAATAAAAACGGCACCTCTTTGGGGGTTTGGGGTTGGGTTGGTTAGTTGGTTAGTTGGTTAGTTGGTTGGTTGGTTAGTTGGTTGGTTGGTTGGTTGGTTAGTTGGTTAGTTGGTTAGTTGGTTAGTTGGTTAGTTGGTTGGGTTGGTTAGTTGGTTAGTTGGTTAGTTGGTTAGTTGGTTAGTTGGTTGGGTTGGCTAGTTGGTTAGTTGGTTGGGTTGGTTGGTTTGGGGTTTGGGGTTGGGTTGGTTGTCTTCCTTTTTTTTTGCCACATTTGGAAATTCCGAAAACTCAACAACACTTTTTCGTGGTTTCTCACTCACCGTTAAACTCGTCTGTCAGGCATGGATGGATTCAACTCGAATCTCCCTCAAAAAAAAAACTGGAGGGATAAACTTGGAGCTTTACCAACTGGGCAATGAAAAAAGGGCCGGGATGAAATCCTACCCCAGTAATGTGGGGATTATAGTATCTAAACTGTTTTAAGGATCCCGTCATTAAAAATTCCAGTAAATTTCATGGAAAGTCACAAGTTTTTTTTTGTTTTTCCGTGGCTTCACCTGTTTCTCAAAAACTGAATTTTCCAATGTGGCTCAGTTGTTGGAGCATTCATTTTCGCAGCCTGGGTTAAACTCCCATTTTCCCGATCCTAAATTTTCCGAGCAGTTGGGGTCGCAACTTTCGGTTTTCGGGTGAGTTTGTTGTAAAGGGATGTGTTTTTTTTTTTGGGGGGGAGGGTCACTGTTTGTATCGATATGATGTGAAACAAAAGTGGGGGTGAATCACAAGCTCGCGGATGGAAGGACCGTTAGGAAATATGGAGAAGATTTTCCAAACTGATTCATACCTGGAACCTGATGGATATCCAATTTACAAATGATTGTTTTTACTTGGATGATGAACCAAATCTTTATATAGAAAATGGTTGGAAATCATCAAACATCCACTAAGAACTGCTTGTTTGGGGTTCCAGGTACCATTATAATCATGATTAATACAGTTTGATGGCTCAAACTGTGTAGCAGATAGTTGTAGGTGATTTTCTCCAATCAACGGCTCACTACATTAGTTTTTCAATCCCTCCTATAGCCCACAGTGTGAGACTTTGTCTATGAACAACCATGATTCATGTGATTCAAGTCTTTGGAATGCCACTTCATCAAGTTGTTTTTTTCTTTTGAAAGTGAATCCGCCTTTTTGTGGCTACCTCTTTTAGATCATGGCTGGTCAACCTACCCCCATGTGAGGTACCCCCATGAGAAATAAAGCCTTAATAAGGCCTTATTAAGGTAACAACTATGGTTAATAACCCCTTATTAAGGCTGTATTTGTCATGGGGGTACCTTAGATGGGGGTAGGCTGACTGGCCATGATTAGAGAAACAATTCAAAACAAACTGTAACACAGGGAAAGGCACTCATTTTTTTTTGCTCCATTTTTTAAGAGTGAGTTGGATTGGAGAAGAATGATCAAACAAAAAAAATTAGGCTTGCAGGAGCAAGCCTGGGAACCTTTCTGGTCTATGTTGCTTCCTCAGAGACCCGTGGACCCTGGGAGTGTTTGCGGGGTTAATATGGGGAATGAAATACAACACAGAAAAAAGAAATCTTTTTCATTAGACAGAATTTCATGGTTTGTGTCATAAGGGTTTTGAATGTGATAACTAGGTGGTGGTTTCAACTATTTTTTATTTTCACCCTTACCTGGGGAAATGATCCAATTTGACTAATATTTTTCGAATGGGTTGAAACTACCAACCAGATAAGAGTTTTGTGGAATCCAAACTCAAAAGGTTGGCTACGGGGAAGGGTGGCTACCAAAAGCAACGGGGGCAGTGCGGAAGATTTGTTGACGCATGGAGTTCTCCATGCGGACTTTTTTGGACGAGGAATTTTGCAGGTTTTGCATGGTCCATGTGCCTTTTCATGGGGGGCTAGAAAAAAATACAAAAGCAGCAATAAATAGTGTAAAAAAAGAGGCTTTGCGATGTTCATGTCCACTGTTTTGGCGCGTTTGTTTAAACATCACCTTGAACTGGGGGCTTAAAAATCAGGGTTAACGTGGGACATAACAAAAAACACCTGCCAAACCAGCAAAAAAAAACGATGGAAGTCGGCTCGCCACCATTGTAAAACATGTTGATAAACCCATGGAAAAATGGAGCCAAACTCGGTAAACCCCCCCAACCAACCTAAAAGAAAATCCTGACCTGGTGGACTTCCAGGGAAAAACCAATGGGTTGCATTTGAGCAGTGGCCAAAACTCTCGTTATTTGCTGTATTTGAATTATACTACCCAGTTATATAACGGGATTATTTCATAAGCCATGAAATAAGGATCTGCCTTCAACTTCAAGCAGTTTTTCATGGTTCATGGCGTTGCCAAAGATCACTGGGCTCATTTGGAAAGCCTTGCAACCCGCCTTGCAGGTTGCTCCTGCACTGATGATTCTTGGTGCCCAAAGTCGCGGATTGGCACCACGGCCCAAGGTGTGAATGTGATGATGATTTCTTTGTATGAAAAATGGCACTGATTTGGTGAGCAGTGAAAGTTTTTTTTTGAGCCCAAAATACTAGGGATGATGATGGGTGGTTTAATTTCAAGTGGTGTGATGAACAGTTTTTAGCCAGTTGATGATCGGATAATTATCCATTACGGATCCATGGGGACTGTGTATATTTACCTAGGTTTGGCTTAAACTGCTTAAACTTTATGGTAACTGCAAGTAAATCTGTCATACATGGACCAAAAATCATGGGGTTATGGTAAAGGTATGTATCTCAACACATGGGGCCCGATGCTCGAAATACGGAGTCCGATGTCACAGCTCGGTCTTTCATCATCTTCAGGGGGGATACCTTTAAAGGGGATACCCCGGGTTTGTGGTTAGTTCCCTGGGAGGGTACTATCAAAAAAAACACATGACATTCATGACATCAAAATTCACCACGATTTTTTCAAGATGATTGGAACTTCGGAACAAAAAAGCTGGATTTTGCCGACCCCTTTCACTAATCATTTTCCCTCATGTTGTTCTACCCTGCAAAAACGCAAAGAGCCAATTTTTCCGCGCCAAGCCCAAAAAAAATTCAGCCAGGGCTTGGGAGGAATCTTCGCACGCGCGGTACAGATTTTCTTAGTGCCTGGGAGTCTCAGGAGAAAACTTCGCTACTTTGTGGTGGAACTTGGGAGTTTTGGTACATGTCTGGGCAATTTCCAACGACCAAACCCGCCGAGTAGTCACCCCAAATGGTGGTAAAAAGTAAGGGAATCCCTCAAGGGAAACGGCCTTAAATTCTGGTTAAGGATTTATAATCCCTAAGGATCCAATCACCTTCTCAGATGATGTTTCCTTAAATGGTGGGTTTTCCCCCCAAATCATCCATTTTAATAGGGTTTTCCATGATAAACCATCCATTTTGGGGTACGCCTATTTTTTGGAAACACCCATATGGGATCTAAAGAAACATGGTGAAACCAGGGTTTTGCTTTGATTCAGGGCCAAATCAACAACCCTGATTTTGGAGGGATCAAAAGTTGAACAAAAATCTGGTTATTTTGTGGGATGTGATGTGAGCAATGAAAAAAAAACCTGGTCGTTTAGGGTGTATAGGGGCTTATACTACCCAAGTATGTGGGGATTATAGCAAACCATGATAAGGATCCCGATCAAACAACCAGTGTAATGGAAAGTAAGAGATTTTTTTTGTGGCTCACGTGGGAGTTCCCTTGTAGTAGCGCATTGTTTGGGTTCATGTCATACAATGACCCCTGTTCAAGGACGGATGAAGTTGTTAAATACTTGTGGCACAAAAAGAGTTACACCCCGTCCCTGAAACCGACCAAAAGGCCCTCTGAAAATAGGCCGCAAAAGGACAGATCCCTGTTCCAACCATTGGTTTTCCAGTTGCTTTAACTAAGAGAGTTACTTTCAGGAAAAATATCAGAACCATGTGGTGCTTTCAACGGTTTTACAATTTTTTCCTCTACTTCGTCAGTAGATGAGCAAATCTGGAGAAGATACACAGTTGCTTCATACCTGGAATGTGATGGATAATTATCCCACAATTATAGGGGTGGTTAGCTATCAATTGGATAATGGAAACCCCAACCAAATCCTGAGATTTTCATCATTTCCATCCATTTAGCCCTTCAGGTTGTGCCCAATGTCCAGAATTTCATGTTGACTTCCCATTCCACCCGATTTTGCTTCAGCAATTTGCGGCATTTTTTTTGTATCAGCTAGACTTGCAAGCAACAATTCATACAAGTTCACATCAAGTTCACAGAAACTTCAGCATCTTGATAGAAAAAACATCATGAGGTGGAAAAAAGGGATGACCCCCTGAACAAAAAACACACAAGTTGACGTGGTAGCTTCAACTATTTTTTCATTTTCACCCCCTAATATGGGGAAATGGAATCCAATTTGACTACAGGAATATTTTTGAAACGGGTTGGTTCAACCATGTTAACTGGTGCAAAAGTCCAGTTGGTACCCTTCCTGAAACTAAAAGCTCGCACCTGAAAATGGATGCTTGGAAGAAACATAGTTTCCTTTTGGGAGTGGCAAATTTTTTCAGGTGGGAACTGTTAGTTTTGGGGAGTGTGCTCTCCGCTCTTCAACGTTTGAGGCCTCTGGGACTGGGGCTTGGGGTGATTGGTAGCGTGCACAGCCTGAAATAATTCGACCAGCGAAAACGTGAATCTCCAACGAAAAGCCGCGCCGCAAAATCCCGCGGTTGCTTGGAACCTGCAAAACGCAGCGGACCCAACGCAACCGTGGACCCGGAAGGGTTCGAAAGTCGAAAGTTCTGGCCGCGGATACAGCATCTGTGATCTCATGAGGATGAGTCATGATTATTTCCTTCGCGATATTTCCCCTGTGAGTTAGCCTGATAGCGGGAAAAAAATGGAGCTACCTTATCGAACCCGGCCGTTTTTTTGAACCAAGGTTTTTTGGGGTCTTGGAAATATCATCTTTCAAAGGTAGTCGAATCGAATCTGGAGGGTACTACAATTGGCTTTTTTGGGAAGGGAGGAAGTTCCAAAATGTCGAAGTAGTTGAGTTTTTTTTTGATGACCAGAACTTCTGGAAATCTTGGTGCATCTCCAACTCAAACATCTTAATATAGCTTGGCTTCTCGCTGAAATGTGTTTGGCTCAACGCTGCAACAAAAAAACGCGCTTGCTAGAGGACTTGCATAGTTTGATCAGTTCAAGCCATGACGGAGGCTGGCAGTTTTTCTTTGATTATTATATATTAGTCATTCTCCGGGCAACTATCATAGCCCCTGAAAGTGAATGTTTTGAGAAAAGCAACACTTTTTTTTTTTGGATGGCCTATTCTAAAGAGCTATTAATGGCATTCATTTTTTGGTGCCTTAAAATTCGATTTAAAAAAAACACCATTGCTTCAGTGTCGCTTTGGAAATAATTATAGCTGTTTCTCTCCGACTTATATGTGAAGCTCCAAAATCAAGCTAATCCAGTATGGCAGCTTTCCTTTTTTTTGGGGGTGGAGTTCTCCCCCGCCAACATCCCAAAAAATTGTCCTTTGAAGAAACGTCCTGAATCGAAGGTGTCATGGACCAGATGGGACTTCAACAATTTGGATACTGTCGGCTCGAATCGTGTGGGAGACTAAGGGGGGTGCTTGGTGTAGTTGGGGGTTGCTTCACTAATTGGCGTATGTATATATATATATATATAAAATATATATATATATATATATTTTTTTTTTGAATAGATATAAAGAACATACATACAATATATTACAGATATCCCTCCTAGTATAACGGTTAAACTTTTTGGTGTAATACCCATAACATCCCCATGGGACTGGTATCTTCACCTAATTTATTATAGAACATTAATCATTCATGTAGGTAAAAAAAACCCTTGTCCCATGGATGGTATGGGATATATTCGGAAAAAAATGCATAGCTATCATCCCAGAGTTCTCTATCTTTCGACTCAGAAATTTAACATCTTCCACTGAGGTTGACGGAGTTCAAGATCCCATCGGCTACAAATTGACGATGGCATCTCGCCGTCGTGTTGTTTTGTTTTTTCTTATTGAGGGAGAAACGTGAAAAAAACCGAAGCGGATGTTTTGCTTAGGGGTGTGTTTTCTTCAAAGAAACTGAACAACATGTGAAGAAGGAGTTGTTTGTCTGTTTTTTTAAACAAGTAACCTGTGTTGCATCGTTGTAATGGAATATCTTAGAGTGGGAATTATGTTTTTTTCTTCCAAATGCATGAAATGATCTCTACAAGCAATATACTTGTCCATACACTTGCATGGACATGTTTGAACCAGCCATGGATTGGCTGAATTCTTCTTTTCTTTTTCCGTGCTCCAACCGCGCGAGAATGCCCATTGCCAAGGATGATGGCAATGCTGCTGGTAAGAACAAATCCAAGACAGCCAATCAGGAGATTCCGGCGACAGATCACCAGAATGAATCCACCGTATCCAAGACAATCCAAGACACTTCACACTGTGCTTAGAAGTGTTTTCACTCTCATGTGTCAATGTATTGTGTATTATGCATCTATTATTTTTCAATCAAAGGATCTGGGTGTGTTCTAGTTCGTTTTTCTCTGAAATCTATATGGGATAAAAAAAGGTAAACATGAAATGACCACCAATTCTCTTTGCTTATATATACATATACAAAAACATGTGTCTTTTTTTTAAACATTACAACATCTTCAAACTCCCACCACCTTTTCCAAAAGGTGTGTTCAGCTCCTTCCCGTCAAATTCGCAACCAGGAGCTACTTGAAAAGAAGGCTTGGGAGGTTGCAGTTGCACCGATCCAATCGGCCTGGGGACTCACAAAATTTCCTTCATGGGATTTACACCCTGGAAGATCAACGGCTGGAACCTACTTGGAGGATGGGATCCCATTTAGTAAGTAGTTAGGAACTCCCATTTATAACCAATTTAGGCCATTTGGAAGGGGAATAACCCCATTTAGGGCCTAGGGGACTTACTAACCATGGTTATTAACCACTTACTAACTGGGATGATCCTCCAAGTACTGCCATCACCCATACAAAGAAAGGAACATGATCTGAACCAAACCTTCATGATTATGTTCCAGCCGTTAATCTTCAGGGGTGTACATTGTCACATAATAGCTGGCTGGAATACCCCATTTTCAATAGGAAATACACCTTCAATCCGGTTCCATTTTTCAAGCCAGCTAAGTTAGTTTACCGGACTATAATAAATCACCATCATCAAAGAGGTCACCAAAAGAATTGAAGAATCGGTTGTTTCCTTAAATGGTGGTACCCCATTTCACACCCCAAGTGCTGATCATTTTTAGTAGGAAAACCCATGGTTGTTGGGTACCACCATTCTAGTAAACCCCAATTGTCAGGTGCAAAATGAATGTTGTCAAACTTTTGTTGGGTGGATTTTTTTTGCCAAACCTTTTTGCCACAAATTGGACTCAGGTTGGCATGAACTTCTTCTTCTTGTGGATGAGTGGGTCAAACACCTGCATGTTTTTGGATGTGTCTAAAAAAAAAGGCCTGCTATGATTTTGGTGCCAGTTTTCCCCATGATTTTGGTGCCAGGTCTTCTCCAGGCATCTTCACCATCATGATTTTGGGGTCAAAAACTTAGCGTTTTTTGTTGCAAGCGCTGGGTTGTATGGCTCAAAGATTCTATCAAATCTAGGTGGTGATTTCAGATATTTTCTAGCCTACTGGTACTTGGGGAGATGATCCAATTTCACTATCATTTTTCAGATGCGTTGAAACCGCCACCTAGGTATTTTCCCCACTCACAGAGATGATTCTGAAATACTCAAAAGATGACTGGATCAACGATCAACTCAGAAGTTCGTTTTGTGTTTGTGTTTTTTTCAATTTAATGTCCTCATTTTGAGCTTAGGAAGCACAAGGACACACCTTGTGGTGTGGTATGTTTTTTTGACGGATGAAACACTCTTGCCTTTTCTTATCGGTGGCAGTGGTCAGGTATTGCCTCACTTCCATCGTTGGTCAGTTCGCCAAAGCCAATGCAGCTTTCCAAAACTTCAAGACCATTGATACCACCCTGCAGGCACGAGTTTCAGTTTTTTTTCTTGAGGAATAAGATGAGGAATAAGGCGCCGAGGAAGAAACTGTGTGCCAGTCAACGGGTGGACATACCTCCTTTACATGATATGATAGTTCAGGATTCCAGGTGCTTTCAAAGCTGTTTTTTTTTCAAGACTTCCAGAAGATTAATCCAGTTGGACGAATTTTCAACTTGAAGCCACCACTCAGGCGTTTTTTTTCCGTTGAATCAGAAGTTTCCGCCCGAACATTGACTCAGAACATCACTTGCTTTTTTGTTTTGAACAAAAAGAATCTGCCAAAAACATCATCTCAAATGTGAATGCACTTGGTCCTATGATGTAAAACCTGCGTCAGTGGCTGGCATACCTGGCCCTATGTTCGGTGTCTTTGGCATACCTTCTCTATCACATGGCTGGAATGGGTCTTCTACCCAATTCCTCTGGTGATTGGTCCCGACCTCGGAGTTGAAGCCGGAACAGTGACAGTGACAAGCTTTTGGCGACCCCCAATTGTTCGCCAAGGATAGCATTAATTCCAAACGTGGAGGTGATCGAGACGGTAGGCCAGATGTGTTGAAACCACCAAAAAGCAGCAAACCACGATGATGAAGTTGCGGTTTTTGGCGTGCTGTAGATGTTTTTTGTTTAAATATATATATATATATATGTATATAAATCAAACCAAATTCATGTGAACAACTCATGAGAATTCAGTACCAGCCCAAGAAATAGCAGACCTTGTTGGAAAGGGATTGTTAGCTACCATCAAGTACCTTGATCCCTTAATAACGCATTATTATGGCCAGTGAATTTCCTTGCGGGGGTAATTGGCATTGGGGGGATTTAATCATGGGATGATGAACCAAATCTTTACATGGGAAATCTGGTTGGTGGTTTCAAATATTTTACATTTTCACCCCTATTTGGGGAAGATTTCCAATTTGACTAATATTTTTCAAATGGGCTGAAACCACCAACCAGGAAATGATTGAAAATTACCATTTCCATCCATTTGAAACTGGTTCGCTCTTTAAAGTTCCAGGCCAAAGGAGAATTTTCGTGACCCGTGACCACCTGGAGTTTTTTGGTGAAAAACTGGAGCCCAAAAGATCAAGCGGATCACTTTCCACTGCCTTGATTCAACAGTTAGGTAAGTTTTTCAACCAGCGCTGCATCAAGGGACAAAAACGTCATCTGATTGTCAACCCCCTTTCTGAAAAACGTTTTTTTTGTTGATCAACCGTCTTTCACCGGCAAATTTGCCGGAAAAGGCTGAAGAACAAAACTCCAACCTGGAAGAAATCAAGTCAACTCGGGAAACAAATCCCAACATCAAACTAAAACTATAATATTATCTATCTATAAATATATATATATACATATGTTTCTTCAATTTTTACCCTTACTTAAGGGATGAAGGAAGGATCACCAACTTTGTTTAAAGAATATGTAGTATGTACGTCATTTTTTTGGGCGGGTTATATACTTCCGCGAAAAACAAGACGTTGGGGCTTTTAAGAGTTGGTCAGGTGGCGTTGTGAAATGAGAGAACGAGCTGAGCAGTTGGACATGAAACGTTTCACAACGGGACCGGGAGCAGCTACAGTAGCAAGTGGAAGGACATGTAACTTTTTTTGATAGAGATCATTTTTGTTTCTGGATGTGGAGCAGCGTAGAAGCAAATCTACGAAAGACTTGGAATGTGTGTAGCGTAGGTCACAATCCTTGCCAATGACCATTTTATGATGACATTGAAACCAACGTTTTCGTTCGAAGCATATACAACGAGACACTGCAGGTGCAACACAAAGTCACAGAGTGTTCACCCCGGCAGTCCGACAAAAATTACCACACTGCGCTTGCATAGCGAGTTGTCTTGGAGTGGTTGCTAATCGCTAGGGGTTTCATCCTCCCAAGCAGTTTGACCAAGCATTTTTGCATACCTAAAACACTTGAGCAATGAAAAAAAACATGGTTGGTTGGGTTATATAGCGGATTATACTACCCAGGTATATAGGGATTACAATAAACCATTATCCGGAGCCCTATTAAAAGAACCAGTATAATGCAAAGTTGCTCAATTGTCCTGAAGTATCTTCTTCGTGATATTTTTCTGAAGAATCTTCTCCAAAAAAAATAGCTTGTCCCCTAAGCCGAACGTTTCAAGATACTATACCTGGATCTTCTAGATACGTAAAATTTCTGCCTTTTGGGGTAGGTTTTTTTTGTGGTGAAAAGGCACAAATTCTACACACGACTGGAAGATCCAGGTATGCAATCAAAACATCTCGAAACTTCTTTTTCACGAGAAGTTGACGTAAACGTGAACATTTTTCGCGTAGCTGGCGGCTTATGCTGGCTTGGCAGTTTAGTTGAACAATGATGAGAGAGTAAGAAAAGTCAGTTGTCATCAAAAGTCCACAACGAAACACATCAAAACCCGTAACCATGGCGAAGACAGATGAATTCTTCAGAAGTTGAAGTTTTTTTTTGTGTGTTTTTTTGAATGATTCTCATGAAGACTTCAAAGATTTTATCAGATGTCTTTTTAGTGTATGAAAAAAACATCTCGTGACCCACAACTGGTGTAGTACGTGAGTTAAAATCCTGAATTCTCCACGCGATGGCATGGCGTTATCAGGTCCGAAATTTGTGCAGCTACATCGGCGGAGTTGAGTTGAATTAAGTGAAACCACTATATGGGTGTTTCCTTAAATGGTGGTACCCCCATTTCACACCCCAAGTGCTGATCATTTTTAGTAGGAAAACCCATGGTTGTTGGGTACCACCATTTAGGAAACCCCCATATAAACAACTATTTTTATTGGATGTTTGGTGAAACAACCATTTCCCAAGTAAAGGTTTGGAATCATCCAACTGAAACACTTAATGTTTCAGGTACAAGGATTGTCCAGGGATCAGTAAAAATTACCCGTTTTGCGGGGATTGAACAATTTATATAAATGTATTTTGAGGGATATCCTCTTAATAGTGCACTGTTTGGGTTGGTAGCGTAATAACCCTTGTTATTTCATTTTCGGAAAAACGTGATTAAAGACCTAAGAGGATGTCGTAATTCATGTCTCTCTTTTCTTTTTATTCAATGCTCCAAACTAGTGTCTCAAGATCAAACATTCCCCTATTTGATCTGTGTGTTTTTTGGTGCATTTATTTTTATCACCTCATATGACTTTAAACGACGAAAAGAAATCCCCGGGGCCCCAAGACCACACAGATCCCATGGTTTTTGGGTTGCTTTGTAATCCCAAAAAGTCATCACTTTGGATGCCACCTTTGCTTCATCATGGAACTATTAGAACAGTGGGTGGGATATCTCAAAATATCCCCCTCCCCAAAAAAAATCTCCCGAGATTTTGAGAATTCTACACCTGGAAGGGCCTCGTGACATTTTTTTTCGCGGGGAAAAACCCTTGGGGGTGAAGGGCTGGGGTCCCCGGGTCGCCGTGGCTGGAGGCTTGCTTCTCCGACGAGAACCTGGGAGTGATAGTGAGGAAAGCAGGCGCAGCGACTTGGCTGACGCTTCTGGTGCCGGAGAATTCAAGGGGGGCCCCCCGGTGGGAATGGTGGATTGTTTTTTTGGGCACAAGAAAGGGGGCAGGGGAGGTGAAATAGATACCCAGTTAAGTTAAATTGTTAAGTAAGGGAATATCAACAACTTAGATATGGAATCCTATTTATTAAGAAGTATATACTGTAACGATTTCAACATTCATGTGTTTTTTTCCATTGCTCAGATTGCTCACTTCAAAATGCCAGGGTCAGGATGTGTGAATGTTGGGAAACTTGAGCTCCCCCTTTGATGACTTTTTTGGTTGTGAAGTCAAGTGTTTAGTACGTGATGTTAGCTCCGGGCCACTCCATCTCCCCCCAACAGCAGAGCTTCCATTGGTTGAGATTCATCCCGGATTCAGGGCTCATTGACTTAGCCGCAGCCAAAGGAGGGATTTTTCTGCAAATGTATGGTAAGTTCGAGCGATATCGTCGAAAGAAGTATTGTTTTGGGTTGGTAATATGATATAATGACCCTTGGGACGTCCTAAAGACTCCTGTTAATTCAGGATGCTAAAATTGGTCCGTTTGAAATGAGATGTTTCTTTTCACCAAAGGTTGCAGTAATTCATCATGACCCCATGTTACTCTTTTTCGAACAATCATGGAAGCGGAAACTTTGCGTCCTTTTTGGAGACTAAACTCACTTGGTCCTCGTCTTCCAGGACCCATCTTCCATCATTATGGGAAGAAAGCGTAAGAAAAACCATCGGAATCCAACAAACTAACATATCCTTTTCCCAGCCGGCGCTTTTTGAGTCAATGATTTCAATGATTTTCCAAACTTCCCTTTGGGTGGGATATTTTTTTTTGTTCCCTGGGTATTATCTTCAAGGGACAATTGGGTGTACCCCTAACAGTGTACCCATGGTATTAATTGTGTTCTTTAGGGATTCTTGGGGATTTATACCCCATAAATACCCACGTAATATAGGGCTTATATAGGGATTTCCCCTAGGGGTATGTTGGGATCGGGGTACATCCAACTATCCCTTCATTATCTCAGGTTCCTTGACACATGGACTTGTAGTCTTTGAGGAGGATGCACTCAGGACTATCAACCTTGATGGAGGGATTTTGGCGATCCCTCGAAAACGGTCAGCAAGTTTTCTGTGGTGAAGTGACCTTTTTCAAGGGATCAGATGTGATTTTTGCAAATGTGACACCCTGAATTCAATTTGGTGGTTGTAAAGCTAACTTTTCCCCCAAAAAGAACTTGGGAGAAAAAGGTTGGAGGTGGATTGGACTTGAAGCACCTTGGAGTGGTGTTTTTTTCCAACAAAAATTCAGCGCTGCACAGTTTTTTTGGGGTGAAGAACCACGACTTTCCCATGGAAAAAACTCCACGAAACAGCAGGTGATTCAAACCCAGGCCGTGACCAAAAAGGCCACCAAACAGCTCCAATGATCCGGGATGAAAAGGTCACGGCTTGAATTTCCTGGAGTTCCTACACTAACCCTTGAAAATTAAGTAAGGCTTCACCTAAAAAAACAAAATCACCTGTTTTGAAATTTGAAAAATGATTCTGAACCCAACCTCCAGGCCTTTGGCTTCAAAATTTTCTAGGTGGTGATCTGTAGCCATGTTGGCTCAAGCTTGACTGTTCTCCAGGGTCATTTTCCCAGCTTCCATTTCCAGGATGCCCGAAGTCATCATTGGCGGGAAGGTTTACAACATCGACCCCAGGGATTGTGTCACGGAACCCAAACTGGAGCATGGGCTATTCACCAGGTTCCAGGCTGCTGATGGTCGTATCCCTAAGGTCCGAGACCAGAAGCTCACAGGCCCAGTGACAGTATCTGTCCGGGAGTGTGCTTCATACCATGTGAGGGGTGTCCCTCACCCAAGATTTGTCAAGCCTTTTCACATCCTTGAGCTTGACATCCAGGCCCTGATGACTTTGATGCCCAGTTCAATGCTGGATAGTGACTCGGAAAGGTATCATCCGGACCTCTGGTCACCAGGTCAGTGTGACCCAGTTGAGCCTCCTATCTGTGATATTGATTTCCGAGAGAGAGAGACGGGAGTTAGGCTGGGAGCTGAGTTATGTGAGGGGCTCATGAGGGGGTTTGCCCATGGCCTTGAACCTTCCCATCGAGGGGGCATTCCTGGGCTTATTCCACTGTACCAGGCATTCAATCAGGTATCCAAGAAATTCCAGATGAACCCTGAAGCTCAAGGGTTTTTTTAGGAGGTTCAGCGAGCTGGAGAGCTCTGCCAGGCAATGCGCAGTTCTTGATGGGCAGATTCGGCCATGCCGGGCAGGGCCTAGTCACTAAACAGGCTTGTGTCCTCTCCTGGGCTTCCCTGGAAGTTCCTCCAGGAGTGACTGACCTCCACCATGTGGAGGAAAGTATGATTCTCCCATGGATTGAGGGTAAGCCCCAGAAGAACACAATGTTCATGGTTTGTGCTCAAGGGTCAGAAGGGAAACTGGTTGATGCAGCCAGTTTTCCTTTCCATGATTACTTTCCAGTCAATGCACCAGAGCCTATGAGGCCAAGTCTGATGAATGGTTAGGGTTACATCAAGCACACATTCAGTTCCAGTCCTTGATAGTGCAGCAAGTTTGGTCAGGTCGACAGGCGTTCCAGATGCTGTTGTACAGCACCTCCAGCTTCACATGGAATCAGTAAAGCTGATTGGCCAGGGTGTCAGGTTCAACTCCAGAAGGGGATTGCATGACGCGTGTTGGGCATTTGAAGTCCCTTACAGGAAAGCTACCCAGCATGCAGAAGTTGACCCAGATACCTTGATGATAACAAGAGTGCCAAGGCTCCAGGATTTCCTGAACTCTTGCTGGTCAGAGATATCACCAGTCCCTGGGAAGGAAAGCTTGTTCTCAGTGCGTGGTGGCACTAGCAAGCAAGATGGGAAGGGAGTCCTTGTGGTGGCGTTCCACAAACCTATCTGGGCGCCAATCCTGGACTACGATCAGGTCTTACAGGTGGCTGGAGCAGCTTTGATGAGGCCCCAGGGCATTCGCCAGGCATCAATTCCAAGGATGATTCGCCCTGAGTTTTTTACCCCTGTAGAAGTTGTCATTGAGTTAGGGAAGCACCATGATTTCCTCATCAAAGCTCCAGGAAGCCATTTACCGAGGGGATTATGTTGCATGATGACACGATTATCGATGGAAGGGTCTTTTTTCATGCCATGACAAAGGAAGTCCGTAAGGCAGCTCGTGAATTTACTCCAGCTCCTGCAGTGGAATTTGTAGAACAGTGTGTCCAGGGATTTTCAGGCGTAATGCTCAAGGCAATGGACGCCCATGGGATGAAGGGGGCAATACCCTTTTTCAGCTCCCCCCAGGTTCGAGACGATGAAAGCTGTGAGGATCATAGGGAGTCGTCCATGGACCCCAGTGGTAGGTCTTCCAGCGTGGCCTTACACTAAGTCTGACTTTGTAATCCGCATGGTCGCAGGATCCATAATGCCCCCGGGCGAGGAAGATGTTCCAGACAAGCGACCACAGGCTTGCTGACGAGGGTCCCCACTCCCTGAATCCGCTCGAGGTTGCTGGTGCCAGGACGAAAACCTGGATTCCCTTCAGCACATACCCAGATATCGCTACCATCCTCGAGGACCGTGCAGTGAGTGAAGACAGGAGCTTTTTATTCACCCACTTCGACCAGTCTTTACTTCCAGAGCAGTCCAGGAAAAGGTCCAGCAAAAAGAGGAAGGTGAGTTGTGTTATCAGGGATCCCCCAGACATGCACCAGGAAATAATTAAATACAGGGACAACCAGATCATGCCAGAAAGGGAGGTGGCAGGCATGTCACTAAAGGGGGAACAGGCTATCCAGACGGTGGTCCATTCGCTCCTGACTCCTGCCCGGGAACACCTGGGTAAATCTCTCCAGGGACCTTTCTCAGACCATGAACAGACTATGACAGTCTCATCATCCAGGATTACATCCAGCATCCACGGAGCTAGCTTCCAGAAAGATAGTTCAGGCAGGTGGATGGCCAGGGTGAAAAACAACAAAGACTGGCAGTCATGGAATCAACTCCAGATGATCCGGGCGGAAGCCACCATGAGACCTGACCTCAATTAAGTTTCACCTGCAGACATAATTGATTGCAAGATTTGCAGCGAGGTTCACCTCTTGAGCAGCAAAGTCAAAAAAGCCTATTTGGGGAAAATGATCCAATTTGACGATCATATTTTTTGAAATGGGTTGGTTCAACCACCAACTAGTCTTAATTTTTCCGGGGTAAAAATCACAACTTCCGGAAAAAATCACTGGATCATTTCCGTCATGTTTGACAAACCTCTCGACCTGCCAGGATCCCAGAAGGGAACCCTGAAGGACCGAAGGTATTGGGGGAGACCAATCCATAGTACCATTGCAGATCAATGGGATTGATATACACTCCAGTCATCTAACATAGAAATAGAAAATGGACCGTTTGAAGATGTATTTCCTATTGAAAATGGGGATATTCCATGGCTATGTTAGTTTACCAGAGGGTAGATCATCTGCATGAATAGTGGAAATTTTTATGGTAGCTTAATTCGAGAAATATACCAGTTTCATATGTTTTATGGATCCTTTGGGGGATTAATGAATGACATCTTCATCTTGATTCTTTGAGATGTTAGTGTAAGTCTGGGAAAAGCCCCGGTGTTTTTTTTTTAAAGCCGATGTAGAGCAGGGACGAAATTTCGAACATGCATGTGTTTTGGTGACTTTTGTTGGGGATTTTCAGGGTTTGCTACAAATCTGGGGGTGGGGGGGAGTGCGGGGTTGTTAGATATGACCTTAAAATGGATGGTTTTCATCCACACTTTTGCTTTGATGTTTTCGTTGGGGGGATTTGGAATTTTTTGAAAATTGGTGATGTTTGGAGTTTGGAGTTTCCCCCATTTTTTTGGTTTGGAAAAGGTCAATAAAAAACTGGTAGACATCCATGATCATCCATGTCTTATTTTTAACGGAGACAAATTGCGCTGTCATTGGATTAGCGTCACCTTTTTGTTTTGTTTTCATACCCTGGAAGTCGTTGCCACCTTTGGTGAACCTTTTGGATGATAAAGCCCTTCAAAAAATGGTGCTTGGTTCACCAACCATTAAGATAATGGTGCTTGGACTTCCAGGGATTTTCCCAGGAGACTTCGGTGGCATAAGTGGTGGCATCCAACCTCTTTCTCCTGTGAGTTCCTCCCAGTGGATGGTGTTCAAAGGCGGCTGGTGGTTGTTTTTCGTGGTGTCAAGCATGGCCATACGGCCAACCCGGCCGTTTTTCTTCCTAAGTGTGTTTTTTTTATATTTGGCCTCAGGAAATATATAGATACATATATAAGGGACGTTTTGTTTTTGTTTTGGGTGTTTTTTTTTTAGAGGGTAAGTAGGTGACCTATAACTTTTAGGTTCAATCCCTGAGGATCCATGTATGGCAAATGTAGGTAAATATACCATACATGGATCCTATGGGAATGATTTCATTTCAGTCTACATTCCGCCTACGACACAAAAATGGTCGTCGAAACGCTAAGATTCGATCATGTAGCAGTCGCTGGAGCAGTCCGTCTCCCAGGCCCTGTGGATTTTTTGGGGTAGTTTGGTCCAAGCTCCCCTCGGAAACCGTGTTTCAGGGGATGGTTGGATGTACCCCGATCCCAACGTACCCATATGGGAAGTCCCTATATCAGCCCTGTATAGTGGGTATTTATGGGGTATAAATCCCCAAGAATCCCTAGAGAACACCAGCTAAATACCATGGGTACACTGTTAGGGGTACACCCAATTGTCCCTTGAGTGTTGGAAAGATGATTGGCTTGCGCAACAGAAAAAAAACACAGATCTTTCGATCAGAAGTTGTTTTCACCCAAAATGAAGGTGAAGATTGCTAAAGGGAAAACTTGGGGTTGGGAGGCTCTCATTGGTATGTTTTGGTGTTATCTAGGTGGTGGTTTCAAATATTTTTTATTTTCACCCCGAAAATTGGGGAAATGATCCTGTTTGACTCATATGTTTCAAATGGGTTGAAACCACCAACGAGTTATTTTTTAGGTCATTCTTCTTTGAAACACCTTCCCAAGTCTTAAAACTCAGACAGTCAGGGGGGGTTTGACATTAAAGTCCAGGGCTTCACAAGATTCATTGAACACATCCCAGCCGAGTTTTTTTTCCAACATGTCTAAATCTTCTACCAAAAATTCTCCCCAACAAAACATCTCTGCAACCTTGAAACTTTTTTTGTTAGAGATTGGCATCTCATCAAAACCAACTCACTGAAATGCAAAATTCCTGGACAAAAATCAACTTCCTTTGGGGTAGGATGGTAGGATTTGGGGGATTTTGCTTGCTGCTAGCTAGAGAGGGGTTGCAACCTTATTGCGTCTCAGGCGTCTCTGGACCAATTCGCATGGAAGTACTTCAGAGGCACCTGGCTAAGCGTGGAGTCACCAAGGTGACCTTTCCAAGAGGAAGATTGGTGCGAAAACATGACTTTTTGAATCTTGAAAATTCTGGGACTTTGTTTTGAATTTGAACAACATATCATGAATATATGAATATATCATTATATTTTCGGGACTCTACTTTTAAAGCCTGGTAGATGTTTAGCGTTTTCTTTTTTTCGAACAAAGTTCAGGATAGTCTACGTATATAGACTCCTTGGTGCGGGAAAAACAAACTCCCATGTTGTGATTCTGAAGTTTTCACGGTACCAACGCGGCGCTTGCCGCTTCGTTGTGTCGAGGCAAATGAAGAGCTACCAGCCCTTGGCTCAGCCATATGATTGCATGACCTGGATCAGTAAGGCCGCCTTGTAAGGGAATCAATCCCCCATTCCCTTCAAAACAGATTTATAAAGGTTTTACTACCAAATTAAATCTGTAAGGGCCTCCATTTGTAAGGGCCTCTTGTAAGGGCATCCCTTGTACAGTATTAATAACGGAGGTCCCACCATTTTTAAAAGCCTCCCCCCTTCCCCTTCAAAAAGGTGTCTATCACCTTTCAACTCCCCTTCGAAATAAAGTGAGCCCATGTGTGCCCCCCGAAAGAATTAGCTATAACTATAACGTGAGTATGTAGATCCTTTGGAAAACCAAACAAACACCTCGGACCTTTGGTGTGAACCTGGAACCCCAAACAACCATTTATAAATCTGGGCAAACTTTAGCGACCTCAGCCGAGGTAGCGAGGTAAGATGTGCAATTTAACGAGGTCACTCCCGAGGTGTGTTCCAAGAATTAGCCATCAATGGAAAAGAACGAGAGATTAGCTTGGAGACGAAAGCCTAGGACATATTGCAGGTGTTTTTCCAGCTGCCCAAAGCGCCGCTGCAAAGGGAGACCCTTCCAATTGCAAATTAGAAAAAAACAACTTTTCAGGCCCCGAAAAGTTGTTTTTTCATTTTCCCTTCCAGACACTCTTGGGACCAGGCACTAAGCTTTTCAGGTGCTTTTCCAGCTGCCCAAAGCGTCATGGTTTCCACAATACTGGATGAGATGTGACCACCAAAGCGAAGCAAGATTTAAAAAAGAAGCAGGGTTATGTCGGGGACGAGGTGGTTAATTTGAAACCATATTTAACGAGGCGAGGCGCTAAAGACGCGGAACCTATTTGAATAACGAGGTAGACGAGGTAGGAATTATTAAAGTTTGTGCAGATAAATGGTTGTTTCAATTGGATGATTCCAAATCTTTATATAGAAAATGGTTGTTTCACCAAACATCCATTTATAAATGGTTGTTTAGGGTTCCAGGAAACTTTGGGTGTTTTTTTTTGGCCAACAGCTGTAGAGAGCCCCTAAATCTATTGAGGATCTGCCGGCACGGTTCCAATTGAGGCTGGAACCCGAACCTACTTCAGCACTCCGGGCTCCTTAAGGGAGGTGGGAAACTTTTGGGAGACTTTGAAACGTGTTTTGTTTTTTTTTCGTCGGATTTTCTCGGAGGGGTGGGGGGGTGGAGGGTAAACAACAAAAGCTTTTCGTAAGCGGCATAGTTGTTGGGAAGTTTTGAGCTATGAAAAATGTATAAAACCATTTGGGATGTATAAAACCCTGTAAATTGGGATAAACTACCAACCTCAACTGGTTAGCAGGATTTCTGAACCATCAACAGTAGGTGTGTGGTTTGTTCAACTTGGAAGATTGTTGTTTTTTCCAGTTAATTATTATTTTTTGTTCATCCCCAAAAAGTTGGTGGAGTCTCGATATCTTTCCCACAAAAAGACGGTTAAACAGATGATTTGAATTGTAAAAAGGGTTGAATCAAACCACCATGAAAAAAGGTAAGCTATAGGTTGCTTGGCACATCTTAGGTGATGTTTAGCCTTATTCCCGTATATCGCCCCTTTGATTTGATCGTGGGATTTGGCGAATGTAACCCAATAAAAGTTTAACTTTTAGTCCCGGGGACCTAAGGGTAAGCAATAGGTTGAGATCAATAGGTTGAGATTGGTGGTAAAATTGCATTCGGAATGCTACTTTCACCCTGCTATTCGGAGTTTCCAGAGTTGATGCGGTTTACACGCCATCAACGGTACCTAGATGTCCGGTTGGAAGTTAGTAATTAACTGGTGATCGGATCAATGGGTTAATTATAATCTACTCATAAATGGGGGAAAAAATTGGGGTTATAACTCATTGATCCTAACCTTTTACTAACTTCCAACCGGACATCCTAGTAGTCGATTTTTGGTACTTTGGTCTAAGGCCTTAAGCGTTGACAAAACTTGGTGCCCAACCAGAAATGTCTGACATTGAGATCTTGGAAAATATCTGTCAAGATTTTTCTTTCGTCAAAACTTCTAACAATAAATATCTATATTTTTTTACCGTACTCTCCCCACAAAATTCCGCAAAACAACAAGTTGAACGCCTATCATCCAACAAAAAAATCTCGACCACCAGGTGCCGGCGTCGCCGAAGAAATTTTCCCCACCCAAACGGGTGCGCCGTTTTTGTCCCGTGCAACGGGTTGAATCGCCAAAGGAGTCGTTTTTGGGGCTCGTGGGGAGTTCATGCTGTGGAAGCAACGTCCGTGACCGGAAAAACAAGTGTTGTTAGTTGGCCTTTAGGGGATCCAAATACCTACTCACAAGGTAAGTAGGTGTTTAGGGTTTATGGGGGATTATATGGGATGTTACTACAGTAATTTCTAGGTGGTGGTTTCAAATATGTTTATTTTCACCCCGAAACTTGGGGAAATGATCCTATTTGACGAGCATATTTTTCAGATGGGTTGAAACCTATAGTTGTTGCTGAATTAAAGAGGTCAATGGTGTTGTTAAACGTGGGGTTACCTTCCGGGTTGTTTGCAAGAGACTTGGCGCGCAAGAGAATGTCCCCAAAATTACGTAGGAGATCGTAGGAGGTTTTTGAAACAAGCAGATTCCCAAAACCGAGCTTAAAATGACTGTTTTTTCGAGAAAAGAAGAGTTGCCTTAGGGTGGTGCTTTCAGATCTTTCAAGCATTTTGTATTTTAACTATTCTACTGGGATGTCCATGGTACTTCGTAAATGGATTATAACCCCTGTATTATAAGTAGGTTGGATACGTCCTGTAAGTAGGTGAAATCAACCAACTTACTAACTAGTTACGATCAGTTCCATGGACACCCTACTTGGAGGATCATCCCATTTAGTAAGTGGTTAGTAACCATGGTTCATAAATCCCCTAAGTGGGATTGTTTCCCTTATAAACGCCCTAACTGGCTTATAAATGGGGGGTTACTAACCACTTACAAGTCCTGGGATGATCCTCCAAGTAGTACCCCTTGAAGGTCACGATGGATTCCCCAAAGTTGTGTCAAGCTGACATCGTGATTTCCCAAACTCACTCACGGTGTAGTGGCTGGATATCTGGAGTGGCGAGATGCCCGCGGGAATCCAATCAATCATGGATGAATCTGGAAGAGATGAATCAATTCTCATTCCAATAGTGCCAAAGTTGGTGGAGTCTCGATATCTTTCCCACTAAAAGACGGTTAAACAGATGATGTGAATTGTAAAAAGGGTTTTTCATCAAACCACCATGAAAAAAGGAAAGCTATAGGTTACTTGGCACATCTTAGGTGATGTTTAGCCTTATTCCCGTATATCGCCCCTTTGATTTGATCGTGGGATTTGGCGAATGTAACCCAATAAAAGTTTAACTTTTAGTCCCGGGGACCTAAGGGTTGCCATGAATAGGATTCAAAGTTCGAAAAATCCTTGGAATAGAATTTCTCTAGGCAAACAAAACTCGGAGTCCTGAGATGAATTACCCTCCCTGAAACTAACATTTTCGCACCTGAAAATACACCCCTGGAAGTTTGGAGATTCCTATTGGAAAACCCATCATTTTTTGGGTGCGAAAATGTTAGTTTCAGGGAGGGGAAACTCCTTGGAATTCTTACAATTCGGAATTGGCATTTTTCCGTCGGTCCTGAGGAGCGAGGCGATGCGTGCTCGCACGAGCTTGCAGAAGATCAGGAATTTTCCTATGGTTTCAGGGCGGCTTTTTCAGGTGTCCAAAAGATTTACACCAAACCGGAAGATTTTCACGGCAGGATTCACCTACAGCTATCACCCATTTAGAGAGGAAAATGATCTGAACCAAACCTCCATTTTTTCACGGCTTAATCTAAGTGGCGTGACCTCGGTGCCGTTAATCGGAAAGAACCCGTATCTTTCCGTACCAAATCACTGAGCAACAAGGTGGCAATTTTTTTAAGCAAACACAGGTGGTGTGGTCCAATCAATTTGGGCTGTTTTTTTTCTCTTTTTTGCCACGAAAAGGATGCCATTTTTTTTCAAAAGACAGGGGATGATGGATTCCTTCCAAAAAAAAGGTGGGTGGCGACTAATTTTTTGACCATGACAGAAGGTAATAAGTAAGCTTTCTGAAAGTTCTTTTGATATCCATTTCTGGCAAACAAAAAATGTGTGGGCAACTTGGCCACCAAGGTTCCTTTCGATTAAGGCGCGCAACAGTGTTTGGAGCAATGCATTTCAGATGTACTTGAGTCATCTGTACATGTGCAAAATCAGTGATTTTTGTTGTTTAAAAGGGATATTTCAGATTTGAGTCATCCTTACTAATGTTAAATCATTTTGCATGTTGTTGTATTTTCAAATTTTCAAAGTTGAAAGGACTGCAACAAAAACCACGCTTCGAAACACGCTTTTTTGGATCGATCCAGGCCTGGCGAATTGCCCGAAGACAACTGCCAGCCACCTTCGAACATCCAGGCACCCCCATAGCACCTGAGGGAAGCATCCATTGCAAAACCCTAAGATCCCACCCACAGGGCCCCCATGGAAGATGGGCCCTCGGACGTGAGTTTCACCAACAGTTGATGTTTCGGAATTTGGAAAAACTTTGCGGGGGGGGGTTTTGGGGAAGGCTGGGGTATCTTCCCAGGGTATGTGGGCAAAATCATTGAAAAAACCGAATGGGGTTTCTTTCAGTTGGATGATAGCCACATAAATCTAATGATTTACCATGAAAAATGAGGTGTTTCACCCAAACGTCCATTAAGAAAAATGGTTATTTAGTATATTTTGCGGATCAAAGAATGCACATGTATATATTATGATCCTGATTACACTGCGATTTTTCAACTAACATCGCAAAACAGCTGGCAAAATTTCTCGTATTTTTCGATAGGACATATCTAGATCTTCTTTCAAGTTTTCTATACCAAAACAACTGGAAAATTACCAGCATGTTTTTCAATACTTGGATTTGTTTAAGGTGACTTTTTTTGTTTGTACCGTGGCAAATCACCACTAAACCACAACTTGGGAGAACATTTTTACTTTTTCCAGCCACAGAACAAGCAAATCCAAGAATAGGAAACAATTATAGGTATATATATATACACACATCTTTCAGACTATTTTTCAGGCAACGACGTTAGTTTACCACAGATACGAATCAGGTTTTAATCCGTCAAAAGCGTGGATAGTGAAGACGGTTTTTAGTTGTCACAAGAACCTATACAGATAGCTTGACTTCCGGCAAGCTACTGGTTTTTTTGTCCTTAGTTTTTTTTTAAAGGAGATCTCAAAAAATCCTCCCTATTGAATACCACTGTTTTTTCTCAGAGTTTAGGCCCACCAACAAAGAAATATGAACTAAAGTGCTGTCTAGCCGCCTTTGACTGGGGTGTTTTTTTGATACAGATATTTGTGGGATTCTTGAGGGGGAGGATACCCTCCCTGAAACTAAGACCTGCCATGAAGCCATCCAGAAGGAAACTATAGTCTTCCAACCATCCATTTTCAGGTGCGAGCTGTCAGTTTCAGGGAAGATATCCCCCAATCTTCTCCAATGTTTTCATATCACTCCCCAAAAGTTCCCTAACAAAACCCGTACTAATTCCCAGTTCACCCACAAAAACCACCCCCTTTAAAACACATTCAACCCCTTATGGGTTTCAACCTTTTTTAGAGATCCTCAACTTGTTTTGGTGTCCAGCCATCGATGCCTTCAGGCAGCGAAAAGTGATGCATCTCAAGGCGTGCGTCGATGGATCTCTGACCTCAGCAGCGACGATGATTGCGACGCTGATCCCTAAAATGCACCCCCTCGTGTTTCACACCAGAAATCCCTTCACCCAACCCCACAAGAATTTCGGTTTTCAAAAGATCCCGCAAAGGGTATTGTAAATTTGCAATAGCCATGATGCCAGGTGTTACCACTAACATGACTGGCTGGAAAATCCACCATGAATGAAGATGTATTTCCTATTGAACATGGGGATTTTCCGGCCAGTCATGTTAGTTTTGTGGGGGGTGTAAGTCTTGTAGACGATTTCTACAGCACATGGATCCATGTCAAAACCGAACTTCAAGAAATCGCCGAAGTGATAATATTCTATATACACACACACCATGAGAACCTACGTTTTCTTCATTTTAGGGGTAATAACCACATTCTTAGGGCCGAAAACCTTCATTTTTCAGGGTCCAAAGGCATTTACTATGGATAAAAGCCCAGGTGGCGACTATTGTTTGAAGAGAGATTTGTCTTTTCTGTCAAACTATCTCTTGGAAAACTACATGGCACAGCCGCAGGTGATCTGGTTGCCGTATCAAGATTGACATCAAGTTCCAAAAGCAAGGTGACGAATCTCAACAAAAGTACTTGGAAGTTCGGAAGAAGTTCGAAAAATTCTTCAAAGGAAGAAGTAAAAGCCACAGAATCAGCTTGCAAGGGGAAGTCAGCTCCAAAACAGCTTGCTTCATCAAAGATTCCATCAGCTCCAACGGTCAGATCGCAAAGACACTTTCACGGTGAGATGGCACGACACCGTGCGGATGTTCACGGTGAGAGGGCACAACCCGGTGCCTGTGTCTCTGATGTATCAGGTGATGAAGGCCAAGGCGAACTTGATCGAAACGATGGTTTCAAGCAGCCATTGGAAGGATCTAAAGGTCAAAATTATGGTGCTTATGGTCATCCAATGACTGAACAACAGAGCAGTTGGTCTTTCACCGATGAACTTCATGGAACCGATGGTTTCAAGCAGCCATTGGAAGGATCTAAAGGTCAAAATTATGGTGCTTATGGTCATCCAATGACTGAACAACAGAGCAGTTGGTCTTTCACCGATGAACTTCATGGAACCGATGGTTTCAAACAGCCATTGGAAGGATCTAAAGGTCAAAATTATGGTGCTTATGGTCATCCAATGACTGAACAACGGAGCAGTTGGTCTTTCACTGATGAACTTCATGGAACCGATGGTTTCAAACAGCCATTGGAAGGATCTAAAGGTCAAAATTATGGTGCTTATGGTCATCCAATGACTGAACAACCGAGCAGTTTGTCTTTCACCGATGAACTTCATGGAACCGATGGTTTCAAGCAACCACTGGAGGGATCTAAAGGTCAAAATTGTAGTGGTTATATTGGTCGTCGAATGACCGAAAAACCCAGTGGTTTTTCTTCCACCGACGAGTCCGACTTGATGCATGGACTGAAGCCAAGAGTTTCCGCCAATGCTTCTCCTGAAATGAGTGAAATTGATCAACTCAAGTTGCACGACAGAACGTGGGCAGCTTCCACTCCGATGATGCTTCAAGCTCCTTCGGAGGTCGTTTCGGAGCCGGTGCCGAAAGTTCGCTCTCGCATGAGCCCGGGAGAGATGGAGAAGTTGGAGAAATTGGTGGAAGGAATTGAAGGCGCAAATCTGGTGAATTCAAAAAATTGGCAATTGTGAGCAGTGTCGAAAAACCCCGGTTAGTTGTTTTATGTAGACATTATTTTGCTACCCAGTGTTTTTTGGGGATTATGTTAAGGTATTGTAGGGATCCCTACTAACCAACTAGTAAAATGGAATGCCACAAGTTTTTAACAAACACTGCTCAATTGTCAATCTCCAAGGGGATGGGAAAATTACTTCTTAAGCATTGTAGGGGTGGGAAAAATATACCCATCCAGCCGCAAAAAAGTTACATCATGTCCCCTTTTTCGGTGGTTTGGGTTGGTTAACATCACCATTTGTGGGGGCTTGGTTTTTTACTGGTAATCCGTAATCCACCTGTTTTTGTGATTTGTTTTTTCGTTTTGGGGGACATGAACCTGGCAGCCACCCTTGTATTTCGATTCATTTTCCCAGCTCTTCTCCACAACACTCCCACCTCCAACAGATTTCGAGATCGAGGTGTTAAGGTATACCCATCATAGGGATGATCAGTCCACTTCAAAAAAAATGACCTTTGACTATGACGCAAGTGACTTTGACAACACTTGGCACATGCATTGACTTAGTCGGTCCGCTGTATTCAGAACATGCAAATTGAAGCCTTTTACTCTTTTGCATTGACCAAGGTGTCCAGTTTTTTCCATCACAAGTTCTTTACCATGTTTAGAAATGATGCTTTCAGCCGTTGTACATTACACCCCCGAAAACTAACATGGAACCTGAAAATGAACCCCTGGAAGAGGAGATTCCTATTAAATTTGGGGGGAGTAACAACTTCAGCCTTTTCAGATCTTTCCTACTTTTGTATTAGACTTTCTTTTGGCAGGTGGTACCTCATCTCTGCAGCAGGGCTTCGATGCTGTTCCCGTTGGGTTATTGCATGGTGGCTATGGCAGCAATGGTAGCAGCAGAGGGAAGACTGGGAACTTGCCTTCTGCCAGCAAATCACAGAAAGGTTTCTCCAAAAACACTTCAACTCCAGGTGAGAAAATGTTGACAGAAACAAAGATGATGCCAATATCAACAAAAAGTCCAAGGGGTCCAAGTCGAAGTCCAAGGATAAGTCCAAGAAATCTCAGAAGTCCAAGGATGATCAGTCCATCTCCAAGAAGTCCATCTCGAACTTCAAGTTCCAAAGTATCTAAGTCGTCATCCAAAGCAACGGTTTCCACTTCATCCATGATGGGTCCTTCGTGGAAACCAAGTGGTGATGGGTACTTCGTGAACTTTGGCAAGCAACCCACCGAGGTGGAGGCTGTTCACCAACCAGGACCCGGTGCACCGGGTCGACCCGGTGAAGCCAACAGTGAAATCACCAGCCCTTGTGGCGTTTTGGACCCTCCAAGTTTGGAGGGAAGATCCGTGAAAAGTGGGAAAATCATGAAGGTCAAGGCTGAGAATGGCACAAATGGCACAAGTGAAGTTGAGAATGAGTCAAATGATGCGAAGGAAGCAGGGCCCGCATCATCCACAGGAAAAACGGGGAAAGGCAGGGACCGCTTCCGAAAATAGTGGGTTAAAACCCCCCAAGTTTTTTTTTCCATTATAAACCATCCATTTTGGGGTACCACTATTTTTGGAAACATCCTTTAGGTGGTTTGTTTCAAGTGATTATGTTATTTTCAACCCCCAAAACCTTTGGGAAGATGGCTCCACCACCTTGCTAGTAGCTAGTCTTGGCAAAGCTGGAGGAATCCATGGTAGTTTTAGGCCCTTTGAGTCGAGTCTAGTCAAGGTTTCGCATGGAACCCCACAACTTTTAGTTTTTTGGCGATCTATTTGTCTAGTCTTGACTAACTTTTGCTGTGATCAAATGGTGATCTTGTGATTTGGATTAGTTGCTGGTGATTTTGGGGCTTTGTGTATTTTGTGAATCTAGAAGATGTTTTACAGTTTTCCTTTCTTTTGTTGGTGAATTTCAAACGGAGATTTTCACTGTATTTGCCGGGATTCTCCCTCTCCCAGCAACAAAAACCACCAGGATCCATATGTGTAATATACACATATATATATATAATATATATGTATATATAATTTGGGCGTGGCCCCCTCCCAGTAACAGTGGTAAATAAAGGTTCATAGGGGTTCTCTACTAAAAACGTAGTGGATCTTGTCACTGTTGCTGGGAGGGGGCCACACCAGTATATACAGTATATATATATACACACATTTGACCACAGCTCAGACAAACCAAGAGTTACAACCTTTACTTCCCCCCCACCTAAGCATCCCGAAAGGTCCATATTTTATCGTATCCCAAACTGCGTGTTTTTTGCCGATGGTGTTTCATCAGGCAAAGGCGGCAAAAATTCACCTTTGCCGGAGAAAGTCGAGCCTGAAAGCTCCGAAAAACCCAAAGGTGCCTAAGGGTGGGAGATATGTTGGGATAGCTACGTTCACCGGGGATGCCACTGGCGTCATGATATTTTTTCCAAGATTTTTAAGGTAAAGGTTTGGATGAAATTTTGCCAAACCTTTACCATGGTTCATCCTGGCATCCCAAGATATCTATATATAGTCCTGATATTCCAGGTCTCTATATAGGAATTGAACCAGAGAACTAGAGCTCTAGTTAGCTGATGTAGTGGCAACTTCCAAATATACAGGGTCCAGGAGGGTTATATAAATACACACAATCTTAATCAATTCTATATATATAGTTGTAAATAAGCATTGGATTGTGAATCGTATAAATCCATGAAATTAAATCCCGTCATGGGATTTTTAACGACATTGTAATAGGGGAGATATTCACCGGGTTAGTGAAACAAGCCATGTAAACTAAACACTGATCGCCTGAAACCTCGGAAACATCCTTCGGAACGCACGCGTTTCGAATTTCAGAGAGAAGCTTTCCATAAATCCTGGCTGGTCAACCTACCCCCCCCCTAACGTCCCCCCAGAGGGAAACCAATGGTTAATAACTCTAAATAAGGCCCTTAGGGAGGGGTTGGTTGACTAGCCGTAACTTAGTAACTAAAGCTGTATTGGAGAATTGGGGAATGAACGTTTGAAACCACGAGCTTTTTGTGTTGTGCATGGATCTCGTTTTGATGTAGGATCCGTGGATCTTGTTTTCTTGTTTTGACTTCATGGGCTCCTGTGACCTCAAAATAATCAGACACCAAACAAAGACTAGAAATGCATCACTTTGCCTAGCAATTCTGCAGGTGACCTGTTTGGGATTCTGAAACGTGACCCTTTCAATGGATAAGTGACCTAACACTTAGGAGACTTAGGAGATAAAAAGGTCACGGCTTGAATCACCTTTCTCTTGTCTCGTACTTTAAATCATTGCAAGGCTACAGGTCCCCTAGTTTTGAAATCAAACACATGTGACATACACTCAAAATTAAGAACGCCCCCCCAACTTCCCGGAATGTCATTCCGGTTTTGAGGTAGGAAACCCCTTTCAAACGGAGTACACACCCAACATGGAACCCCCCAAAAACTGGTGTTGTGGGTTGATGGTTTCATCCTTTTCCTTTTGGGGAAATAAGGTCTTTTCAGGTGAGGTGAAACCAGCCATTCGGCTCTTCGTTTTCGGTGGGGTGTTTTTTCTATGCCACGAAAAGCCTCACGTTCCAGCTCGCCTCGCCTCCGGCGGGGAAGGAAAGGGTAAACTTCCGCCACCAGCGGCGCCGAGTTCGTTGAGGCGGCGAAGGGGTGGCCACGGGTCACACCGGTTCGCGTTTTTCGTTTTTTTTTGACAAATCCCACGGCGATAAGGTGAAATATATTATATTGTCTTAAAGTTTGACCAGAAGAATCCCTGACTGAATCAGGCAACATGTTTGTTTTGCAAAACAAACGGCCGTCAGTTTTGAGCCATAAAGCTGACTGGCGCATGAAATGGAAGGCAGAAGGGAGAAGGAAAGAAAGGAAAAGTGAAGGGCAAGACTGCAGAGGATGGAGTCAGAGCTGGTTGGTACACTTGGGAAGGAAGTTTTTATTGCGTTTTTTTACACAGAAAAGGTTGTGGTATGTTGTGGTTGTTGTGGTTGTGGTTGTGGTATGTTGTGGTTGTTGTGGTTGTGGTTGTGGTTGTGGTTGTGGTTGTGGTTGTAGTTGTGGTTGTGGTTGTGGTTNTGTGTGTGTGTGTGTGTGTGTGTGTGTGTGTGTGTGTGTGTGTGTGTGTGTGTGTGTGTGTGTGTGTGTGTGTGTGTGTGTGTGTGTGTGTGTGTGTGTGTGTGTGTGTGTGTGTGTGTGTGTGTGTGTGTGTGTGTGTGTGTGTGTGTGTTGTGTTGTTGTTGTTGTTGTTGTTGTTGTTGTTGTTGTTGTTGTTGTTGTTGTTGGTGTTGTTGTTGTTGTTGTTGTTGTTGTTGTTGTTGTTGTTGTTGTTGTTGTTGTTGTTGTTGTTGTTGTTGTTGTTGTTGCGGTTGTGCATTCTTTTGACTTCGAGCCCAAAGCCGGTGCGGAGGCAGAAGAAATCAAAGCAATGATGAGGAAGCCCGAGGCATCTGCCAAAAGCTTCGGGCATTTTTACCTCCTCCCTGAAACGACGGCCGAGTTTTTCGAGATGAAACAACTTGAGGGTCCGAAGATTCTTTTCCTTTGTCACTGTGGTGAAAGTAGATGGCGGTAAGTCCCAAAAAGGTGGCTTGGGAAATATCTACCTTCCAGGTGGTTAACAAAGGAACCCATAAGGAACCCCTTTTCTTGTTTTATAACCCTCGAAGAAGTCAGCTGAGAACAATTTGCGACATTTCACTCCTTGTAGCCCCAGAGTGATTTGTTCCGTTTGGATGGGAGATGGATGAAGATTTTTGAATTGCCCTTTCCAAGTGCATCCCAACAAAGATGCTATTCTCCTGAAAACTACTCCCGTGAAAAACTCACATGTCCCCTGAAAAAATCAGCAGTTGGAAGTTCGAAGGTCACGAAATCCTTTCCTTTTGAGTCCTGGGTCCCCCCTTTTTATGGAGGCCATTTTGTTGTTTTTGTTTCGGAGGTGTTTTTTTTGACGTTAGAAGCTGAACGCCTCAGATTGTTTCCCCCCCCCAAAAAAACCCACCTAAAGACAACGAAAAAAACCTCACCGTTTTTTTTAAGATTCCGTGGAAAAAAATCAAAAAAATCTCGCCATCCCCCGGCCCAACCGATCCATCTATATCATCTATCCGCCCTCCGAATCGCCTGAATTGAAATTTACGGTTCGGTACAGGTCATTCCTTCGGTCCAAGTGAAGCGACTCTTTTGGAATCCCATCCACTTGCGTGCCAACCATGCCAGTTATACCGTGCACGGGATCCCTGGAGTTTTTTTGACCGACAAAAATCTGTTGAGGACGTGGGTTTTGAAGAAAAAAATCAGAGACACATCGTTTGTTTGGACATCGTGGATGAAAGGGGCGGTTTTAATGATCTTTTGTAAAAAATTGGGAGGCGGGTTAACAAAAAGGTTTGTTAAGAAATGGGTCTGTAGTTTTTTTTTCGTTTAGATGATAGAAGCACCTAAAAAGAACTCAAGCAGTCAGTAACTTTAAATGGATGTTTGGTTAAAACAACAATTTCCCACGACTGATATACATGGAGGTTTCAGGTTTCTGGCATAGTTTCTTGTGTATACTTGGAGGATCATCCCACTTAGTAAGAGGTTAGTAACCCCCATTTATAAGCAATTTAAGCCATTTGGAGGGGGAAGAACCCTACTTTTGGGACTTACTAACCATGGTTAACTTAACCATTTACTAAATGGGATGATCCTCCAAGTGATTCCATTTGCAAATCGCGTTTCAACACAACTGGGCCACCACAGGTGGGATGCCATCGATGGTGAAGGCTATCCGATTGATTTACAGGAGCGTCAAAATGGGAAGTTATATCCTGGGCCCCCAAAAGGTTATAATTTGGCCAGAATAAATATATTCGCACCCTTTGCATTTTAACCATGTTTTTTTTGCATTAACGTATTTATCTTTTTGTGCCGGGCAAAAAAAGTTGGAAATGGAAAGGCAATCTCCAATCTTTTCAGGGAAAAGACATGACCAGATTTGGTGAGTTATTTAAACAGCCCAGGAGCTTGAATGGCTCTTTTCGGAAATCAAAAGTCCACGTGGCAAAAGCGAGGCCGACAGAGGCGAGGGGCAAGCTCCCTTTCACACCGCCCAAGCAACCGACCCAAAAACCATGGATAGTGAATCTGTTGGTAAATCAATCCCATAGCATCCATCTATGGCATATTTCTCTACATGTACCATAGAAATCAACCACCTGGCATTCTACTGGTGACTTTTTTGGGAATGGTGAGTTCTCCTTTGACCCGAAATCAAAGGTTTTTCAAGCGCGGAACCTCCAAGGTTTATAGGGATAAAGTCAAAGGTCACATCCTTGCTGTTCATCACATGCTTTTGTTGCTGAAAATTGGATGTTTGAGATTACCCCCCCTGAAATCTAATGGCTGGATACCAAAAATGATGGGGTTTGGAAAATGTATCTCCGTCCGGCTTCAAATATGGCGTCATTTTGGGTATCCATGTTAGTTTTCGGGGGTGTATATTTTTTTGGTTGTGAAAACCAGGGGGAGTAACAACTTCGCAGAGGTTGATCTTTCGTGGACAAAAAAAGTAATTATATACTTCAAGACTTAGGATTTGAAGATATAACATGGACTTAGATACAACACTCGTATTCCTGTTGCTATACACCTCGGAAGTTAACAAAATACCAAAAAAAGGAATCCCCCAACTACTGGGAGGGTTCGGTAGATGATTCAACTTGATGCCTTTTTTTGTGGGTAGTTTTCCGGGAGATGTTTTGGGATGAGTTTTTGTTGTCGTTGTTGTCGTTGTCGTTGTCGTCGTTGTCGTTGTTGTTGTCGTTGTCGTTGTCGTTGTGGTTGTTGTTGTTGTTGTTGTTGTTGTTGCTGTTGCTGTTGTTGTTGTTGTTGTTGTTGTTGTTGTTGTTGTTTTTGTTGTTGTTGTTGCTGCTGGTGTTTGTGTTGGTGGTGCTGGTGGTGCTTCGGCCTTCGATTTTCAGCAAGATCACCAAGTAATTTTTGACACCCTTTTCAGCCGTCCTACTGTTGGTAGAAAATCTGACTGAGCAGTTCCGGTTGGTAGTTGGTAGTGATTGGTAGTGTATCCCACTAGATGTACATATATATAATATAGTTAGAGGCAGGGTTATATTAATAAGTTTTCTACACCCTTTTCGTTGTTTACTTGCTGGATTTCTCTTCACCATGAGCAGTACATGACTAGGTGGCGATTTCATTTTTTCTAATTTTCAACTCTACTCGTGGAAGAAGCATTCCAATCTGACTATAATTTTTGGAATTTCTCCAGGGACCCTGATTTGATAAGCTTCCGATACCATTAACATACTTGAAGGGATTCTGGTATGGGAGTGTGGTGTCCAGGAGTAGTATCGGTCCCTGGAATTTCCCTTGGATATTGTTCAACTGGGTTGGAAGTTTCTGTTGATGGTTCAGAAATCCTGCGTTCACCATTTGAGGTTGGCAGGCAGGTTATCCCATTTTTTTCCGTTTTTTTTCCATCCAAACGGTGGTTGGCCTTCAAATTTACCACCAAGATGCGACCTTTGCAGGTGAAACGGGCAAGCGCGTCATCCGTGTCCTTGACGAACAACGACGCCGGTCGGGGACCCGTTGAAAGTTAAGAATCAAGGCGCATAGGAAGTGGGTTATACTTGGAGGATCATCCCATGACTTGTAAGTGGTTAATAACCATGGTGATCGTAAGTCCCCGAAACGGGGTTGTGGGACCCCTTCCAAATGGCCTAAATGGCTTATCAATCTTATAAATGGGGGTTGCAAACCTCTTACTAAGTGGGATTATCCTCCAAGTACTGAAAAGTCATCAGACATTTTCATGGAAGTATTCCTAACTTCTAGATAGATGATGGACCCGGATATCTGGAGGTTGGTCAGGGTGCTGTTTAGTCCTTCAGTTTTGTTGGACCTGCTGACCTCTGAATTTCCCCAACGGTGAGGCAAGTGTGCATTATGCTGGCTCGATTGTCGAAGCCTCAAGATTCGAGAGACCCAAGGAACGCCAAACAAAAGCACTGAACTGGTTATTGGGATCATTGAATTATCCATTTTAAGGGGATCAAACAATAATGGCAAGTTTGAGAAGACTTCCCTTATGATTACAATGTTGCTTGTTTGGGTTGGAGTCATATATGTATATATATACCTGTGAGATCCATTGTATGCAAAATTCTTGCTGTTTCAGAAATTTGTGCTGTTTTATCGAAGTTCAGGTTTTTTTTGGCAACCGGCGATAGTTGTTTTTTTCAATTTTGTGTGATTTCAGCACTCTGAAACGGAATGGACATGCACTTCTGGAGCTCAAGTGAGCTTAACAATGTATACATCATTTTCCTAAAGAGACTGACTTGGATAAATTGGGTTTTAGCATGCCAAGTAATAAACAAATCCAATTTTACCTAAGTAAGAAACAAACCCAATCTTTAATAAACAAATGCAATGGTCCAATTCTCAACCTTCCCACTTCAGCTTTTGTTGTCTTTTCGACCGTGAACGCCACATGTCTTCATGGTGCCATCATCATCTTGGAGACCTCGGCAAACACAAGGCGCTTCTGGCTTGTTTTGGGTGACTGCCAGGATCAAGGGTGGAGGAATTGGAGGTTCTTTCCTCAACTTCTGCCAATAAATTCGGGGAAGATTCCTGATTGGTTTTTTCTGATGTATATAGGCTTTGGGGCTCAGATCTCCTACCGGTGTCCTAGCTTTAGCTTTAGAAGTGGCATCATGAGCGGCACCAGTCTTGCTGAGCGATGGGAAGCACAGCCTTCTCTTCGTGCACTGGCTCGCGAGCAGAACGTGCTCTTAGTGTGGGCCAAGCCAGAGCTTATGGGGATCGCATCATCCAAAGCTTGTGCTATGAATGCTGTTGCATTAGCATGTTGCGCAGAGTGGTGGGTCACAGTGCGACCAGCACCATGTGCTATCCCAATTGGGCTTGTGAGAGAACAGGCCAGGGATCTAAAGACGAAATTACATGTTTCAAAGATAATTATGTACGACCCTAAGGCCAGTAAAAGTAATAACCAAGTCAACAGCTTTCAACTGGTGGGTACCCAAAAAACCCTTTCAAGGTCAAAGCGTGGCGTCAGCTATCTGGTTTGGATCCATCACCCGCACAAGTTGCTTCAGACGGGTGGGGGATGAAACGGTTATTCTCACACGGTCTCCGAAGATGGCTTAGTGGCGCAGCAAAGCCGAAAGACACATAATTTGAATTTAGTGTAGTATTTAGTTTTGCTTTAAAGCATTAGTGTTTAGATGGTCGTCCCATTTACTAAGTGGTACCTGGCAATTTACAACTCGAGTCACTTTACGTAATGGGAGCAGAATACTAAATAGAATGATCATTCAGGTATTCAATCTCTAAAAGCCCCACTGCTCCAAAAGATTTCTTTTGGGAGTGCCTCTAATCCAACAAGTCTTTGAGGGTTGTATTTGGTATAGAGGGTAAGCACAGCTGCCCACATCAACTGTAAGGATCCTACTCTCCAACTTTTCTGGCATATCTTGGATTCAAATTGGGGCGATTCATCCCGTCCCGTGGCGGACTCTGGCTCCGATCCTGAAGATGACGATGTCTCTTCAAGCGATGTTGGAGGTGATGATGGTAATGATGATGATGCTGGTAATGATGGCACTGATGAAAATGTAGAGGGGGTTCCTATCATTCCAGCATCCCAACCCGAAGCTGAACCCGAGGCTGCTTTTGAGGAGTTAGGTTGGGATTTTAGGGGAGAATGTGAATCACAAGTGGTCGAAGATTCCCAAGCAGTTGAGGTGGCGGAGTACCCTACCCCTTCAAAAACTGATCTAGACCTAGACTCGCCAGGCCCATCCGCCAGCCCTCCAATCACAGCCGAAGCTGCAGATCCAATCGCTGCTGGGTCCCAAGCCCATGGTTCTGATGAGTCCCAAAAGGCCTTGCCACAGCCCAACCTCGGAGAGGGCAAGAGCAAGGAAGCTTTGCGGGCCAGGATTGAGAACTTAAGGTAAGGATCGGTGTTGCATGTTGTTGAATTGTTCTGTTCGAATTTCTGATCATTTTTTGTTAATTTATGTAGCTCTTGTTTCTCTTTATTACGTGTCGTGTCATGACATTACCTTGCAAACCTTGCAGGGCCATCATGCAACAGCGGACGTCATTGAGTCGTGGAAAATCCAGTCACTCGATTTTGAAATTGTGTCCCCAAACAACTTGTGGGTGGTACTAAGATAACTCTCAAGTCGGTCCATTCATTCCTTCTTTCCTTGGTACATGTTCATCTTAGGCGTACAGATCGATACCATCCAGACTGTTCCGATGACTGCTGCAGAGTTGAATGCGGCCTCTTCGTCACATGCTGTTCATGGTGACCAGATTGAAATTCCAGATACGCTTGAGATCCCTGAGGACCACTTGTAGTTTCTACTCAAAGTTTGGTTTAGTTTTTAGAAACCAACCAGCCATTGCTGTTTAGTTAAGTTGCTTCCAAAATTTTGTCCCAGAAATGGGTAGGATATAAAAAAAAGCCTTTGAATGCACATTGCTCCAGGAGATGCACACGGAGAATGGCAAGAGTGATGGGCCCACTCACGGCCCAACCCCAGCCCCCACGTCTCCACCTAAGGTTGATGCCCCGGCCACGCCAGAGTTGCCTGCCGAGTTGCCAGCCGAGGGAGGGGAGGGAAATGAGGCACCCCCAAAAAAGAGGAGGGTATCAGGCAAAACCACCCCTGACAGAAACACCTTTGACAGTGATGTTGCACAGTTGGTGGTTGAGGAACCCCCCATCATTCTTAGGAGGGAACAACTGAATTCAAATTTCAGGGCAAAAGCTCCAGAGGATGACGAAGAAGAAGATGAGGAAGGTGATGAAACAAAGGAAGATGAGGAAACAAAGGAAGGTGATGAAGAGATGGTACAAAAAAAACCAGCAGCTAAGGGCAAAGCAAAAGCAAAGGCTAAGGCGGCTGGAAAAGCTAAGGCGAAGGCGGCTGGAAAAGCTAAGGCGAAGGCGGCTGGAAAGGCCAAAGCGAAGGCGGCTGGAAAGGCTAAGGTGGAAAAGGCTAAGAAGGCTGAGAGTAAGGAGGTGGCTACTTTTGCTAGGCGCTATTGTCCTACTTGCCCAAAAGGGGCTGCCCGCCACCAAGCCATTCAAACGATCTATGAAGCTGAGATTGCATCAAAGGTTGAGAAACAAAGCTCTTTCCAGGTCTGTCTTCCATGGATAATTTGTTTTTTAAACTTCATTTCTTCTTTTGTTTGGGGCGAAGGAAACAAATTGTTTGCAAAAACCTCGTTTACATCTAGAAACAAACCATCCCAAATCGCTACTGCAAGGTGTATAGAAGAAACCCATAAGGGAATGCGAAAGTTTTTGATGTGGGGCTATTATAAAGGATACTTCATCAAGTCTTTCCCCTTCCTCGTGCAGGACGGCTTCTACAAGCTGTGCGTGGGCTTCATGCGTGGGCAGGAGGATTCTTCTTTTGAGGCTTGCTGCAAGATCGCTCAGGGATTGGTGAAACAATTCTTGGAGGAAGATTCGATCCGTTTCTTGGCCCCACTTACTCTAAAAGAAAAAGGCTATGAGAAGGATACTTTTGATTTACCATGAAGCCCCACGCCTTTCAAAACAGGGTACGGGAAAAGGCGCCTTTTCCCGTACCTTGTTTGTACAACTAATGGTTCGTACAGCTTTCAACGGAGACCATCGGGGAATTATGTTCTTATACTGTTTGGAGGAATGTATTTGGGTATAGTACCTCCAGTTCCTGATCACATTCTTGACTAATAATACAGTTTGGTGATAAAACTTATCTATCACCTTTCTTAACGCTTCTTTTCACCCAGCCCTTTGCAAAGGATCCAGCCTCAAAAGCAACTGATGGAGAAGGAGTTTTCCCCAGCTGCCAGCCTGACACTGAATGGGCGTGAAGTACATACGCTGCAAACCTTTTCAGAAAGGGTATGCGTATGGGAGTTCGTATGTTTCTGAATGCCTTCTTTGGGTAGGATGGCTGTGCAGCATTTTGAGTTTTGAGTTAACAAGTCTTACCTCAGTGTATGAGGCTAAGCAGCCATTACGACAAGTATCTGTGTGTGTGTGGGGGGTGCCCGATGGCCTAGTACCCGCTCTTGAATTTTATCTTTGGTTCCAACCGAAAAGACGTCTTACTACAAAGACAGTCCCAAAGCCAAAGCTGTTTTTGTTTTGGTTAAAGGGTCAGCCATGGCACACCCCGAAAATAAGAGGGTTCAAGCCACATTGGCCAGTGATGGACGCCAACCTGAAACATGATGGCGACTGATGAGCATTGGCCGGCAAAACAACTGGGAAAAACGCGATCGCTTCACCTTCACCCCTTCTTTTTCCTGGAAATCTTACCATCCCTCTGATAGGTATCTTCCAGAAGTAATGGTTTACTAAAGATTTGTCAGGGGGCAGTGAACCATGGTGATTGTACGAACCCTTTGTTAAACCTTCAGGCCGATCAAATTTCAAAACAAAAAGGGTCGACAAGCAAACCCCGCTTGTGCCAGGTGCTGGTCGCTTGATGCTTTAGCGGTGGCAGGACAAGTTGGGATCCCCCGGATCGGTGTTCTTGACTTTATTTTTGGGTTGCAATTAATCAAGCTGGTTTTAGACTTTAACTGATAGCTGGGATGAAGGGCCATAGCTTCAAATCAAAATTGGAAACTCTGTCAAAAAGTTCTCAGTGATCCTTTCCCTCCATCTTGGCCTGCTTCGCACCAGGATGTAATGGCATCCCTTCGGCGGGGCCAATTAAGCCTGGCTCGGTATGGCGCTTTTTCGGGAGGTGCTCTGGGCTGGTAACCTGCTGCAACTATATGCAATTGTGAAAGAGTTAGAATTGCGCTCTTGACATTGAAATCATTACAAACCACTGAACTTCTCGCAGCAATTTGGATAAAGGGCAAGAGACCTAATAGGAGGGTTACCGATGAAGATCTCCATGAATCAACTGGATACCGCTTTGCGCCGCCTTTTGGCGTTGCAAGTCCCTTTGGAATCTTGATGGTGAATAATAGTTGAAACTTGAAAGACTGCAAAATGGTTCCCGAACAAGTCTCATTGGAAGTACTACTTCTGTCTAGCGGGTTGTTCTAAGGAGTTTATCTACCTCGTCCTCTTAGCCAGCTGGATCTCTTGCAGTGTGTGTGATGCTCCGCTGGACGTGGTTGAATACTTTGCTGGGGTATCTAGAATTTGCCGTCTAGCAAGCTCGTGTGGGTTTACGGCAAGAGGATTTGAGTTGGTATACGATGATCCCCCGGAAGGATATGCATCACACTCCAGCATGCCGCACCGTTCATGCTTTGACTTCAATGGGGAAGGTGGATTTCTGTTCTTAGTCTGCAAATTGCTTCGGATCAAAAACTACAGCTGTTTCAGTGAAGGGTCCATAATGTTTCATTAAGGGTAAACACACCATGTCAAACTCAGGTTGGCGATCATTTTGGTCCTTCAAGGTCGCCACAGCGGTTTTTTAGGTTTTCTAGCTCCCGTTTGCAGCAGCTTCTCCACAGTGAACATTGCTTCCAGCATGCGAAGTATTTTGACCCCTTTCGGGCAAGTCGCCAGTACTTCTGTTAGGAGGGGGAACAAGATTGTGTCAAGGACTGGGTACTTAGATGTCCCAGGTACTTGTAAGTGGATACCAACTGGGGTTACAAAACGTATTGCAAAATATCAAAACCTACAAAAGTTACCAATCCTGGATTATCTACTTAGTAAGTGCCTTGGACCTCTAAGTGAAGAAATGCCAGCTGTGTCATGTTATCATGAATGTTTGTTTAATGCTTGTATGCCCGTATAATATAGTCTTTTAAAACGCCACCTTCCAGGGCCATTCTCCTCATTGCCTTGATTGTCTGCCTGGATAGCTCCTTCATATTGGAGAACCCGGAAAGCTCACTGGTTCTACTACACCCTAGACTTGTTTGGATGTTCAAAAAATTTCGGGCTACAGGCATCAATGTGCTTCGTCTGGAATAAAAACATGTTTTGTTTGGTTTTTTTGGTAGCTCAATTTAAACTAATTCCTGGATTTTTGTGTTAAACCCGAGAATGCAACCACCCTTTGCAAAAGCTGATTCCTTCCCTTGCTCTCTCAGGTCTATCGAGTCACGTTTGACATGGCTATCTTTGGGACGAGCACCACAAAGCCGACCATGCTTTTAACAAACAGCAGGGCTGTTTGCAAGCTTAACGGTCGTCGGGTGAAGAGGGGACGGGGCAGGAAGGGTAGGAGCCTTTGCAAACGATACGTGGATTCAAATGGCCGTACTGCATATTGTGGTACCAAGTGGCTTAAAAAGTCACAGAATCTAGGCTAGATGTTTTCTGGGTTGATGCCCGCTTGCCTCCAAGAACTTGTGGGCCCCCCATTTTTCAAATCAGGGTTTCCGTTTATATATTTGGAAAATAAGGGGGCCAAAATTTGGACCCCTTATTTTGTCATTGGATCCCTTTTAGGGGGCTTTTTTGAAAATCTTGAAGATGTTTGTTTTGGGATGTTTTGAGAAAAACTGAAGTGGATATGCATGTCACTAGGTCTTCACTCACAACTGTCCAGCTTAGCCCCAAATCATCCAAGGATTTACAGCCCGAAGTTTGCCAGAAATATAGTGCGGTTATTGCCAAGCATCCAAAGAGAAGAGAAACCAACTATGAATGTCAACGCCACTTGTTTACAATAGTAAGGTCCCAGCTGTGTCATGTGCACACTCCCTTATACCTAGTAACCCTGTACACACGCTCTTTGCCCAAGGTAGATGCCTCCATAAGCTTTTCGCAGCTTCTCTCCGACCTGGACAAGTCGAAGTATCAGGTGTGGCCAGAGGCCGAACTGGGAAGTTGCCTACGCTATGGCAGGGGTAAGCATGGATTGCTTATTCCCTCTGAGTGGAAGGGAGTCGATGACCTGTTTCGTTCCATGTTTTGATCGGGTGAAATGGTTTATCAAATTAAGTTGGTTTCCCAGCTCGTAGCTTTTTGGGATTGGCCTGACTACAAACAATTTTGCAGAAAATCTCAGAAAATGAAACGGCGTAAAATGCCAGCAAAACGGCGTAAAAAAAAATGGTGATTTTTTTGGAAACTATTGTTGTGGCAAGTCCAATGGAGCTACTGGAGCTGGAAGACTGCAAAACGTACAGTCGTGCTAATTCACGCCTAAGACGCCTAAGAGTTCTTGAAAACATGGCGAAGAAAAATGAAGTCTAGTTCTTGGAAACATTCATGGTGAAGAAAATGAAGTCTACCATGAAGAATACCAATCTCATTCTCACATGATTAGTAAAAGTGACTTTTGCGGTTTTGAGGTTTTGAATTTGAGTGCCCAATCACATCGTATTGAAACCTATTTGGAACCCCTTCAACATTTAACTCAAAAGCAGCTTCCAAAAAGAGCCCCGATCACCCAGCTGTCCTTCAAAACATGGAGTCGAAAAAGCTTCGGTCCAACCTGTGGTCAGCTGAAACGTTAAACCGCGGTTTGCGGTCGGTTGGGGCTCAGCCATCCACTTTGATGGATGTGGAAGCTTGGGATGATGATGCCTTGTTCAATGAACTTCAGGACTAGTAGGTGGTCAGGGCATTAAATGATTCTAAGTCAACATCTGGTCCCATTAATGACTACTCTGATGTTTTCAAAAGGCTAAGGCATGCTAAGAATAAGAGTCAAGGCCACCAAGTTCAGACTCAAGGATTGGTTCGTAAAAGAGTGATGGATGGAGAGATAGGTAAAGAATAATACATCATCAGTACATGTTAAGGATACAAATGCACATCACATAACTACATAGAAACACAGGTGCATTTATAAACTGCGGGCTGTATACATCAACACCTACATTGGTACTTGCACCGTTAGAAAGATGGATAGATAATAGATAAATAGATAAAACTATACCACGCTCCTGTTCCACGAGGAGTTGAAGCAGGAGCTCAGTGATTTGGAGGCCAAGATTCCGGATCCCAATGATGGGGATAAAAATGAACCAGGGGAGTTGGAACAGGTGGATCCCTACATCGGCAACCGCTTTTTTTTCAGTGATGGAGAAGGGGAAAATTCTGCTGATGGTCATCAAGATACCGGTATCGCCACTCCATACTATGAAGTAGCTTGTATGAAATTCACTTGGTTGTATGGCTCCTGTCCACCAAAATAGGTTTTGAAAAAATGTGCCCGTTTTGGAGCCTTTCATCATGAAAAAATGTGCCCGTTTTGGAGCCTTTCATCATGAAAAAATGTGCCCGTTTTGGAGCCTTTCATCTTTAAGAAATGGTCCCGTTTTGGAGCCTTTCATCTTGAGGAAATGCACCCATGTTGAAAACGATTCTGTAAAGGGTCTGGTGTTGTTAGTACTTCGAAGACGAGTCAACGGGTCAAACTCCAGAAGATTTATTGTTTTCACAAAGGTCTATTTTTGGTAAAGAATCATCCTCCCTCTGTAGTAGCGATACTATCTCGAAAAAAGTATAGTGATCCTGATATCCATTAATGGTTTTAGTGGTGTAAAGCCCACACCCGAATCCAGAACACATTTTGTAGTATTTCTGATTTTGTGGTACCATTCTACTGAGGCACCCCAAACTGCCGAAGTGCCCGACAAGGTGCCGACTATAGCACCTCCTGTGTGTCCTGTGACACCTGTGCCTACACCAACTAGGACCAACAAAGTTACCCCATCCCAAAAACATCCCAGCTTGGATTCCATTCCAGAGATCGGTGACACTCGTGCTCCTCAGCCAAAGCCAAAAGAGTTGAGGATGTCTCCAGCTGCGGCTGATGCCAGGCTACGTCGTTGTATGGAACCGAGTCGCCGAACAGGAAAGTTTAAGGTATCGGATGAGGTACTCTTACAGTATAAGAAAAATGGCAAGAGTAGGCAAAAACTCCGGAAGATCTTTGAAACTTGTGGGTACGATCAGGACAAGGGCTTTTCTGGGTAAACCTTCTTTTGTGGAACCCAAATCTAAACTCATTGTTTGGGTTTACTGAATGTCGAAGTTGACCCCTTGATTATTTACTATTCTGAATTCACGCCAGCTTAAAGATAAATAGTATTATTTAATAGTTTATTTTTTCTTTTAGTCTGGTGTGAATTCACAATAGTAAAAGACCCCCACCAAAAAATTGGTTCCCTGTTGAGGACTCTTTTATCGAAGAACTAGAGTTGCTGAGGGAGGACGAATTGGCCAGTGATTTTGTAGTTGAAGGCCAGTTTCTTACAGAGCTTGAAATGTTCGAATCTTGGGGATGGACAGAGTACCTCGGTAAAAGTGATAAGGGTGTTTGCTGGAGTTCATGATCAGTTCCCTATTATACTAATAGTTCCCCAATAAAAGTCTTCATCGTCATGCTAAGGACTCGTGTGGCAGCAGTTAAAAAAGCTGCAGAAGAAGACCCTGAGAGAATGATGAGGCCTCGTTCCAGTCATCAGTTTTTCTTCAAACAAAATTGCAAAACATCCTGCTGCCCCTTTAGTCCTTTAATTGTGCCTTAAGGCGGGATCGCTACGAGAAAACAGTTCGGTATTGGGCGGAAACTGCCGTGAAGGCAAACCATCGGTTTCCTAGCTGACCGGACCAATCTTATTTTACCTTGTTTATTTCATTTAAAAAACAACCAGATCATAGCTCCATGTATTTCCCCTACCTAAGGAAGACCAGCAGAACTTCTTTGAAGCGCCGCATCAATTGGCAGGAGGAAAATGCTAACTTGGAGGCCTTTGATAGGCCTGAGAATTTCGCTGGGGTTCCCCACGATGGTTCTGCCGATGCCTCACGGGGCAAAGGTAAGGCAAAGAAGGCTCAGTCTGGGAGTGAAGGCCTGGGTTTCAAAGCCTCACCATTTTCACCCAATATATTTTTTTAAAAGCATTCTTCCTTACATTCACTGGTCCCCTGTTACACTTAAGGAACTGAAACCTGTTGGGTCAGACTTGCAGGCACGTAGTCTTGCATGGAATCATTACCAAAAATAGCCATCCTAACTTCCCTGCTAGATGAAGAAGATGCTGTGTCTGACCTTGAAGTTACCGCAGAAGATATCAAGAAGGACAAACAACTAGAGGCTGCCAAGGCCCAGCGCAAAAAGGCAGGTGTTCCTGAACTAGACCTTGATGCCTTACCTTCTGCAATTGCAACGAAGATGACGATTCTATTCTAGATTCGGTGGTAGGGTGGATGCCCGAGAATGTCTTAAGATAAAACCACATTTTCGGGCATCCTTTGTGGTGCCATTTGTTGCCCCAACAGTACAGCCATAGCCATCAGAAGGTTTGGTACTTGTACTTGTAACGATAGGGAGTTTGGTTCAAACAGCAAACTGCGAAGTTGATCCTTCATAACATCCCACTATACACTGCCATCCGAGGACATGTATGACAAAGCGTCAACACAAGTTGCAGGAAGGTTTGGACAAGTTCAATGCGGCCAGTAAGTTGTCTGACCTCCAAACGAAGAAACTTGATCCAATTTTTTCAACCTGGGAGCCAAATCTAAAACCACCCCGAAACCAGGGTATGGGAAAACCATCTCAAACTTTTGTGTGAATGACCATCTCAAACTCTTTACCCCGCTCAACTTTTATAGCCTTCAGGATGAAGGAGAAGATCACAGGGGTCATCCTTAGCCTCAGCCAGCACAGTGAGAGCATCGAGAAGATCTATAATGATGGGGTTGTCAACGGATTTTCCGACGAGTCAAGACCTCAAACAACAGTTATGGATCTTTCCGCCCTTCTTTCTCTACACAGTTAGTGGCCCAATCTGGCACTTAGGGATGAGGACAAGCTACGGGTATGCTACCGAGATGCAACTGCTGCGTCCTACACTTACTATCTTGAACAAATTCAATGCCTAGACTTTGAACTAATTCCCCCTTTCTCAAGTCCTAACAAAACCGAGGGCTGCAGAAGCGCTTGGAGTTGAGACTCGTTTCAGGCTGGCTTATACAATATAAATAAACTAAGAACCCACCACAAGATTTAGATTGCAGAAAGTATGCCTGCAATTTCAAAAACAAACATCATCACTTTGCGGGCCGCTTCTGCCCAAAGATGCCAAAAGGCAACCGGCGAGAGCATCTGAGAGATCGCAAAAGGCCAAGGCCAAGGCTAAAGCAGACCCAAAGGCAAAGGCCAAGTCTGATAAGTCCAAAGCCAAGTAGGTCTGAGCGGTCATGACGATCGTTCCAAGACTTTTTTGGGTGAGGCATGGGACTACACTTGAAGGAACCATCCCCCATTACTTTTAAGCATTTATTGGAACGGTATTTATTGGAAAGGTTCCATGGTCCGGGGTCCATGCTTTTGTTGGGTGGCCAATGTTTGTGAATCATGATATTTAGCCTGCTCTTACCACACCCTGCTTCAGATAACTGGCTTCCCATCTTTGATTTCTGGGTTTGCGCCGGCTTTCTTCTAAGTTTGCGTGCAGGGTCTGGCTGAAACGCCGGCCGAACAACTGGGGGTTGAGATAAAACAAAAACGATAGCGCGCTAGCATTGCATCATTGAAGTTTTTGAAGAAAAAGAAATCTCATCGCAATTTTCCTAAGCAAGAATGGCCTGGTCCCAAGATCGCAACTAAGCTCTGGCCAGGTGCTGGTGGGGATGGTGAATCCCAAGCTCGAAAACGCCCTATCACTGAAGCCTATGCAGAAGCCGTAGCTGATGGGGTTTTTTCTCTGAAATCTGGATTGGCCGTTCAGTTCCCAAAACAAGTAAGTACGGGTGTCCCCAAAGTCTTTTTATGGATGATTTAGGCGTATTTTTGGGACACCCTGCATTTTTTTGTGATGATGGATTCGATTAAAAACTTTGGGATTTTGGGCCTGTTTCAGCCTTCTTCATCCCTTTCACTGACTGAGGTTCCAGCAGTGGTGATTGAAAAAGTCCACCATAGTGCGTTGGTGGAATCCGGCCTGGCGGTCAAACGGCGAAAGCTCCACAATTTTTCTAGGGATGCTTAACGTGCCATCAAAAGGTATGGGATTGGATGGAGGATCCCTAAGTCTATGTACAATTACATGTGCGATGATGGATCTTATATCAGCATTTACTATCTACGCCCAACGAGCGTTTTGGAGTATCTGGTTTCAAAGCAGCCACAAGTAGTGTTTGGTTCTTGTGGACAAGGTGCTCTTCCTGCTTTTTGGGAGGCATGCATGTATCATCCTACCCATGAAATTTTCCAGCACCATGCCAATGATTTGGCAAGGGTGATCCCAATAGCAGTTCATGGGGACGAGGGAAGAGGGAAGAGACGTTCAAACACCACAGTGGTATCACTTGAATTTGTTTTGGGGATAAAAGGCCCAAAGAAACCATGTTCCGTATGCCGCCCCACCCACTTGGATGTTTGTGAAGAAGAACCAACTGATCCAACGCATGTTTTGGCAAGAAAATTTTTTTGCAACCTCAAAGGGCATTCGTTTCTACAACATGTTCCACTCTTCGTTTTGCCTGGAACTTATGCTCAGTCTTACAAAGACATGACTTTCAAAATGCTGGAGTTGATCGGTGATGAACTTCGCGAATTGTTCTTCAGTGGTTTCAAGATAAAAGATGAGCAGTGGTTTGTAGCACTGGTGGGTTGTAAGGGCGACCTCAAGTGGTACAGCAAAATTGCCAAATTAACCCGTGGCTATGAGCACAAAGGCAGGAAACGCGACGTGGCATGCTGCCATATCTGCCTTGCTGGATCGCCAGGCATGCCAGCCGAAGACCTGACATCCCAGCCGGTATGGGCTGACACTTTGTGGAGGGAGAGGCCCTGGGATGAAACAGAGGAGGGGACGCCTCCACTATTTCGGGTTCCATTTGATCAAAGCAAACCAGAAGCTTTATACAAGCACGACATTATGCACACACTTCGCCTGGGGGTCTACCGTGACTTTGTGGGATCCACTATACTCCTTTATTTAAGATGGAATTTCTTTGGAACGGTTGGGGGAGTTGACGAAAAGTTAAAGGCTGCCCATGGTAGCTTCCGACTCTGGCTGATGACAACCAAAAAAACAGCTGCTTTGAGAAGTTTTTCAGCTTCATTATTCGTATACAAGAACAAAAAGTCATATCCGTATGCAAACGTCAAAGCTAGTGATGCCAACCTGTTGTTGAAGTGGCTTGTGACGTTGACAATTGCTCATCTTAATGACGGGCCGTTGGATTGGCAGTTGCAGGTTCTTCACACAATTTTGGCAACGGCCCGGTTGGCCATTGGGTACTATCAGCAAATCAGTTCACACCATATGTTTCTTACCCCGAATTGTGCTGCAAGAGCTTACGAACAAGGCTTGTCTTTTGTGAACGGGTACATTTTTCTTGCGCACTGGGCGTTTGAAAACAAACATTGTTTGTATGCCATCAAACCAAAGATACATTTCTTCCGACATCTTTTGATGGAAAAAAAGGACCAGCTGGATGCTGGGGACACATTGATCCTAAGCCCATTGATTTACGACTGCTGTCAGTGTGAAGACCTAATTGGGCGGGTCTGCCGCCTTGGGCGGCGGATAGACGGACGAGTGCTATCACATCGTGTTTTGGAGAATTACTTGATTAAGGCCGCCCTGCTCGCCCAACGTGAATTCTCGAAGCCCCACTGAGGTCTTGGCAAAAAGATGAGCGCATGGGCACTTTCAACTGGAAACTTCTGTGTGTTCTGATGGCTGTTTGAGATTTTTGATTCAAGACCATTTCATCAATACAAGGATCTATGATGATCTATGTGATTTCAGGTGAATGGTAAACATCTCAGTAACATGAATAGAAATGATTAAAAGCCAAAACGGCAATTCTTGAAGGAAACGGCGGAAACCAATACAAACAACGAAAATTCTTGCTGTTTTGGCAAACGGCGATCTTTCTACACTAGTGGATTTTCTAGGTATATATATGTATTATTTACGTATATTATACTACATGACATGGATTATACCTTAAATGTATTTAAATATAAATGTAAGTGGCAGTTGAGCCATCCAGTTAAAAAACATGGTCCTCAAATAGGAGAAAAAAACCCTTCCAAGTAAGGATGAAAACACATTTCTGCATTACCTCGAATTTGTGGACAGGTGAACTGATTCAAACAACAAATGATGGAATATGATTGACAACTAAAACAATTTACCACCACCATGATCTCCTAATAAAGTTGCATTGAGATGATATAATCCACTCCCCGAATAGGTTTCCCAGTCATTCCCGTCCTGCATGGACCGGTCGTTTCCGGGTGTTGCTGTGCTCAAGGATGCCAATGACGCCACCGCAGCAAGGCGTTGATCCGGTTGTTTACTCGGCGTCGGCAGTGATTTCCGGTGATACGGTCGGCCATGAGTCAACCGGTCGCAAACTACACACTGCCGTGGGAAACTAATTTTCATGTTCACTTCTAAAAGATTTTCATATAATATACTGTATCATATATCCACAAACTCACCCCAATTGTTTTTGCAGTTGATGGATTCAGAAATTCTTGCAATCACTACCTGAGCTGTGTACATTACATTATAAGACCCGACGTAGATAGTGAGAGAAACTATCTACAGTGTTAACTTGTTAGTTGGATTTCTTCCATCAACACTATCCCAGCCATTGAAAAGAAAAGCCATCGAAAGCCAATTGTCATAGGAGTGGCGACCTGTTTTTCTTCCGACAAGAAGGTAGTTGGTGATTGAGGTTAGTGAACTTAAAGACTTAGTTTCCAGGGGAGTGATTTTGGGAATCATAAAATCACATTAATTATATATTTGGTGATGTATCTTTTTCAATCGTATCACATGTTAGTGTTGGTACCAGTAGTTCTTTTATGTGGTCAGCATATTGAGTGGTAGACAGTCTAGACTTGAGGCCTTCCGAACTTCCTTCAGATGCACTCAAAAACACTAAACAAACGTTGACTTAAGTCAGGCAACAACAAGAAATAACCAAAGTACCCTAAGACACGTGTTTTTTTGTGGGTATTTTAGGTATATGAACATTTCTTTTGGACTGGGTTTTCGTATGGTCTGTCGAAAGATCAGTGTAGATAAACAACAAAAACTTATGAAGCCATTGATTCAACACACACTCCGAGGCTTGACAAAGACATGACTATATGCTCAATGGTGGTTGTTTCCCACCTCTAAAAGTTCAAAACAATATTGGTCAAGGTGGATGATCTGAGCATTCAAAGAGTTGAACCTGAAACATGTTGGAATCTCACCAATTTGATAAGTAATGACATAGTAATGACTCATGACTATACATTGTGCCAGGAAATGACCAAGTGTTCGGGGATAAGAAGGAATGCTAAACATCTAGTGACTGGTTTTTGTTGGATGTTTGTGGCTAGATGTCCTACCAAACTATGTCAAATCTTTCGATCGGAATACAGGGAAGACACACATCACTTAGACGTATTGCTTTTGTTTACTCTCCTGCGGCAAAAGCACTCCAATCCCATAGATGTCCAGAAACTTCATGGATTGGATGGTATTTTCGCAATCAAAGAAAGGTCAGGATTGGGGTCATCGTTCCTCAATGTTCCTCACCTACTGTGTATATCCCCTTCTAAATGGCCTTTTGATGGCTTACAAACGGGGGTGATCCTAACCTAGTTGGTGGTTTCAACCCATCTGAAAAATATTAGTCAAATTGGACAATTTTTCCAGGTAAGGGTAGAAATAAAAAATACTTGAAACCACCACCCAGTAATCACCTAGGTATAGTAACTGGGATGATCCTCCAAGTCTCTTTTCGTCAGAACTCTCAATGACATCCTCGCAACTCCCTCCACAGGAAGGCGACCAAGTAACAATTCTCGGCCAAAGACGGACCGCACGGGTCGGCCAAATTGACGGCCACGGTTCCTGCAGGCATGGTGGGTTGAGCGGCCTTACAATGGGGAGTTGGAGATTTACACCTAGTTTGGTGTTGATACAAAACCATCAACCCCGTTGGTGTTTGTTTCTGATTATCTACAAACACATGGGGATCTGATTAGATTGCAAATATGTATATATTATAATATGTATATATATATACTAACAAATCATATTCGATGCTACTTGGACGATGCGCGAATTAAGCTCAGTTAACAAAGTGGTTAGTGGATATAAGTGATGTACATGCGAGACTTAGAGTTGAGATGTATGGTGGTTACGTACCTCTTTCAAACCATTTATATTCTCTTTCCACAAATCATCTGAAAGTATGATGAAATAAGTGCCGACCTAAGGTCCCTACAACACTTGTTTCAGCGGTATTTCAAATTTCTTCATTCCAATATTCTAGAACTTTTTCCAGGTTCAAGTCATTCCCAGTAATTATGTGGAAAGAAATTGTGGCTCGATTTTTGGAACTGGATCCTTTACAATCCTTTACAGTAAATGTTTCATCACTAAAGGATCCATGGGACTGGATTCCCACGATGGCTCCTAAAAGATGACTCGATGCCGTCTGCGTCGAAGTAATGCCTGGGAGCTTTTAAAGATGGCTTGCTTTTCGACTCTTAAAAAAAATGACCAACAAAGGAACCAGAACTTTGGAAAAACACTGCAAATTAATTCACACCAAATTTCAGATTCCATGACTGGACTGGAACTTGTATCTAACTTCCTAAAAAATGTCAAAACTGAACGGATGACAAGAACAATCAATTTGCACCTTTGACCAGTGTGAACACTAATACAAACGATACAATACACATGATATTAGGTACTGTTGCCTCACTGAACATGGAAGTCTTGTATGAACAACATAGCAGACTTCAGAATCGTTTCTTGCAGTCTGTTGATGCCACTCACGCCAAGTGGACATGGCCGGGCAAAATTACTTGACAAAGTCCGCTAGCATTGAGGCAGCAAGAATACAAACAACCCCCAAAGACTCAGCACAAGAAACAGCATAAAAGTGTATGCACAAATATTCATCATGATATACAGTCCTTGTCTCAGATATAGCTCCTGCATGTGTGCCGGTTTTCTACCTATCACATATAATTAAATACACGTTCTAGTTTTTTATTAAATAGATAGATTCCCATACCATCCATGCAATGTATATTCACCTAAGTTTAGTTGATTTTTAAAATAAATGTAGGTACAGTAAATAATTATACCTTACATGGATTCACAACGCTGCAGGTTTTGTCCCAGGTCTCCCGTACCGAAGCAACGGGTTCATGGCCGTATTGTCTTCCGATTCACTGCGCCGCGGCCGGGTCACTGATACTTCAAGTTCACCTTTAGTAGCGTTTCAGTTATTAATATACATAGGATCCATGTATACTGTATGGTATATTCACCTACATGAACGGTCGATTTTTGATGGTAAATGTAGGTATAATATACCATACATGGATCCCATGGGATAAAAAGTTGATAGGATTTGGATGTACCCTCTGGTAAACTAACATAGCTGGCTGGAATATCACCAATTTCAATAGGGTCCATTTTCCAGCCAGCTATGTTAGTTTGCCGGAGTGTAGTTGGATTAGGTAAGGACACAGAATCATAGATGTTTAAAAAGAACATCATGCTGCCATTGGAGCAGCATCTCTTTCTTTCATGGGATACCGGCCCTCATGTCGAACTTTATTCAAATAGAATGGCCTTGCATGTGCCTCATTCACTGGAGCTATAGATCTTGAAAGCCAATATCTATACTCTGGGAAAGTACAAGTGGCATTTAAACATCCAGGTAAAAGTTCAAAGGTAGAATGTTTGTATCTTTGCACCTGGAAACCAACGACCACCTGGTTTCCAACCACAAAGGCTGCACCAAAACACACCAAAACAAGATCCATTCTGTAGACTTAATAGAGGGAAGACCGGAAGACCTGCAGTAAGAGGCCTGCACATTATTCCAATGGAAGGGCACTAGCAGCCAAAGTTGTACAGAATATTTCATCTAAGGGACCGACATCAATCTTGGATGAAAATACACTATTTAGGCACATGCCCTGTACTCTGGACCCTCTTTGGTAGCTCCTATTTATAGTCAGATTGGATACAAAACCCTCCAGCATTCACCCAAAACAAATTTAAACAAAACCAAACCCCCAAAAGAAATGAAAATGACTTCCACAAAACCTGAATGGCAAGGATCAATTGGAATTCATGTAATTTGTCGAAGGATTCCCCCACAAACCTCGCCTGCGATTGTGGTCGTAGACCCAAGGGATTTTGTGCGTCTTGGGTAAGTAATGATGTGCCTGTCACCAAACAGCCATGGCACGTGGTGACCGTCCACAATCTACATGAGAAATCTTTGGATATGTCTTCTTTAACAACTTGTGGCCTGTAGAACGGGTAAACACATATTATAAACAGCATCAAACAGCTGGAAAAATAATCAGACTTCATCAAACTGAATTGAGACAATCTTGAATCTTTACCCAAAAGCAATCACATTTAATCTATTCAGCTTCATGTGTTTCTGTCACGAGGGAGATGGGTTGCTGCCGCTCCATGCAGTTTCACCTGAAGTTGCACAGCCACGCAGTTTTGGATTGCTGGATGTAGAGATCATATAATCATTGTTTTGTTTTTAATCGTTCATAGTTGTTCATATCATATATGAATATAATATGTGTATTGTGTATATAATGTGTATATATATACAAATATGATATATACGACAGGAAATCATCCTTTTTGTTGCCTATTTTGGGGGGCACACCATTTTCTGACAGAAACTGCAACCGGGAGCAGCCATCATTAACATTCTCTCGCGCACCTGGTAGTCCCCCCCATAGCGTAAACACCTGACACGATGAAACAGGGCTGGACATGCTGACTTGGATGTAGGGATGGTGAAAATCTGACCTGAAAAAGGCAAAGTAACCAACTAGAAGATAGCAAATTCAGTCTGAATCAACTGACCTTCTGTGGATACACAAACAACCAAACCAAAAGCATATTTGGGCTGACTCAGAAACCCGAAATTGAAGTTGTTCGCATGTCATTTCACAGAAAACTTCAATCTACCCTACCCAAAAATGCATGATCTCCCTTTAAATTTCCGTTCAACACTATATTGATTGTAGTAGGGAGAAAGAAGATTATTTTGGGAAAATTATATAATTTCAGCAAGCACAAATACTAGCTATATAGCTACACATGGACATTGTTTCCATAACTTCCATTTTAGCTTCTGTACCTGAAATCTTCATTGATCCTTTCTCCCTGTTGCACTTTAATAAAGTATGGTTGTCTCCACAATAATGATTCATATTCATGACTCATGAGTATCATGGGCTACCAAAGAAAATGATGTAATTGAAGTCCACAACAGGTGGCTTAAATGTGCAAGTCATGGATGATCCTCCAAATCCAAAGCTGCAAGCTACCACAAGTTGCCCCGGTAAACCTGTCACCAACGCCACACCTTACACCCCAAGGAATGCTCTTGGCTGGTGCATCGGGATCTGGTGGTTTTGGTGCCATGGTGGCACGGTTGATGATCTTCGTCTTCAAGGTCCTGGTGGGAGGATATTCTGGATGTTTTTCTTGTCCAGAGACATATGGATGTTTCCGAAAATAGTGGTACCCCCAAATCATACATGTTCATTGGGTTTTCCATTATAAACCATCCATTTTGGGGTATCCCTATTTTTGGAAACACCCATATGTATGAATATGAAATATACTATATACCTACATGGACGGATCGATTCTTTTATTTTGTATAGATACATACTCCAAACACCGTACTTCAATATTCAATAGGTCCCAGCTGGAGTGTTAATGTGGTGGTGTCCAAACTGGTGGTGGTGTCCAAACTGGTGTTGAATAACGCAGGAAAGATGCATTAAAAATCGGGAAATACTGGGAGGAATGGGGAAAAAATCCTGCGCGATGGGATGGCTTCAATTTTATACTGTACACGGAGCATGTGCATTATTTCCTGTTTGGACGACGGATCACGCACAGCTAGAAAATGCATAAACCCATGTGTCATCATGTCCCTTTACAATTCACAACTTCTAGAACTTTGCGTACTGACTTCATCCAAATACTTAGTGCCAGTAGTGCCCCAAGATCCGGTAGTCAGCCCCGGGTTCATGACTGTATTTTGCAATTTAAGCCCCTGAGATTCCTTGATTTTTCGAAACAGGGGCTGTCTCAAAATTCTGGACCTAACCGAAAAGCTCATCTTTAAGGCTACCCATAAATCATACTGAGATGGATACCAGAACCATGATGATGATGATGATGATGATGATGATGATGATGATGATGATGATGATGTTGCTGGTAAAGCCGTATACATTCAGAAGTTCCAAAGATAATTCATTTCCCTTTTCCAAGTTTAGTCAATCTAAGTGTCAAAGAACTGTCTTCACCAACAATCATGAAATCACTAAGCTAAAACAAATCAACAAAAAACCATCAGAGTTAACTTTTTGATGCTGATGGCATATTTTCTCACATGTTCTCCCCAAAAAATCATGAAAGCCATCAGGTTCCTTTCACCCACACCTTCCGTCAGCACCTTCCACAACCCCGCCTGGCTGAGGGCCGTTGTGGCGTACGCGGCGGCAAGGTTTGCAACCATGGATGATCCGCCGTGGGACGCTGGCGATAGGAGGACTGCCAAGTGCGCGGCAGTCCAAAGTGAGGATGGATAGATCGTAATGGGCCTATCAAGGGTGATATCAGTTAGTTGGCTAAGAGTCTAAAGAAGTAGAAATGAAATATTTTGAGTTTCATGAAAGAAGTTATGAACTCTAGTTGAGGCTACACTGAGTGACATGAGAAGTTCAACAGTAAACTTCAAGAAACTCCTCATAAATCCTCATATATGGAAAGGATTGATTGGTTTGGATTACCGTTGTCCGAAAAGTTTGTTGAAAAGTGCCATGGTTGATCAACTCTAATGATTGTCATGACTCTTTTCGCATGCTCCAGTCCTATGGGAAGCTACCGCCTACCGATTATTTCTTCTAGAATCCTCTAGACAACTCTGGGGAGGATGAATACAGGATTCTTCGATGGTCGATTCACATCTATAGCGAGGTTGGTAGCGATAGTGAGGTCAACATCATGGAAATCCCAAGACAACATCCTTCTCTTTCAACCACTTCCAGCATTGCAAAAAAACACCACAGAACTCATGTACAAAACTGTCGTCACACAACTATTTCTATGGTTCCAAAGTCTGAAGTAATATTCAAGTTTTGGTAAACATACTCCAAAACATTTCAAATGAATAATAATCAATTCCCATACCATCCATGTATGGAATATTTACCTACATTTAGCATACAAAAACAACCAAATGGTAGGTGAATATACCATTCCCATGGATGGTATGGGATTAATAATCCATTCTGTTCCGTGTGGCTTCCTATTCCTTGCATTCCTTGCATCCCAGCACCTCAATCCCGCGGTGATCAAAGTAGTGCCTTCAACGGTTGTCATGTTGGGATCAACGGCTGCACTGCATGCTTTGTATTTAGGGTGTGTGTGTGCTTATTCTAGCAGGCCATTGACATCATTTTTTTTCTGGGGTACCCAACCCGCGAATTGAACAAAGAGGGCATTTTTTCAGAGATATTGATGGGGTTGCTGGCTTGATGGTTGACAATACACAAACAAAAACACAGTCTCTCAAATAACTTTATACATGTTTGATGATGCTTCCTTTGTTGCAGCGTGGCCTGAAATCCGGTTGCTTGCGTTGGCCAGATGATTGGAACCATGGGTTCGTGTGGCCTAGAATTTCACCTTCTGAAAGATACCCGGATGCTTGCCTTAAGTCGTTTCATGATTCCATGGGAAATATCCAACTTGAACTCAAAAAACAAACATTAAACATGGGGTTACCACGTCATCCTTACATTTCAAACCTTCATTTAAGCAACTGTTGATATGCATAATCAATAATTAATATGCTGTATCATTCTACCTAAAAGTCGGGTGGGAACACAGAGGCGATGCCATCCCAAGAAGATAATGACCTTTCAACACAGTTCAATGGACGCATTGCCCAGCTTTTTGTTTGGTATCTGAATATATCATTTCCACCTCCTGGGATGGCAGTGCAAAACATGTTGCTGGGCGAAAATCTATAAATCCTGTGCCAAACAATAGGAGGCTTGGTAGCAAAAAGGTCCCATCCCAAGTATCTACAAGGATTTGGGCACCATGCATCTCATACACTTCATTTCACCATTTCACAAATTTATGGGTTTTCTTGTTACCCATCGGTGTCACTCGTCCTTTTCCCCCCAACCCACACCCCGATAAACCCCTTAACGCCCTTAAGCCAACAGTTTTCATGGCCATTTTCGCGCCTGAGTAATGGATGCAAAGAATCATTGTCACTTGATCCCGACTGGGCCCAGCAATCTAGCCACCCATCACCATAGAGCTGCGCAGCAACCGATGGTGCCAAGGGTAGGTGGAGGAGGAACGTGGAAGGTGGTGAAACCTTGAAAAACGTCGGGGTTTGCGATGTATGTCCCCCTTAAACACCACAAAAATAGATTGATTACAAGCCATCATTTTCAGCCCCTAAAGGGGATGTTTAAAACCCCCAAGAAGGGACATATAGCAACCCTGAATGGTACATGAAAAATAATGAAACCTATGTCGGTCTGTCCGACTGTCCGTATGTCCGACTGTCTGTATGTGCTCGTACATTTTGGATAAACTTCCCTGCACCCTTGTGAGAAACTCTTGTAGGGATCTTTCGGGCGGATGTAAATCATACCAAACACCTTTCTGAGAAGGTTTGACGCCTGAGTGACTGTAGCTTTAAGGATGCTGTTGATGGAAGAAATCCTGCACCAGTTGAAGGGTAGTTTGGCCGCTTGTTTCCAAGGTTGTATATAAATATATCGCAGGTGGTGCAGGATTTCTTCCATTAACAGTAGTGGTGCTAGCTAAAGATGGAATGATTGAAGAACTCAATCCAACTCCAGATAAATGGTGAGGGAATTGAACTTCACTCGAAGCATGCATGGAACATGAGTTCCAAGGATTCTGTATGCCAAGGTGTCTTATAGACACTGGCAATCCAGAATGAATGTGGCATTAATATGCATTCATCATTCGTGAATAGAACATTCAGAAACAATGGATCCCTTTTTTATGAACTTGGATGCGGCTCAAAATCAGATTCACAAAATGGATCATTGATAATACCGTGATCATCCAAACATCTACGTTCAAAAGAAATACAATTTTCAGCATGTCAATTGCCAGTGTTCTTTTCCATTTTTGCTTTCAGTTGTCAATGGATAAGTCAAAATAGTTTTCAGTTACCCCCCCCCCCCCTCCAAAAGAAAAAAAAAACTCAACATGGAACCTGACAATCCCCCATTTGAAAAAAGGAAAATCATGTTCCAAACCTGCATTTTTGTGTTGCATATCACTTTCAGTGTATTATCGGAGATCTTCATCCTCCAATCCTCAACCCAACCCCCCACCAATGCAGAGAAGCGATCATCTTCTTCGAAACGAGGCTCAGTGGCAGTTTTTTTTGTTTTTGGAGGGGGATGAGGTGGATAGTGTCTAGGTGGTTTCAACTCATGTGAAAAATATTTCCGTCAAATGGGATCATGTCAGTGGGGGTGAAAATAAACAATATTTGAAACCACCACCTAGTTGTGTTTCTTCTTGCTTTTTCCTGGTGGTGATTGGATTGTTTTATGCTGGGGTATTAATATCCAAGGCTGAAAAGTTGCATGTTGCCAAACAAAAACTATGTTGGATTTTGCTGGAGTTTCTGACGAGGTCTATAGTTTCTGAACATTGTTGTTAGGCCGCTGTTAGCTATCGAAACAATCCATGTATAAACATTATGGTGGTCAATGAGTTGAACATATTTACTAACAAACGAAATACACTTTTATGTAGATGGTGCCACTAAGTGGGCACCTAAAATTATCTTTACATGTTCTTGTTTATCGGTCATTAAATGCGCACCTCCTTCTACAGTCTTCCACCTGTGTATCTATAAGAATAAACATATCATTCTAGATGTATATGTAATATATATATATAAAATGAACATATAAGAATATACATGCTACACATATACATGCTACAAAATCATAAACTATGTCCCATGTGAGTACCCGGGGGACCAGCTTTCAAAGGTTCTGGAAAAGCTCTCAACATGAAATCATGGAACCTTATTTTACTGCCATTTTACTGCCATTTTACTTGTTTTTTTTGAGCAAAAGCTAAACATTCCATTACAAACAAAAATAGCGAATTCATTTCCTGTATGTTATCAACTCTATCTTATATGGTCTCAACAAAGGACACATCACCCTATTGAGACTTGCTGAAGAACATGTACCATCCGGGATCAACCAACATGGCTGCCTGGAGAATCGCCATGTTCAATATGTTCATATATTTCCAGTAACAGTAGGAAAGCCACATCTTCAATTTGTTCACTTTCCGTCCTCGTAAGTTGATCAAGTATAAAGATTGGAAGCTTCTTTGTGTTGAGCTGGCTTGATGTAGCTACACTTGTTGTTTTTGGATCATGAAACACTTCCCTCTCTCCACCCCACCCCCTCCCAAAAAAACAACAACAACACATTAAAAAAACCAATGACTTGGGTAATATGGGTGCTTTTTTGGTTCTAGACTTGATTTTACATCCGACTGAGTTCCCAACATTCACTTCCTTCTTCCGCATGTCAGGACGTATCGGCTGGCCGATGTTGGCCGAGGGAAGCCGATCTTTAAAAAGGGGGGATGGCAGAGTTTTAGAGCTGGTTTCAAGGAGTGTATAGGCATAGGGGCGATATCAAGTCCACGAAAAAAAACAAGATGAATATTACATAACATATGATAAATATGTATATATATATATCATTATCAGATACTATCAGACACGAGTACACCCCACATATATCCAAATTACATCATATCTAACGCAAAGAATTGCTGGAAATTGTGCATGTTAGGAAAAACCAGTGGAAGAATATTATGGCAAAAGAACAATCTACCAAACACTTGGGAAACCAAACCTGTCAATGAAAACTTCATCTTCAGCAACCATCTACCAATTTTGTAAGTTTATACCAAATGAAGATGTTGGTTAAAATGTCATTCCATGTCATTCCATATTAACCTTAGATACCTGTACCTGTTAGTGTTTCAGCCCCTGTGAGTCAACAAGTTACACAATTTACCAGCCTTGCTCTGCCAACATCCCACCCAATCGCTCATTGATGGTTTCTGAATGAAATTAACCATCGTTCATAAGGTTTCATGCGCTTTGATAGATCTGACTCAATGAAAAAATGACAAATATCTGCTGTATTTCATGGTTTCACCATGGTTTCATCTACCAAAGTTGATCTTGGCATGGTCCAAAATCAGAGTTGTTTTGGCGTGAGTCGACCTTTTTCCATGTTTTCAACCTTGCCTCCACAGGGGGTCTGATCTCGGTGGGGAGATTGTCAAAATACCTGGGAAAACGTGGAGGATATTCAGTTATGAAAACTCTGCCAAGGTAAACAAAATAATGTATGGGCAAGGTGCCACCCAGTTTTTGTGTGAATACCCTACAAGTGTTTTTTCTTAAATATGGTCTCTGTTCTTCCTGACTTCTTGCAGTCCCTCAAGAATCTCCCAAGAGTATGGTCCCCCTACAACTCTTTACTATTGACTGCTGCAGTTCGGGGACCAGGCACTGACAAAGTCTATGATGCTACAAGATCGCGACAAGATCTACAGTCTGCAGACTGAATACCCACCCTGATTGGTGCTCCTTCAACAGTTCCACTATCAATCATTACGCTACCATTCTTCGGGGGAAAACTAAAACGATAAAAAGCATCATGTTGGTAGGTCGGTTGCTATGACAGTTGATTTTGGAGCCATACCCGCTTACCCATGTACACGCCAACTTTGATCAACCTTTCCCTTTATGTACATTGGCTTGGTCGCCTGATGCATACATCAGGGTAAAACGGTCCAAGTATATAAACTAATACGGTATACGGTATGCGTGTTTAAATGTTTGAGCGTACTTTGCCGCTACATCGTATCTTCACACAAATCTTACAAGTAATATGGCTCAGAATCCCCAAACCATCAGGTCCCCCGTTGTCCATGGTTGTATCAACAACAAAACAGTCACCAAATCAAAAAACCATCAGGTCAAGTCAAAACCATCTACTACAAACCAAGAAACCATATCTTGTGTATCATAAACACACTTTTTTCTTCCAAAAATACATCCAACAACAAAACAAAATACAGAGGAGAGGTATCGTTGTTGTTTTTGTTAGCCTCGCCTTCCGATCGAATTTCTCCCAACAATATGGGTGTTTTCTTAAATTGTTATACCCCCATTTCACACCCCAAAATGATCATTTTTAGTAGGAAATCCCATGGTTGCTGGTTACCACCATTTTAGGAAACATCCATATCAACAATTCCATCACCGCCATTTTGCAAGGTCCGTGCCTTCTCAAGGGAGCTGGGCGACGGCTGTCAGAACCAATGAGGCTCCATTTCTGCCGGGTTTGCAGCACTGAGGGTCGGGTCCCATCAGGATGCAACCCTCAAAAAATACCGGAGGGTTAAAAAAAACCTAGTCCTTCTGAATTCTGAATGGGATTTTTGAGACATATTGAAAATACATTTGCTTGAATTCAAAAACTTTGAAGCATGTATGTCTATCTGGTGCTCTTCAGCTTAAATACACCATTCAAATACATTATGCCCAGCTCAAAAAATTGCTGCCGAAAAAAAAAAATCGATGGTCAAATCATGACTAGTAGCATTTTACCTTCGAATGTTCACCCATGTTCACCAATCCAGAATGCCAGTGACAACCATGGATGTTAATAGCTGAAGCTTCGCTTTCCACTTTAAAAGGGGATCTGGGGGGGTTACATTTACATCATTCAGCAATGTATGTCACTTGTAGTGCTGAAAAAGAGAACAAAAAAGCACCTTCTGAAAACAAAAAAAACACAGAACCTGGGGGAAGGGGAGTACATGATCCTCTCCAAAGACCGGCTAAAACCGATCTCAAAAAGTGAGAAAGAAAAGCACAGGAACATCCAAGAACGTTGTTTCTGTTTTGAAACTCATGAACTTTCTGAACAACAACTCCATCACGGAATATACATGACTTTCAAGACATCTCGCGGGTATTTCTTCAATGACTAATGATCCTCTTTGAGAGTAGTGAATTCGGTTGGGTGGGGCAACCGTCCATGTTCAGGTGCCCCCCTGCCGTTAGTTTTTTTTCGGGCGGGTTTCCTGCTTCTGAAGTCCCCGAAACAACTCGTGACCTCGTCCCACTTTGGACGTTGTTTCTTCTTCTTTTTGGGTGCTGCTTCAACTGGCCTCAAACTGAAGGGCTTGGACCATCCCTCCGAGTTGGCATTTTTTGAGTCGTGCGACTCAAATCAACAACCCAACGTTGGTGGGTTTTTTCCCACCCATCTGAAAAAATATGCTCGTCAAAATGGGTTGTTCATCTTCCCCAAGTCGGGGTGAAAATATAAAATAATTGAAACCACTATATATCTATAGTATATAATTTGAACCTGAAAACTAACATGGAAGCTGAACATCACCCTGTTGAAAAAAATCATCTTCCATGCATTTTTGGTGTTTCATTGTTCCATGTTAGATTTCTAGAAGGGTCTTTAAATTGGTGGAGCTGGTTGTTTGGAATTCTATGGATGGATTGTCATCCCTACAGGATTCATTTGGATTTCAAATCACAAGGTCCCATTTAAACCAATGAAGCTGGAGGGCCCCCGTAAGGTAACAACTGGTTTTCCGGTACCAGAAAGATGGACAAAAATCCAGCTAACCAGTTCATAATATGGTAGTTGAAATCCCATCATTTACATGGATTTTAAGCATCCCAGGTGGTGATGGACGGATTTCTGAACCATCAACAGGGATGAAGTTGCTGAAATCCTATCGCCTCTGAAGGGATTGGTTCACCATGCAATAGATAGCCGTGATGAAACCCTCCATCCTTGCCATAATCCAAATGCTCAAAACCAAGTGAGTGGCATATAAATTTTAATAGGCAACACGTCTTTGAGAAATCTATTTTTCAGCTAGCTATCATTGATTCTTGGAGCGTATTTTTTTGTAAATTAGTCCTAAATATATATCTATATATATATAAATAAATATACATCAATGATTTATACTTGTATCTTTTAAGGACTATGTTTTCATGGATAATCCTTGAAAGGTTTCCCCCCACAAAACAAAAAAACCGGTTGCAACATGCTTCCAGTAATGGTTACTGAGGTTTCGCACCACTCACCACTGGAACGATGCGCCTTTCATTTGCACAAATGCTGCTACACAACCCGAAAATGAAGGAATGTCGACCCTCAAAAGGGTCCATGTTATAACTAGTTGGTGGTTTCAACCCCTTTGAAAAATATTTGTCAAAATGGGAATCTTCCCCAAATAGGTGTGAAAATAAAAAATATTTGAAAGCACCTCCCAGATAAGGAAACTATTTATTCCAACCATCAACTTTTCAGAGGACATGTTGGTTTTCACGGGGGTTCGAGTACTGTTAGCTTCGTGCTAAATATGCTACACATGTTAACTACAGATCTGGGTGTGTTCCAATATGTCACCAACCTGACCTGAAATAAGATGTCTTTTATGATTACATTGCTAAAGTACCTTGAAATTTGTGTGTTTTAAAGGGTTCAGGACATATATGATGTTGTTTTAACGCACCCGGATAGATGGAAAATGGACTGAAAATGGATGTATCTGAAACTGCTGTACTTTCCGTCTTCACATCCAAGGTGTTCAAGTCGGAACCTTGGGAAGTTATTCTTTTTCTTCAACTGTGTCCTATCCACCAGGATGTAAAATTCACTTTCTAAGCTTTGCGTGTTTAAATCAAATGTCAAGCACCATTGATGGATGAACATTTCCACTACTCGCTAGATACTGTTGATGGACACAAATCCGGCTAACCAGTTGAGCTTGGTAGTTTATCCCATTATTTACATGATTTCATATATCCCAGGTGGTGGAGGATTTTTTCCATCAACAGTATGAAACTTTGGGATTCAGTATTGAAGCAAGCGGGATAGGAGGTTAGTCATTTAAATATACTGGAAATTATCACTCAGGTATTTAGATATGTCAAAATGGGGGTGCTTTTGTTTAAAGAAACATTCCAAATTTGAACATTAGAATCTATACCCTAAGGATCCTGGCTCACCTTCTGAGAGTGGTAATGGAACCTGAATGCTTTGCGTTTTGGAGGTGATTGGACACCCCAATCATCCTCTGACAAGGTCGTCATTGGATCCCTAGGGATAGTCATTGCAAACAAAATACCCCATGGTCACCCTAAGCAGTGCCGGGAATCAGTAAAAACGTAATGAAACGCACATGGAAGAAACCAAAGTATCTGACCATGTGTGTTGAACCCTTAAGTAGATGACGTAGTAGCATCATTATCAACCCATCAAGACTTGAATGGGACCTTCCCAACGGACCCCTAAGTAAGTTGCGATCGAGCTATTAGATACTCAGGCTTAGGGGTCCATTCAGTGGGAGATTTCTTGGAATCAAAGCAACGTGAGCCACGAAAAAAAGAAACCTGGTTGGTTGGGTTATATAGGGGACGATACTACCCAGTTATATAGGGATTATTTTAAACCATTATAAGGATCCCTATTAACCAACCATCCAAAACCGATGTGGGGAGCCTTGCTCATACCTAATCACTATTCTCGACGTTGACCCAACTTCCAACTGCTCACGTTGCCGCAGAGATAATTCGAAACTCCCCATGAGTTTTTTTCCTTAAAAAAGGTACATTCCTTTGAAATTCACCACTTTCAACACGGCTGACTTCGAGGAGTACAGATATATGGCTGACTTCAGGAAGAACTTATATATATATATATGTGAAAAAACTCCAAATTCTCTATTTCCAAACTTGCTTTCAGGACAACTCCTTTTTCCTTGTGAGTTTTTCTTCGTTCCGGAAGGTTTCGATTGTTTTTCTTCCTTGGTAAGGTAAACATTGTAAATGATACTCAACCAACTTGCAGAATCTGAATCATGTGCTGAAGCTTGGATGGGTTTGTATCATTGCTCGCCTGAATATACCAAAGCTCCAGGCCGTTTTGGGTTCACAACGGATTAACAAACAGCTAGACTGCATATATGCATATCATACAATACTGCCAAGGCAAATTGTGCAACATACTAATATGTCATGTTTCTATGTCTTACATTGATCAAATGTATGAAGTATGCACCTCAAGCAAGCAGTACATCCAATTTAGAAACAATATGTGTTGACACAACCTTGCAAAAATAAGCCCACTCAGTCCTGGATTCCGCGATTCCGTCCCGTTACGGTGCGGCTATTCTATCAACATGTCGGTGGTGCCATGTAAGATCCACCTGGAAAACCTCAATCGTCGAAAGCCGTCCGGCGCACGTCCCCATAGAAAGAAGTTGATGCTATAATTAATCTAATACCCTAAAAGCAATGAATGCATAGGCCACCCACTAGCAGTAGTAATTTGAACCAAACACTTCCAGTGGCAGTATTTCATCTGGTAGTTGTTTGGGCAAAATCTGCTTCGGAGCCTCACCATCCATACAAAATCCTTCCTCCAACCTTCTCCCCAACTGACGTCAAGGCAGTGATTTCATCTGGAGGGAATTTATTGCCAATCCTCTTCATCACTATCTTCCGGGCCATAAAGTGCCATGAATCTAAACAAATCAACCATGGTTACCTCATACCCCATGTGGTTCTTGAGGGGTGGGAAGCCCCGGCGTCACAACCAAGGGACCATCCGTCTGTGTGTCATGCCATCCATGAGACCAAGCTCTCTCCAAGGCCTTGGGGAGTTTTGTGTCCACTTTTTCCCATGGGGTTTTGGCAGGATTTACACCCCAGATATCTAACATACACCCCCCGAAGTTTGACATGGAACCAACCTGAAAATCAACCCCTGGAAGGTTGGAGATTCCGAACTTGGAAATCATCATGACTTCAGGTTCCCGCCGTTAAACTTTGGGGGTGTAGATACTAAAAATGATGATCTGATGGTTATTTAATTGTATCTCCTTTCAAATATGGCTATTTTATGCTATTTTGGGTATCCATGTTAGTTTCCGGCGGGGGGGGTAAACCAGTGAAAGTGAGTGAAACCGGAAAAAACAAAACTTCAGCAAAAGGGATGTACAGTATATAATTGAAACACAAAGACTTATCAAAAACAATCTTCCGACACAACACTAAAGCATTCATCCAAATCTAAGCAAAGATTGAGGATAATTCTGGAGATTCAATGGATTTTGAAAGAAAGTGAAGACATGCCAATACCGCGGAAGGACTCAAACAAAAGATTCTGGATGTTTCTGAATATTGATCTGATATCCGATGAAACAGGACATATGATCCATCACGTACTGTGTTCGACTTCTAGCCTATGGATTGCTTCAACAACAGAACCAAACCAGCTAAGACCGATCGATGAAACATGTAGGATGACTTGGTTATTTTGATCGTTTCTCGTCATCAAAAGTTGCGGTTTGTCATCCTATACTTTCCCATCTTTGAAACATACACATGGGACTACAAAAAGGATATAACAAGGACGTACTTGATTTAAACGTGATGTATCCCAATATTGAAATCTCATAAACACGAAACACATAAAAAAAAAACAAACTTTCACACCATTTAAGCCACCTTTCCATTACATGACTTTTCCAGCACCTGCCAGTCATCATCTTCCAGCATGTGCTGTACTTCCTGGCGAAGGAGGGTGTCGCAACTAGGAGGGTGAAGCTGTTAGTTGTTGAAAAGGTATATGAGTCTAGTGGTCGACCAGCACCATTTTACAGTAGGAATATTAGATGGATTTATATTGGGGGGTTTCCTAAAATGGTGGGTTTCCCCAACAATTTCCATGGGTTTTCCTACTAAAAATGATCATTTTGCTGTGTTTTGGGGGTAATACCATTTAAGGAAACACCCATATCATGAGAGGTTTTTTTCAACTCATATAGACCAACCAGTGGAAGAAGGTCACCCAAATGGGATGTGCAAAAAAGCCACTGGAACCATTGACATGGAAAAAATCTGTCTAGTGAACTGCCACAAAAGTAGGGAATACTGGAGTCTAATCAACGTGAATCCACAATTTACCCATGTAGTGAAATCGAAAGGTATATCATGGAAATTTCCCTCATTCCTTTCTACTTAGCACTCAGAAATAGGAGGTGTTTTTAGCAAGATGAATCCAGCATCTAAACATCCAAAGGATCCCCAACTGCCATCTTTCCCAGTGTGGGAATGTGTACTACGTACGCAACGAACATGTCAATTCAACCCGAGGGATGCTGTAAATCAAACAAGTCAAACAACAAAACCATTGATTCTGTTTCCAAAAAGTCTCTTCCACCTTGCTGCAGAGTCGCATTTTTTCTTTGGGAAACCGAAAGTCATCGACTTTCCTGATGGATCCCTGAAGTCAACGACAAATTCGATAGCAAAACGAACAAATCGTGTTTTGCGTTAGCATCACATTTGTCTATCTACTCTAAATATCAAACAAACAAAACAATTATCCACATATATTGAAGTGGCATGAAGTGGCAAACAAAAAATAACTAGTATCTATAGATACACATGTATAACCATTGTGTTTTTGTTATTGCTCATGTTTGTTTCGGAATCTACATTTGGCACCATTCAAGTTAGATTTTTAAAATGCCGCCAATCTCCATGCAGTTGAACTCTCCTCCGGTGGGAGAAAGGGCAAGTCTTCCATGACACCTCTTTCTGAGGTTTCCCTGATGCGATTTTTTGTCTGGATTGTCCGTTGGTTTTTGTTGGAGAACAGGCCATGTTGGTTAAGCTGAATCAATTCTTGATGGTTTGGTGGTTTGGGCTTTGGTATGGTGGTTATTCTACTTGATGATATAAATAGCACAGCAAATTCCAAAGTAACATTCCTGTCTGATGGAGGTTCCTGGGAATTAAAGAGAAACACCACATTGACATACTAAGCTTTGCCAAAAACCCAACAGTTGATTGATAAGATAATCACACACTTGAGAGAAACCTATGGGAGCCCATTTGGATCAGCATCTCAAGAACAGAAATCGAAACAAAAACACATTGGAGAACCATATCTTTTTCAAGTGAGATCACACCATATCACAACCACTTTTTTAAGAAAAACAAATGCACTCCTCACAACCTTAGAAGGTGATTCAGTGATTCACATTCATCAGCAAATGGTTCTTTGGTGTGAGTTGTTGGTTGTTGGTTGTTGGTTGTTGGTTGCTGGTTGTTGGTTGTTGGTTGTTGGTTGTTGGTTGTTGTTGTTGTTGTGGTTGTTGTTGGTTGTTGTTGGTTGACCTTGTTGTTGGTTGTTGTTGGTTGTTGTTGTTGGTTGTTGTTGTTGGTTGTTGTTGTTGTTGTGTT